>CM075854.1:94993622-95336122 GCA_037975125.1 Latrodectus hesperus
TTCAAGATATAAATTCATATTTAATAAGAGCATTTAACAATTTTTTTAAATAAATTGTTAAACGTTATTATTAAATAGGATTGATAATGACATTTAACAATATTTTCCTTCATTTGAAGAATATGTAAAAATATTTTCATTGACAACTACTTCATAACAATCACCCCAATCATATTTCATTGTGTAAATCATTTTGTAACTTTCATCATCATGAAATTTATTTATAGTGATTGAGTTATCAATATTCAGGTTCATTCAAATAACCTTAAATAAATGTTTTATAGCTACTTGAATTTAAATGCATACAATTTATATTTATTTTATTGATGGCAAAATTTTGTTTGTTGATGCTTTGAAATTCTCAAATTTTCAAAATCAAGCCTAACTCATACGGTTTTTGAATCAACTTTATTTGCCATTTATTCATAACAAAATAATTTATTTTTTAAGTTTTATTTAAAATCATTTTGATTACATTACATACATAAAGATATTCTAAAATTAAATTTGAGATAGTAATTTTGCATTCACAGATTTGGATCACATTGCATATTAAGTTACTACATGATATCTTCATTTATATTACACAATACAGCAAGTATTCAAAATTTTTAAAACCTCACAATTTTTCCTAAACTCTTATATCTTATATTAAAATGCAAAATATGATTTCTCCTTAGAAATGAAACTTTATTACATTTTATTACTAATAAATGTAAGCTATAAAAAATAAAAACACACAAAAAACATACGCAAAATTAAATAAATTTTTCATGTCATATAAAATACATGTGGGTGTTTATTTCATCAATTTAATTAACATATAAAACAAGAAAAACAGAAGTAACAAGATTTAACAACCATAAAATAAGCTTTTAAAGAAATTTTATAATCACAAAACTATGTTTAGAGATTAAATAAAAGTAAATACAAGAAAAATACTTTGCATATCCCTTTAAAAAGTTAAAACACACACACACACATTTTCTACATATAATAGAATATTTTACTACAGCTTTTGGATACACAGAAAAACTGCTCAGTAATTTTCTATTAATATTTTAAATGATCATCAAAAATTGATAACCATTATGAAAAACTTTTTAAAAATTTTTATTTCATAGTTGTCTAGTTTCTCCTATGCATTTAGTTGGCAAGATATTTTCAATGCTAACATTGGATAGAATTGTGAAATTATGCTCCAAATTAAAACCTACAATGAATGTCTATACTGTTTTGTTATTAATGACTGATTTCTGAATTACGCTAATCATACTATTTCTGAATTATGATAACTATCAATTTATTGCTTCAGTGAAATTGAACAAATTATTTAAAACTTACCTAAAATCTAGACAATTAAAATACAGAAAAATAAGAATTTTATAAAAACATGCAAAATGTATGTAGCTTTTATTTGTGAAATAGATAATTAGAATTAAAAACATAAATTATTATTAAAAATCTTTGATTTCCCCTTATCATCAAAAATTTTGTATTTAAATAAAATTACAAAATTACAAGCATTTATTGAATTTATTTTCCTTTATGAATAATCTATTTATAAAATAATGTTTAAGTCAGCAATTTTTTAAGCCAAATTTTGAACAAAGTGGAACTTCAGGAATTGAAAAAACATGGGAGCAGATGAATTATTTCCAATACTCACAGCCACTTGCACATTTTAAAAGGTGTTATATTTACTTTAAATAATCATTTACAAATAATTAACTTAAATAAATTTAACTCAATAAACATTATTGGCAGAATCAAGCTAAATCTATGGGAATAGCAATGAATTTTAAAATCAAAGAAATCAACTTTCAAAGTTAATTTAAAAAGAAAATAAATTAAATAATATATATCCCTTTCTTCTTTCTCAAATTTCCTTACCTATTTTATTATAAATAATGAGTCATAAACAAGAAGACTGAAATTTCTTTCCTGGAGGTCTATTTTTTTTTCTTTTACTAATTTGACAATACTGTAATGCAAATCTTAACGATTTTACTGCACGGCCATAATACCTTGCAAAACGACAAAAAACTATGTACAGCCAACATGTACAAGTTGGTAGCTATATTATATAAAAATAAATCTGCATATTAATCATGAGAATATATTTTTGATGACTGGAAGACTAAATTTTGAAGAAAAAAATCATTACATGGAAGATTAAGAAATAAATAAACTGAAAACTTTGATTTGCATTATAAACAAATTTTTGTTCATGCAAAATATAAATGAAAAAATAATGAAAAAATACTACTGTAGAAAATTTCCATACTTCAGGCAAAATATCCAAACAAAAAGCAATCAATTAAATAAAAATAACTGAAAATTAAATCAAAAATTGAATATTAAAAACTCTATACAGCACATCAGCTTAGAATACAAAATAACAATCATGAAGTTTTTATGCTAAATAATGCAAATAATAAAAATCGAACACCTTTTAATTTTTAAAAACTATATTAATTTTCTGACATGAAATAATTAAAACTTAAATGCACCTTTAGAGCAGTTTGCATAACAACTGCAGTTGCATAACTAAGTCCTTTGGTCCCAAGTTGTAAAACAGTATTATAGCCCTGTTCTCTCGCTTTGGCAATATAATCATCTATTTCCTACAAAAAAAATTATATAAGTATAAATGATACTTAAAATTGTAAAGTAAATTTAGGAAATAAATAACACAATTATGTGCTATTAAAAGGAATTACTTTTATATTAACTATCATCATATAATTAAAAATTTATAACACTTATCCTACTTTATTAAACATATAATTAAAAATGTATTTTAGTATTATAAAAGAGTTTTATTCACATGATTTATAGTAAAATTATTGAATTTATATAAACATTAAGTTTTACTAAAATACATAAATTGAATGCCATAATCTTCTCACATAACTAAAAGTACACAGCAATCTCAATATATGACCAGTATTTTTTATAAAAGATTATTTCACTTCAAACTTTTTCCCATTATAAAATTTTAGAGAAAATTCATTTTTTAGAGAGACCTATAAGTTTTAACACATGAAAATATAAATTACAAATAAAATATTTTTTTTAATTTTATTTGTAATTTAACTTTTTTATGTTAAAGTAACTCAAATTGGCTATACAGAGGAAAATTAAAACAAAAAAAACTCTTATTTGAGTTTGCAAAAATCTTTATGCTAAAATATTAGTTAGATTTCTTTGGAATGTCATATTACTTTAAATCATTTTCTGTTTTTTATGATTTAAGTGGTTAACACTCTATTTTACTAATTTCATAGAAAAATTCCAAAATATACAAATTCTAGGGTAGTTTTTTCATTCTAGAATAAAGATAATATATAATAATTCTAACATGTCTAGTAAATAAAAAGTTCAATTTCGTCATATCACAAAACAAATAGGAATTCTGACCTTTTCTCTTCTAGTCAACTGAGGATGGACAAATCGCCTGTACAAGACACTTGAACCTCTTGTAGCTGGTGATAACAGCCAGAGTACAAATAATATTTTCATTTCATAATAAAATGGAAGCCTTGAAATGAAAAAAGAAATACATAAATTTATAAGCATAAATAACCAGATTCACATAGTAGTAAGAACATATTAACAAAGATTACACACATAAAATTAAATACAAGAGATGTATTTTCACACATGAAAAATTTCCATACCTAATACAAAAAGAATAAGTTATACCTGAAGTTAACTAAAGATTTTTTTATAAATTATAATAAATCAAAATAAAAAAATTATACTTTAGATTTCATAGAGAATTATTGCAGAAATTCACACAATTAAAAGAAATGTCATATGGTATGTAACAAAATTAACTATTAGTAATAACTGATTAACAGATAGTGCCTCAGCTTTTCTTAGTACTAATATTTATTTTCTTGACTAACAGGTAATTTATGACAAATTTTATTAACAAAAATTAAAGACTTGGTAACATACTGATATTTCATAAACTGCTACAAATATTTTTAATTTCCAGAGTGGAAACATTCATTTCTAATCTATACAGAGTATACTATATACCTCAATCTTACTTAATCATTAGCTTCAGTAACAATAATATTCACTACATAAGCAAAATGTTTTTGCTTTTAAAAACTATTTTCATAGCACTTTACAAAGATAAGACATTGTACAGTCAAGAGGTTACAAAGAATTTAATTTTCAATACTTTCTTTGTTACTGTAAGAATTAATATACTTTTCTTTACCATACAATGTGAGACAGGCTATAATTTAACATAATTATCAGGCTCTCTTAATTAACTCCTTTCATAATATCTGGTTGTCAGAAATTTGAAATAATATAACACTTAATTTTATCTTATTATTATTTTCAAATATTAAATGTAATTCTTCAGTTGAGAAAACAAAGTCACAAGGCATGTCTTGACTTCATGAATGTGATATGAAAATATATTAGTAAAACAATGATGTTGTTTTGTTGTTATACATGTATCAAGCAGATATATTAATAATGGGAATGTTAACAGTCACAACAATGTATACTGTATTAAAAACCATTTTTCACTGTTAGCTGCTAAATTGATGCTTTGAATGTTTTGCTTGATTTCTAAGTCTATCAATAGAAATTATGGCAATGGCACATTCAGTGAACTTGATTTATTTTTAGGCAAGAGATGACTATACTTACTTGGATTTCTATACATATAAATATTAAAACAGAAGTTTAAAAAATATTTTGTCTTGCAAAAATTTAATTCCCTTTTAATGATGCATATACATTAAAATAGAAATTTTAAAATGATATTTTGTTGCATCAAAATTTAATCACTTTATTCTTGTACATGGCTAAAAATCACTTAAATGAAAATGATATATAAATTTGTTTTCAAAGTTATTTAGAAAGCTTCCTCTCATAATGCAAAATTTTCATTATTACTAATTCATTCATTATTATGCATAATTATTATAATAATATAATAATAATTATGCATAATAATGTTTTCAATCAAAAGATGATCTGTGCATATAAAATAATACACGCATTTAAAAATTCCAAAATAAGAAATCCTCGATGCTGTTCTTAAATTTGTTCATCTTTAATGAAATTAAACATGTTACCATACCTGTCAACCTTGGAGAAATAAAAATCAGTAGATTCTACTGATTTTGAGAGAAAAATCAGGAGACACTACTAGCGATTTTTTTGCTTGAAACAGAATGTTTAAAATGGTAGTACCACAAAAAGAGAATTTTACCCATTAAACTATACATTCTGAGAATGATTTATATTAAACATTTTGTGTCCATCTTAATATTTTAATAAAATATTCATCAAGCTCATAAAGTAACTATGAAGAATGAAAGAATATGTAAAAAAATAAACACATCAACATTTATATCTCAATATTTATTTTATAAGGTAACTTTTATTACACAAGTGCAATTTATAAATAGTAAATTTATAAAATTATTTCCTTACATAAACACATAAAATACTTCTAAGAAAATAGAAATTTTCAAATACTTTGTCCAAAAAAAACATAACATTTCAATTTCGAATAACTCATGGCAATTTACTTTTTTCATGCGTTGCTGACTTAGTATTTATTAGAAATGAAATGGTGAACTGCTGTTCAAAAAATTTTTTCTCATTGCGAAAATATTTAGCAATAATTAAACTTTCTAAATTTTCAGAAGAAAGAGAAGACCTGAATTAATTTTTTATTTTTTTATATGACTGAACACCTGATCACATTCAGCATTAGAATGTGGAATAGCTAAAATTGAAAGCATAACTGGGAAATATTGGAAAACATTATTTATTCAAACTCATTTTTCAGATTTCCAACAAGATGCCATTATACATCTGCTCTTGGTTCATCTAGTGTTTCTTTTGTGAGGACAATGCTTTGTAGCTCGCAGAACTCAGTTTGCAGAATGTCCAATCCTTTATTCAGTTCAGTATTAAGCAGTAAAATGGGAAATCTGTCAAAAAAGATGTTTACGCTTGAAAATAAGGCATGTTCAATAGCCTGCAAACAGCATACTTCTGCATGTTTTAGAATCTCATCATAAAAGAAAAAATTTTTAAGCATGTAAATGTAATTACACACAGTCACATAAAATTAAACAACTCAATACTTATTTTTTGGCAAAATTTCGGCAGTTTTTAAGTTTTTCACTGAAATTGCCAAAAGTTAGTAGATTTTCATACATTATCGAGAAATCGGGAGAAAGGGTGAAAAATCAGGAGTTTCCCAAAAAAATCACTAGAATTGACAGCTATGTGTTACTTCTGATTCCTCCATTAGCTCCATTCCTTTCTTGATAATGTCAACTAAGATTTAAAAACTATTAAATACAAAAAAAAATCAAATTCATGAAGATAAAAAGATTTTCCAATTTGGTCTTAAATGATCACTGAAAGTTAGAAAAAACTAATGAGTAATTTTTAAGACTAATAGTTCATACAGTCAAAACATAGCCTTCATACATTGGAAGTTTGTAAACATGAATGTTTACAATATTTACATAGCATCATGACTCATACCCCCCACATTTTATGATTTTAAAGCCATTTTTTGAATATGATCACAGGTTTGAATGAAAGGTACTACATCCTATTATAGTGTTATAACTATGCTATGAGAGAATGAAACTATTTTTTCTCTCCAAGACTTAAGATTACAGCATGAGTTTGATTTTTGAGTTTTTGCTCATATAGTACAAAACATTAATATTTCTTGAATATGAACATAAAACTAAAATTCCTCTTTTCTGGATTAAGTATGCCTTTTACATACTTCATTTACATTTAAAAAAAATTATTTAAGTATAATATTCTCATCAAATATTCTGTTTCCTTGTGTATTGCTTGTCATTTAATATTTTTCAAGTCTGTTTGTAGACTCATATGGACTTTTTTATTTCCAAACACCTTGAACCAATAATCATTTTCTAGATTTGATGGCTATGAAATTCAGTTTCCTTATTTTATATATATTAGTCATTTGAACATGGTACCTATTTGAGTAGGATAAAAACAAGCTTCTAAAAGATATTCCACTAATATAAATGTTATAATACACTAACAAGCAATTGATAATTTTAATGTAAATCTCATTTTTAATTGCTCATACTTGTTTAAATGATTATTCAACTGCTTTAAAAGTGTTGTAATCAAAGCCTTATTTACAGCTACAAATGACTGAATCTCTTTTGGTTTGAAATCAATTGTAGAGTGGAGAAAGTGAAAGAGGTGGTTGCCTGCAGATACCATACAAACCCAAAATTAAAAGATTGTTTAGATGCATTTTAGTATGTATCAAAGATCACTGTCAATATCACATTATGTAACTCACAGTAAATAATGAGCACTTACCATGCTGCTATGCATATGAGTACATATATATATGCAATATTAATAGAACACAAAACACTCTAATATATAATTGCATGCAAATACTTAAATATTTACATAAGAATTATTATATATATGAAAATGAGAATACTAATGTCTTTATAAACTTAATTGAGTGCTCATTTAAAGTAGATAAATTAATTAGCACTTATAAATATTTCATATTTTATTTAGTTAGAAAAAAGTTTAGTCAGATTTCTCATTTTAAAAAAATATGACTACAATTTTTTATGGAAACATCCTTACAAATTTAACATAGATAAGAAATGCTTATAATTTTTTAAGTATTTCTAATAATGCCTTTTTTTAACAAAAATTTTATGTATATCAAAATAAAAACTCCAAAAAATTAGCAGCAGTATTAAGTAGTGCTGAGTTAAAAAATTAATTTCTGATATCAACTGAAGCATTATTCTGATAAATGTAATATTTGTTTTGAAAAATAGGGTAGATCATTGAAATATAAGGATTGTGTATGTATGAAAGGTTAATTACCATCACATTGATATAGATTCAGTAATTGTAGTTTTTCTTCTTAATTCTGTATAACTCATTTCCTTTATAGTAAACACATAAGTAAACTTAAGTTTTGCACTACACAATAATAATGTATTTACAAATGACAATAGGAGGCTAGATGAATAAAAGCGAAGAAGCGATGTATAAAAAATATATATATATACAAAATGGATGCATGTAAATTTAACAGGGTTCGTAGAGATTTCCAAGAATCAAATTCCAGGTATTAAGGAGTTTTCTAGTAGTTAAATCAAAGATTTTCAGGAGGTACTGACAATCACTTAAAATTATTTTTTATTTTATTTTAAAAATTGTTCTTAGCCAAATATGCAAATAAAAATGTATATGCAACATTTTTCAATTATATTTGTAAATAATATAAATAAATAAATGCAAAAATTAATGAGAATAACTTTAATTTAAGTTAGAATTATATTTAATGATAACTTCAAAAGCCTTCAATGAATTTAGAGCTATAACAGAAAAAATTTTTAAGTAAATAATCAATATTCTTTATATTACTCGATTATACATTGTAAAAAATGACAGGTAATTTTAGAGATTGACATCTTCAATCATTCCTATTTATCAATATATTGAGAATTTTAAGATATGTATAAGGACCTCTTTTTAAATATAAATATATTTACTCAAAACAAATATAACTATTGATTGTTTACAGAATGATTTTTTTTTTAGCAATTATTAACTAATAAAAGCAATTCCCCAAATTTTTTTTCCTGTATACTTTTAAACTCTTAAAACTATACAATTTCATATCTATATTTCAGGCTTTTCTATTTCTTTAATCATTCAATAGATGTTTCACATTTCTTGGTTATTTACATATATAAATATATACATATGTATATGCATCTGGTCATTGAGAAGACACTTTCCATTAGGGACATTAAATAATTCATTTCAGCCTTTATTTCATTTATCTCAGCCTTTATTTCATTAAATTCATCCCGATTAACTGAAATTATACACAATTTTCATCAAACAAGATATAATAAGTATATTTTAACTCAATTATTTTATATTTAAATATTAATACTCAGAGAATTATATACAATATAAAGAAAACAGAAACAAATAGAAAAAGGATAAATTAAAATTGCCCGTCAGATTGCAAACATGATCTGGTTAGTGATTCCTTCACTTCACCCACATAAATCTAAATACTACATCTGGTCTTGACTAAATTGGATTATCATGAAATTATTGTGGCTGAATTGGATTTTTATTTTAGTCAGTAGGTATGAATACAGCAATCTAATATTGATCGTCCTGCCATGAGCTAATACTCAATTAGGTTTTCGGGCAATTTTATCAAAAATTTAAAAATATTAAAACAAAAAACTCAAAATAATTAAAATATTTTCTAATAAAAAATAAATATATCAAGCTAAGTAAATATTCCCAGAGTAATTCCTACTCTTCAAGGAGTCAAGTTAAAATTCCAGGGATTCCAAGGGCTCTTAAAAATTTTTTTAATTCAAGGAATTTTAAGGAGTTAATTTTAAGGAGGAGGAGGAGATCCAGGAGTCGTATGAACCCTGACTTAAGATGTTAAACATCACACATTAATGACACATTGCTTATTAAAAGGAGTCATTTTTGGTACTTTGTTTTGCTTTTTAAACAGATCACTTCATTTCTGAAATGATAGTTAAATGAAAATTGACTATGTTTAAAAATTAGAACAGCTCTAAATAAATCTTACCAAAATGATACTAATATATCTGCAAATGTCTCTATGCATGTAAAAAGAGCAAATATTATCCAATACATCATCCATTTTACCTAAAACAAAAAAATTCAGATTTTAATCAGATTATGCAATTAAAGTATATAAGAAAAAATATCCTGGAGCAGTTTGTAGTAGAAAATAAAAATTAATATGCATTACATACATGCAAATATCATAAAATTTATTTTAAAATAAATTTGAATTTATAGAAATGAACAAGCTATGACCACAAAACTTAACATATAGTGATAGCATCAATGAACAAATGGTTAGAAATTTAGAGCTAACACTTTTTATTAACAAGTAGTCGCAAAAAGAATTGAAGTAATAACAGTATAATTTTAGTACATAATAAAGTCATATATGGCAGATTTTTAAGAAAATACTTGATTAGGTATAGAATGAATAAGTTATCAAAGTTCTGCAGCATTGGATTCTGCTAAAAATGTATCAATCAATTTGCTCACTTGAAAAGCTGAATTTGCCTTCATATTATGTCCCAAACAAGCTCTATTATGATATGAACTATTGAACTGATGGTCAACAGAACATAATATTCCCCAACTAAAATGTAGTGAGAATCATACAATATGTGACAAACATTGTCTTACAAATAAATGACTCGTGGGGAACTTGAGAGCATATGGAATACTCCCAGCTGTAAAATAAAAAAATTCCAAGCCATTTAATAACACAAAGCACAATAAAATATTATTGACTAGATAGTTGTTTAAACTGATATACCATACATTAAACCATTCAAAAGCATATACTGGATCGAGCCATGACCAATTTGTATCCACAAAAATAAGGCACACACAGAAAAACAGGATCATTGATGAAAATGGAATTTATCCCACAGGTATGTGCTCTCAAAATTGATACCAATTCAGGTAACACTACTTATATTGAGAGGTTAACGTCAAATACCAAAATGGGTGTCAATACCCAAGCTCAGAATCATCAAACTATCTATGGATGATATACTTGGATATATTATTATTGTCACAACCAGGTAATGAATAATGACACTGTCAGTGAAGACATGACAACTCTGTAAAGTGCTCCACTTTCTCATGCACCTCTGAACCAGGATTATCAAGAATAACAATGATGGACTATGGCATCTCTGATCAACTAATGGAAAGAAAATATAACTATCATTTTGCTTCAAACAATCTTTTTGATATTTTTGTTCAAATTAGCTTCTTACAGGCCTATTATGAAACTCCTTTAAAAACAGAAGCAGAATATGGTGTACATCCTTGCATGATAGAAAGAGCATTCAGAAAAATGATTGAGGTATCAAAGGTCAACAAAAGCAAGTTAATTTCAATAATATATATTAACTACTTATGTTGATGTATTTTGACTTAACTGATCAATGAAGTACTTTGATCAGTTAAGTCAAAATATATCAACATAAACATGTAGTACTTTTGAAAAATACTCACTTCCAAAAAATAAGCACGGAGAGCAAAATGGTAATTTCCAGAAGCCAATCAGAATTGAACAGGATGCAAATCACTGCAGAGGTAGATGGAAGTATGTAAATATGTTAGGTAACATCCAATCACACTTTCATGTCAAGAAATATGCAAAAAGTCTTATAAGATACCAGCTTTATGAAGGGTTACAGAAGTTGATTGTAAGTGCTGATAGAAGGTGTTTAAAACTTTTGTACAATTTGTTTTCAAGACATACATGTTTCTATGAATTCCAGAAGACGAATGGAAGATTCTGAGTGCTGGCGTGCTGTGGTGTGCATTGAAGCAGAACAGTCGATCTCAGATGTTGCTCTTTTCTTCGGCATTCATCATTCTGCAATTTCACATTTATGGAAACAATTCCAAATCACAGACAGTTGTCTGAAGGCCCAAGGGTTATAAACCTAGCAGAAGATCGATATAGTGCAATTTTAGCCAAGCGGAATCGCAGAGCGATCTCCACATGTGTGACATCTATGGCTACAGCGTTCATTGGTAATTTGTTTGTTTGTCGCTCAACGGTCATTTTTTGCACATGAGGGCTAATTAGACCAGGACCTATGGTTTAAAGTGGACTCCGAACCACTACAAACATCCATGCCCAAGGAGGGATTCGAACTGAAGGCAAGAGCGCTAACCATTCGGCTGCCAGCTCGGCGCATTCATTCGTAAGGTGATATCTGCAGCTACACTGTACGTCGAAGATTACATAAGAGTGGACTGTACACCCGGGTACCTCGAGTTTGTGTTTGTCTATCTTTCCAATCAAGAGGGGGTACGATTAAAGTGAGGTGAAAGCACCAGATCAAACATCAAGAGCAATAATTCTGAGAAGAGATTCCAGTAAAACACCAGTGTTAAGTAACTTTTAAAACAAAGTTAGTATATTTTAAAATAAAATATATTTGTTCATTAATTATTAAATGAAAGAAATGGATTATTTTCAAACTGTGCATTGGACACATTTTTTCTTTTGACTGTGCATGCTTTGTTTTTCAACTTTCATTAATGTGTTTGTTACTATGTTTTTATTTGCCTTTTCTACAGCTTTTAGTTTAAAATCTACAGTGTATCTCTTTTGCTTCCACATGACGATATGCAAATTCGAATATTTTTAGAATGAAACAGTTGACAAAATGCAAAATAATGATAGTCAATAGCAACTGTAGTAGCTTTTGAGGAAACAAAGTCATTCTTAAATATAATTGGACAAAACTGATTATAGATGAAATAAATCAGCTGAGTCATAGTGCTATTTGTTATTTATTTTATAAAACATAAATAGCACATTTCTTTCAAAACTTTATTGTAAGCTTTTCTAATGGAGAATGTTTTTAATCAGATTATCTATGGTGTCTTAATTATATGCACAACAAAATTTAAAATATTTTTAACACTTAATCCACAGATAATATATACAGGAAAATACAATATATTTATGAATGGTCCAAGCTTTTTATGTTTAACTCTGTAAAATTGAGTTATGATAATTCATAGAAGATCTATTATCCTATACTGTCAGGAGTGTTCCCATTCAAGATTTGGTTTCAGTTTGTCACTCAGTGGTCATTTTTTGTACACAGGGGCTAATTAGACTGGATCTACAAATTAAAGTAGATTCTGAACCATTTTGAACATCTAACACCAAGGTGGATTTGAACTCATGAGCTGTTGAACTGAAGACAGTATTAATTATTCAGTTGCTAGCTCAGTGCTTCTACAGAAGAGGTTTAGTGTATCAAGTATTTTTTCATTTCAGTGGATAAGCTACAATGGAAAATCCACATGTTTCTTATGTATCCAATAAAAGTGAAAAAATTCTTCTTGACCTTTTCCTAATTTCTAGGAACACTTATGTAACATAACTGATGTTGTTAAAATGATTTACAAACCAAGACGTTGTTCCACTCATCTCTTATGCCTCAAAAGTTTGAGGAAACTCTTTACAGAAGGAAATAAACTGAAAATTCCTAAATGTGTTCAGAGAAGATTTCAAATCATTCAGGGTTATAGAATTGTCAGCTACGAGACAGTTTTTACTGTTTCTGATTTCACACCTATTCTCTAAATAATTTTAAATAACGATATCTGCCAATATTTATTACTTTAAGACCTTAGAATTTCTTCAATCTCTAATACCAATGTGCACAAGACGCCAATAAAATTTTTGCTTAGGAATGAAACAATTTGGTTACATTTTGAAATTAATAAATATATAAACATATACTATAGTAAATGCAAAAATTTTAAAAATAATATTTAAGTACTTAATAATTTATGTTAAAAATTATTTTCCAAAAAACGAAATTTCAAAAATTTAAAGGATGTCAACTGATTGTACTTCAATACATTAAGACATTATTTGCACATTTGAAAAAGGATACATTTACTATTATTAACTTTTAATAATCTAAATCTATCATTTAATAATACCTACTGTCATACCTAGAATCAAACAAGATTAAAAGTGGATCAAAAGGGATTTTAAATTTCAAGAAATAGATTTCCTTTAAACCAACACAATAAGTTTTCTTTTTTAAGAAAATAATATAAATCACTTTTGTCTTTTTCTTAAGGCTCTTTTTATGTGTGCAGTGTTTATTTATTTTGTGCTTACTAACTAAACACACTCCAGAAATTGGTGAAGATTTGGTTTGTTTGTTTGGCGCTCAACGGTCATTTTTTGCACATGAGGGCTAATTAGACCGGGACCTATGGCTTTAAGTGGATTCCGAACCACTACAAACATCCATGCTCAAGGTGGGATTCGAACCCACAAACTGTTGAACCGAAGGCAAGAGCGCTAACCATTCGACTGCCAGCTCGGCGAAATTGCTGAAGAATCTTTATAATTTCAGACTAACTTGACATCCATCACCAACTTGACTTCACCAATTTTACCCCTTTTTACCTAATTTTACTTTACAGAGGATACCTGATTGATGTTTTCTAGGCTGAATTTTTGAGTTTAAATCTTGCTGTCAAATGGATGTAAAGTAATTATCATAATAGGACTCTTGAAATTAAGTACTTTATAGTACAGATTCATAAGTCTTCTCTTTCACTTTTGTGGGACATTTTTACAATGAAAAAATATTCTTGGTCGCCGAAATTCATTTTTATATGCACTTCAACGTTCTCTGAACGTTCATTTTTTTACATTCAAGGACACTGGTATTCTTAGCAATGAAAATGCAGACCAGTTGGCTAAGCAAGAAACCTTTCATAATATTGATTTTTTTTTTTCTTATTCCAAATCTTACTGGAAACATATTGCTCAAGTAAAAACTGTGATTGACTGGAATATTGAATACAGTGCATCCTCAAATGCACAGTGGATTACATGATATTTTTCCAAAAATCTTGTGACTTCTGAAATATAAATACTTCTCACTGGATTTTAAGTTGACTCAAATATTAATTGGTCATGGTAATTTCAGAAGTTTTTTTTATTTGGTTTTAATATTATAGATAGTGGACTTCGAACCTGTGGTGATGGTATGGAAGATGTTGAAAACGTTTTGCTGCACTGCAGGTTACACACAATTGCCAAAATGGTTTTTAGGACCAAATCAAAGTATCTCCATTTGTTGGACCCCAGTTTTTCTAATCTTTTGAGAAGTTTTAAAACTGTTGCTATTTTACAGAAATTTGCCATTAAAATTTTTTAATTGTATTGTTGTTGTCCTGCAAATGTTTTTGTGGTACACAAAAAGTTTTTGTTTAACTTTCTTAAATAATAAAAAAGCTCAATCTCAACTTTTTTTTTAGGTACATGTAGTTTTTCCAGCAGAATATATATCATGAGTCATACAATAAAAGTATGTTACATTTATTAAAAAATACTATTAAAAAAGTTTCAATATTATTTAATACTTTCCTATTTTGATAATAAAAGTAAAAAATAATTTTTATAAATCAATTATTTCTGTAACAATTTAACTTTGATGGACCTCTAAAAATACAGAATTAAACACTTTAAAATTTAATTCAATTTTGTATCAAAATGATTTGCTCAAAGCAGAAATTGCAAATATAAATACATTATATTTATGACAAAAATGTAATTCATATTATGTAATTCTTTCACTAAAAACTATTTTGATTTTATTTTTAAGCCTTTTATTCCAATTAACAAGCTAAATAAAATGAAGTTATGAGCCAAGTAAAATAATAGTTAAAATAAAGTGTTAATTATAATTTAATCAGATTGAAAATTTTATTTTCTCACTCTTCTTATCAATTTACAGGACTTACATAAATTCTCAAGAAACAAATTCTAGGAATTCCAAAGAGTTATCCAGGAAATATACTAAATTTTTCCAGGAAGTGTGGATACTTAAATGTCAAAAAAATATTGCCCTACCTATTCTTACATTTTATATAAAAAAGGTGTCACTATGTATACACAAATACACATTTGTTTTAACTATATTTTTAACAACATTTTCAAAAATATGATAGCTGTAAATTTTTGTAAAAAAATATTTTTGATTCAAAATTATATAATTATTCTTTTAAAAATATTAAAAGAGCTAGAATAGAACTGATTTCATTTGAGCAATCAAAAGTGAAAACTAAATAAATACAATTATCAATTACATAAAATATAAATTATTTCATTATTTTCTATCCTAATAATTACTATTTAATAATAAAGTAGATTTTTTCCTGTTTATTTACAAATTCCTATAAAACTACTAAAAATATTAAAAATTTCCAGGAGTTATTCACTATTTTCCAAGAGTCACAATTCAAAATACCATATCCAAGATAATAGGAAAAAATAATCAATATCCAGCAAAATTTCACAGTTTTCAAGAGTTATACAACCCTAAATTTAATCAAAATGACATAAAAAAAATTTCATGTGAATTACATAATAGAAATATTAGTTAAACAATACATGCAATTCAAACGTTTTTTTAACTAAAATAAAATTTTCAAAATAAACATCAATTTCAGCCAATTTCCTACATTATAGTCATAATTGGGATTTTCAAACTGAGAAAGACTCAAAATTTATAAATTATAATCTAATCTAAAAATACTTTTTTCTTTACTTTTGTTTTATTTTCACTAATCTTTTCATTCTAACAAGCAAAAACTAAATTAATAAGTTTTCAACTCTTCATTTTAATTTTTTAAAGAGTTTTAATAAAAGATTAAATTAATATTATAGTACAAAGAGTGGAATAAAAATAATAGGCAATGTCATTTACAATAAGCTTTTTAGTCACACTCTAAAAATATAACTTACATATTCTTTCACATTTTTTGTCTTCACAGCTTTATAAGATGCATATGCAGGATAAAGTGTTCCAAATAGCAAACTAAAAATAAATAAATTTAAAATAAATGAAAAATGAATACAATTTTAAAAGTTTTATAAATTTTAGTCATTATAGGAAATAATTTTAAATGCTTTACATGATTTTTATAAATTATTATTGTGATTATTTATATATATATATATATATATATATATACATATATATATATATACAGAGTGTCCCAAAAGGTCGTTGTCAAACTTAATGTGGTGGTCTGTCATACCATGACAAACAAGATTTACATAGGAACTTGTGTCCGAAAATGTGAACAGCGACCGCTAGAGGGCAATGTTTGCAGGCGTAGAGGGGGAGAAAGAAATGATGCCGAAAGAGGTTTCAATATGTCTTTCATTAAATTATACGGTAAAATTACAGAAAATGTTCAAAATTCCTTCCATTCGCAACAATGCAAGCTTCACAACGTCGACACATGGATTTACGGAGCCGTACAAAATGCGCAGGTGTGTCACAGATACATGCTGCCGCTTCCACGATCCTGGCAACGAGATCCGTGTCCAATGTCACGGAAATCTCCTATATCAAGGATTTCATGTATCCCAACAGGTAAAAATCCAGGGGAGTCAGGTCAGGAGATCGCGGTGGCCATGGGACTGGTCCGCCTCTGCCAATCCAGCGATCAGGATAAGTCCTATCAAGATATTCCTGTACACTGTGGCTAAAATGCACAGGCACTCCATCATGTTGAAACCACATGTTTCGTCGTGTAGCTGCTGGAAGGTTAACCAGCAGATCCGGCAACACCCTTTCTAGAAAAGTATGATAGTTATTCCCATCAAGGCATTCAGGAAGTAGGTAAGGGCCAATTAGCATGTCACGGATAATACCAGTCCAAACGTTTATGCTGAAGCGCCGTTGATTTGCATGAGCACGTGTACATCTTGGGTTTTCATGCGCCTACATGTGCATGTTGTGCAGGTTCAAAACACCGTCCCGTGTAAAAGATGCTTCGTCAGTAAACAAAATCCACGACGGAAAATCCATCTGTGCAATCCGTTTTTGCAAATACCAGCGTGCGAATGCAACGCGTTGGGAATAATCATCATCGCACAGTGCCTGTACTCTTTGGATGTGGTACGGGTATTGCCTGTCCTCGTGCAGTATGCGTTGAATGATGGAACGAGGTACACCCAAGACGCGTTAGATAGCTCAGAATCTTGTTCCCGGGTTCCTTTCAAATTCCTGTAAAACAGCTTCCTCTGCGACAGGTGTGCGTGTAGTGCGTTCTCGACAAATGTGGCTACCTGTCTGGAAAGCTCCTGCCTCACGCAATCTACGAAACAGTTGCCCAAACAAAGCATGACTTGGCTGACATCTGTTTGGGAAGTGCTCAAGGTAGATCCTTCCCGCAGCTCGTCCATTTCCATCCGCAGCACCATACGCCTAAATCATATCGGCCAATTCTTCATTAGAAAACCGATTCATCGTTCTCCTGCAGCGTCCTCGCCTGAAATAATCACACTTCCCACTCTCCCATCAGCCTGCGAACATTGCCCTCTTCTTCTTAGAGTTGGGTTTGTATGTCACTGGGCACCTCTGCTTTTATCAGCATTTTGTACTATTAAAACATTGCCCTCTAGCAGTCGCTATTTGCATTTTAGAACACAAGTTCCTATGTAAATCTTGTTTGCCATGGTATGACAGTCCAGCACGTTAATTTTGGCAACGACCTTTCGGGACACCCTGTGTATATATATCACAAATATATATATATACACATATATATATATATATATATATATATATATATAGTACTTAGTTTTAAATATATCACAGTGATCAAATTATTTATCAGTTTGTTTTTTTTTTTTTTTCCTCCACAATAAAGACATAAAATGCTTGAATATTAGGTGTGATATCCATCTTGTCATACTTCACCAAAAAAAAGAAAAAATTTAGAAATCTCAAAAAACTGTTATCAAATAGATATTTATTAAATAAAAACACATCAAAAAGAAAAATAAATACATATTAAAACAATGTTTTACACAACTTTTCAGAACAAATATTTAAAAGACAAAATTTTATTTACAATTTATAACTGAAGCAAAAAGTCCTCTAAATTAATAGTATGCCCATATATATAGAAACATACATGAGTATTTACATTTCATTTTCTTAGTAATAGCAGTTAGTGAATTTAATATACTTTGTGATAAATACATATATACATATATGTATACATATTCATCAACTTTTCACAAAATCTTTGGCACGTTTTTAAATTTAGACTCTTTTTATAAATAACCATCCAGTTATAAATTTGAGATAATTCTAGAATTGGCAAAACAATAACTAAAATTCTGATTCCATAAATTCAGCTCTTAAATAAAGATAGTTTATTAAATATTTCAGGGAAATTTAAAAAAGTTCAAACAATATTCTGTAATGTATACATACATATTTACATGCAGAATATATACCTAAATATTTGAATGCATTCTTCAGGAATTTTGACATTCAGTAAAATGGGGCACATAATAATAAAATATATATACCATATTTTCCTATATATAATCCACAGATTATATGTAAAAAAAGTTTTGAATTTCACTGTGCGCATTATACACAGCATAATCTGGCAAAAAAATACATTCATCAGCAAAGATTACAATGAAGTTTTGTAAGAAATGCCCCTTATGTTTTATAAATAACAGATGGTGTCATGACTAGGTTGGCTTATTTCAGTTATAGTCAGTTTAGTGCAGTTACCTTTAAGAACAAATTCAGTTCCTTGGAAAGATATTACAGTTGCTCTTGGATATCACTATTTTGCATTTTGTCATGACCTGAATTATTTTAGTCAGAAAATATTCAAATCCGCCAAAAAAAGCCAAAAAAGCGTATAAGTTACACAGTAGACCTTAAACTTTTTTTCCAATGGCGGGCACAAGAGGGTAGAACCCTATGCCACAACAAGGCCAGAGACTGCTACTCATTTATCGTTACCCAGCGGGCACCTGTGAACCAAGTCACGGAGGTGAGTAATGTTACCCGCGCCATACCACCACAAACCAGTTTATAGGACAGGCCACGTTCATGCAACATCACAGAAGAAAGGACAGAGAGAACAGAGAAGGAAACATCCATGCCCGAACCGGGATTCGAACCCGTGACCAACAGCTCAGGAGTCAGGGACGCTAACCACACAGCCAATCGGTCGGCGACTTTAAACTAAAAGCCATAGGAAAGGGAAATAAAATACGGACGACAAACCTATTAATGTAAGGTGAAAAACAATGCATATACAGTACAAAAGAAAAAGTGAATACATTGCTCATTTAAAAAATTTTCAATTTCTTTCATTTAAATATTAAAAAAACCAATATTTTATTTTAAAGTATGACACACCTTGTTTTAAAAGTTGTTAAAAACTGAAAACTAATGTTTATCTAGAATAAATTTCTGATGAGGTCCAATTGTCACCAATACAAATAAGATCCACTCAGATGTTTTTCATAATAAATGTTTTTTCTGTAAAAATCTTTTCTGTAAAATTTGTTATATTTTTAATTAAAATGCATATTTTTTACGTTATGTGACACCACATAATTAGCAGTATATATCTTTCAAATATTTGAAATAAAAATTGCTACTTTTTTTTCTTTTATAAAAAAAGTCTTGTTGATAATTATGTAGATTACATTCAAGCAGATATGTTACTTTAATATAGTCTGAGACAGAATGGAGATATCATTAAAGTAATTACACTGTACAGTAGCAAATTAATTGCATTCAAAAACAATTTTATTACTGTCTTGAAAATTTCTAAGTTTACAAAGCAAATCATTATATGGTTCCAAACAAAAGTTCCAGTAATGGAACCTTGAGGATATTCTTTCTGCAAAATAAATTCTTTTGTGGGGCTAATCTATGAATGTGGCATTTTGATGTAACATTTTAGTACCAATGACCAAATAAAATACATATTCAAAATGCACAACATGCAAGTTTCTGTACTATCTCTTAAATATGCAGTTTTTAAATTAAATGATTATGGTTTAATGGCATTGCTTAAACTCACATATAAATAGAATTGAATTGCCATTTTTGATGCATAGGATTTTAAAGTAAGGTAACTTTATAATAAGAGTGTACAACCCATGTCCCACATGCCAAATGTGCAGAAAGCACACAAATATTTTTTGCCCTGGCCTTCTATTCAACAATTCATGGGTTCAAATCCCATATTCAGCTTGGATGATAGCGTTTTGAAATCCTCCGTAAGCTGTAGGTGCTGGTCTAATTAACCCTCATGTACAAAAAATGACCATTGAGTGACAAACCAAACCACATGGCAAATGTGGATTGAAAGTGGTTAGCTTGTGGTCTTCTTAGCCCTCTTCAAAACCTTTTCAATCCAACTAAACTACCAGTTTAAAATAGGTTATAGATTGATCCTTACTTTTTTCTTCACAGAGTGATTATAAATAGTAATTTTTTCATGAACTCTTAACTGGGATACACCAAAGAGGCAAATATAAGCTTAAATGTAAATCAAAGTTAGTTCAATGAGCCATCAAGAAATTAAGTAATTTCCTTTTGCAACTGATAAATCAATAGATATTATTTCAACAGCTTAGTTGCTTTTATTTGTTTGTGAAGTATTTGAAAAACTAATGAACTTGTTGGGAAGAGTAACAAAGAATAAAATATATTTTATTATCAATTGTGAATTTGTTTTTTGAACATCTCTTCTTAGAATTATCGCTCTTGATGGTCGATCTTGTGCTTTCATCTCAGTTCATTATACTTTGCGATGTGGTGGATCTACATAGGATCCAATCAGATGTCTTTCTCATAATAAATGTTTTTTTCTGAACAATTTAGTATATTTTTAACCATATTATATATTTTTACCTTACTTCACACCACATCATCAACAGCATATATTTTTAAATATTTGCCGAAAAATTGCAGTGGATCTCTGCAGTTTATGCAACACTTTCTTTCTTTTTGTCGAAAAAAGGTCTCGCAGATAATACACTACCGAGGTTTATGCATAGGAAAATATGGTACTCAAAATTCACTGTAAAGATTATTGCTTAAAATTAACTCAAATTCTAATATTAAAAATAAGAAAATTATTTACAAGCTGAAACAATCATTTTTAATTAAATTTAAGTATTTTTTTCAAAGTTTAAAATAATTAAAATCATTTATTGGAAAAAAGGGCGCTTAGCTGTGTTTCCCTGAACACTTGACAAATTCCAAGAGGAACCAGATTCCAAATTCCAAGAACACAAGACAAACTCCAACTATATACCAAGTGGCAGTATTTAATGACTTTGAATAGCCAGAAATGGGTAATTTCAAGTAAGCAGGAAACAAATATTAGCTAAAATTCTGTGTTTAATTAGTGGAGCAATTCATTATTTTTGCAATATGAAGAATATTACTTTTATCCAATATAAAGCTAAATTTATTGTTTGTGATTCTAGATTACAGCTCTATTAAAAATTTTATTTAATTAATATTTTGGCTGATGTTGTCGCTGCATTATCTTTGAAATTTCATAAAATTTTAATTAAGAATACAAATTTTTTCTTTTAAATATTTTCTTTAAAATATTCTATACTAATTAAATGTAGATTAAATGATAAAAAGTAGGATCTTATAAGTACAAGCATTGTATGACCTCTTAAGAGCAGGTGTAGAAACACCTTCACCGTTTGGGTTTGAAGGACTCTCCTATCTGCCCTTTTTGTGGACTAGAGGACATGACTGGTGACAACCTTTTCACTTGCCCTGGACTTTCGGACGTCGCAGTTAGAAATTCTGCGGAAGATGACTTTTCATTCACCTCAAGATTGTATTGGACTGCCCGACAGAGACTGATAATTGAAAAACCAAGGTCAGGCGTAGGATAAAAAAAAAAGAGCAGGTGTAGTAATCATGGAACCTAACGGTAAGGGTCAAACATGATCATATAATAATAATTGAGAGACAGCTGCATTCATCGCAGATCTAATGGTAATTGTTGACACATTACATATAAACTTTGGACATGTGATGTCGGAAAGCACCAGATCATATTCTCAAAGAACAATAGTGAATAGTGTCCAATCTGCATAAAATGGAAGGCTCGGAAGATCGATAACACACTCATAATCAATATTAGATAAAATCAGTGAATGGCAGGCATAAAACAGTGACATGCAATCAGCATCCCAAGATGTATATCAAAATATTAAGAAGATAATAAGTAAACACTTCTTCTGCAAATGTAAAACATGCAGAAGGAAAGTTGTAAATTTTAGTCACATATTATTCCAAGAAATTTTATCACATTGATCAAAGAAAAGTGTGTTGTTGATATAAATCATTGGGTCATTATAAAAGCTTTTTTTAAAAAAAAAGAACACAATTACTGTTGTTTGAGAATAAAGTGGGGCCATTATTTTTTTACATATCATCCAGCAGCTTATTAATAACTGTTTGCAATTTTCTCTCCATTATATGCATGTTTGAACCCTGAATAGATATCTGCAGGTCATCAACAGACAATATACCAAAATTAAGGGGTAATAGCTTATGTAAGATGTTACCGATGTGAAGATTAAAAAAGGTAATACTTAAAATACTGCCCTGAGTCACACTCTCAGCAGTAAAAAAATATTGATAAATATTTGTACAATACAAATTTTAAAAACAGCACAGCTTAAAAATTTGTTCGAGAAATATTGGGAAATTACCCTTAAAGGCAATGTCATAAATACTATGGAAAATCCCAAGTACATTCATGCATTTTCTTAACATCAAAGAAAATAGAAACCAGATGATTTCTCACCATAAAAGAATGACAAACAGATCTGGGTTTCAAAATGAGTAACTCTCTAATGGACATAACTGCATCTTTTCTTTTCGAAAACATACACAAGAGGATCATTGACCATATATTCATGAGTCTTACAGAAGCAACTCATTAGTATCATAATTAATAGTTATAAATTGATAATTCAAAATGGGAGAATACATGGCAAAGAAGAACTAATTCTGAGCTCTATAAACTATATAAAGAACCAGATATTGTTAAATTTATCTCAATACAGAGATTAAAATGGGCAGGATATTTGAGCCAAATGAACGACAATCGGGTGACGAAAAAATTTTCTTGGCTCGCCCCATTGGCACCAGAGGAGGACGACCAAAACTCTGATGGAATGATTGCCATGAAAATGACCTAAAAACACTAAAAGTGACAAACTGGATGACCTTATCCACAAATACGGGGTCCTGGTATGCACTTCTGAGGAAGGCAAAGGCCCACCCTGGGCTGTCAGGCCGATGAAGAAGAAGAAATTGATAATTCAGTAAGTTTAAAGAATCTTTACCAGGCTTCAGGACCAGAATCCCTATAATTTCTTTCCAAAGTGATGGAAATTCCATTTTCCATTCACATCCTATTGAACAAACAAAGTATGCTTCACAGAAAATCTGAACTTATATATTGAAGTATTTATTTGATAGGTGATTTCATCTGATCCAGGAATGGTCTTATTGGCCTGCTGTAATGTTTTCAATTCCAACATCCTATAACCACAGTTGTAAGGAAAAGCTTTGAGCATAACAAATGGGTGTTCACTTGGCATAATTATTTGTTCACAAAAAAAAAATAAATAAGGGATTGTTAAGAGTTAGAGCTTGAAACATTGACAAGTTTCACCAAAGAAGTTAGCTATGTCCTTATGAGAAATACATAATGAAACTCTATACTTTCAAAATAGGGATAGAAAATTCCTTATAAATTTTATGGGTCACTTTTACTTTTTTCCAAAATTGCTTACTGTATGTTGCATGCATGATTAAAGATAAGCAGCAAGTCCATTTTTTTCCTTTCCAACACTTAAGCTCTGGATAGTAATGCTTTTATTCTCTTAACTATCAAATTTTCCATTTTAGGATATTGCAGGAAAAGTCCTCATAACTTCTAGCGTTTCTATTGGTGCTTTGGCCTTCAGTGTTTCACCAAGGTTTGTGGTGTCTACATGGTTAATAAAAACTTTTTTGAATCTGATACATTTATTATTGTTTCTCAGTAGCTTTTTACACCACTTCAACATTTTTGGTCATAATCATTGTAACCGTAATTAATGCCAATTTCGCAAGTAGTATCTAATCTGTCCAATTGTACATGTAAGTAGGCAGACATCCAACATTACTACCTCCAACCTAGGAAATGAAAACAGAATAATGATCGCTACAGAGGAGGTCATTTTCTACTATTAAGCTTAAAAATGGCAAGAATGCAGGAGAAAAAAATGGCTAGATCAAGAGAATGAAATATTTTTATTAGTCCTTGGGAACAGGTTTCCTCATCAGTATTAAGCAAACTGAGACAGTTATCTGAGATCAAACTTATCACTGTGAGATTTAGTAACATCATTTTCCTATAAAAAAAATCTTGGTCATTAAAGTCACCAAGAAACAAGAATGGAGGAGACAAGAGATACATTAATATATCATGTTTTTCTAGGCAAATGGCATTATGTGGTGGTAAATATAAACCATAGGGTGTAATTAAACATGATATGTGAATTCTCACTGCTATTACTATAGAGTAGTTTTGAATTGATGGACAGTTCAAAGAAAATATTCACATAAATATACAAATACCACCAGACACTATACTATCATCACCACAAACTCTTTGATAGCAATTGAACCTGTGCAACAATATGTTGCTAACATGCTGATTGTTACCAAAGATTTAAGGTCATTAATATGTGAACACAAAGTGTGGCAGTTCCAAGAAATAAGAGAAATCATTATTTAAAACTAAAAGCTCCTTTCTTTAAATTAAAAGGTAAATCATCTATAAGATTCTTCAAATGATACATTATCATTTGAGGGATGCAGAAGAAGTATCAGCTTCCAAGGAAAACAAGGTTTTATGGGAGGAAATTGAAGACTCACAAGAGTCTTCCCATGCAGATTTCAATTTAATGGCTTTCATAGCTCTTGCATTAGTATGACCTTTTTAAATCATATTTGAATTTGTGAGAAGACTTCTTTCCAGAAACAGTAGTTGTAACAGGAAGGATAATAGAATTGGTATGAATGCCTGTTGACATTTTAACTTTTTGTATTGTTTGCATAGCTAACTACAGATTAGAATTTAAGAAGTAACTATTTGTCTTGCTCCAACATGAGTTGTTCTTCATTTTATTAGTAGTCATCTCTTTTACTAGTATCCACAATAGACAACTTTGAGAACATGAGGGATGGTTACAATCAGAATCGACACATTTCCTTTGCTTTAATGGTCAAATTATCATGGTTAATGGAATCCAGTGATAGCAAGTCAGTTTACCTCTTTTAAGCATTCTTTTAGTGTCCATAACATTGGCACTGGAAGAATCAGAAGGGCTGTGAAAAAAGGTAGAATGGGTAAATTCCTACATACAGATTTATTTAATACACTGTGAAAAATTTGGTATTGCAAATGCCAGAAGAGGTGTTTAGTACCTACATACAAACTATCACATCAAACAATAATGTTTATAGAGTACATCGTCCAAGCTTGATGGTTTTCTGAAATTTCTTCTATCTGCAAATTCAACAAATCCTGACCAGAAATCACTTCATACGAGAAGTTAAGGTTTAGATGATGGGGCACAATCACCTCTATATTAGCAAACAAACAATTGTCCATTACAGAAACTTGTGCTTCTAAAATGACTACAATAATTATGTATCCGGACCAATTCATTCAAATTCCCATCACCTTTTCAACAAGATTTTTTTTTGATAATAAAAAGAGGAGAGATGTTCTCTCCAATATCAAACTAATCTTTCTTTTTTAAAACACAGACATTTATTGCTCCCACAAAAGAGGAATTTAGACCCTCGTAAAGCAATTAAAAATTTGGAGCTTGACTGTACCACTCACTTCTGAATGCAACAAAAGGATGCAGAATGACTGCATCAGTGCTAGACAGGTCCTATATGCTCCCAATATATCCCTGAGATGGCATCAACCCTTAATGAGTCATGCAGTAAATCTACAGGACATTAAAATAAATAAAACTACCATAAAATTGATACATTTCCTTGAGATCAGAATATTTCATAACAGTGGAAAAAAGAATAACAAAAATCTTCCAAATGTAACAATGAATAAAATTTCTAAAAAAAAGTATAATTAGTCTTTGTAATTTACTATAAAACATTTTAAATTCATTTATACATTTCAAGGATCAAGAAAGTTCAGATTCAAAACAGAAATTCTGTGTTAAAATATGTATTTAAATAAACATATATATATATATAACTATTAGTTGCTTCATATATTTAATTAGCATTCAGACTTGCCAAATGTTCACTTTAACCAAATAAATGAACTTCAACCAAATAAAGAAAGAATAATAAACTAAGATGAAATCAATAGCTTCAGAAAAGATTTGGGAAAAATATATACAATATAATTCAGATTTAATATTCTTAATTCATTCAAATATAAATATTCAACCATAAAACCTAGTTAAATCATAAACATCCATCTTTTAATAAAACATGCATTTAAAAACAATTTTATTAAATAAATATTAACAATACACATATAAATGAAAATGTATGAATATATTCGAATTAAATATTTTTTTATAAATATTAATGTTTTATTTAATAAATAGATTTTGAATAAATAAAATTATTAGTTTAAAAAATTGATTAGCTTTATGCAATTTTAAATTCTTTAAATATAAAATTTTATTCAAAATATTATGACAATATACTTTTATTGTATGTATAAATGATATATTTCCTTTTATTCAAAAAGATATAACTTTTCCAATGCACACACATAAGTACAAAATAAAAAAAAAATTATAATTTAAAGCAAAGTGATGTGGCAAAATAATGTTTACATATATTCTAATGTTTACTACACTGCTGGACAATTGCTAAGGACGGATCACAAATTGCAATGCGGAAAGGCTGCCAAGAGAGAAGGACCTGGGGGATTTACCAACAGGGCGGCTCTCACGGCGATCAAGATGGCTGTGCTCATAGAGGGTCATCCGGAAAAACGGTTAAAGAGGAGCAGCCTTCAACCTGGAACTCTTGTTAACCAAGTAAATAGGAAAAAATAAGGAGGGTTTTGCCCCAATCTTCCTATCCTGTAAACTAGAGAATGGGGCACTTATTGTCAACTGTGCAGATCTGGAGAGCTCAAAGTGGCTGGAACAGAATGTCAGTGACATTAGCCCCTGGCAGGAGCAAAAGCTCTTGGTGGGTGAGGCAAGGAAACTTGTCAGAACCACCAAGATAATTGCAAAACTGCCGAAAATCTGTAGTAAACTGGAGCCTAAGAGATCCTGAGAAAAATTGAGGCACAGAACGGTGGGGTCACTCCAATGGAGTGGAACCTTCTTAACATTAAGAACAACCCATCTGGGCAGACCATTGTTCTTAGTGTGGCTGAACTAGATGTTGCCACACTTGGTGTAAGGGGATATAAGTTTCATATTGGACTTCACCAAGTGCAGGCTAAAGTACTTGATAAACCAATGTCCTTGGAGGAATGACTCTCTAGCAGCCAAAAGAGCAAATGTTAGAAAACTTTTTAATAAAGCCAAGAAAAATGGTGAATGGGAGAACTATAAAACAGCCCTCATTAATTATAACAAACTTGTTAGGAAAAGCAAAATTAACTCCTGGAGGAAGTTCTGTGAAGAGATAGATTCTATTTCTGAAGGAGCTAGACACCAAAAACTCCTTAAAAGGGATGAATCTATTTTGGTTGGCACCTTAAAGGACGAGGAGGGTAATTTTGCTGCTTCCGGGAAAGAGGTTATGGAAATTATGACCAAAACCCACTTTCCAGGAGCTAGAGATATTTATAGCAACGAAGGGGAGCACTGCATTGGCTCTTTGCAAAGAGTCAATAGCGATCAATGGACCATCGCTAAAAATATTGTAAACTACAACATTGTTAAATGGGCAATCATGCCTTTAAACCTCTAAAAAGCCCAGGGCCTGATGGAATTATGCCCATCATGATCCAGAAGGCAGAGGAGGTTATCATAACAGTGCTAACTAGAATTTACAGAACTAGCTTAGCACTGGGTTACATACCAAAGATATGGCAAAAGACTAGGATTGTTTTCATTCCTAAACCTTGCAAGGACACCTATGACCAGGCCAAGTTTTACATACCAATCAATCTTTCTTCACTCTTTCTTAAAATTATGGAGAAAATCATTGATCGGCATATTAGAGATTACTTGGGTAGTAATAGTCCCTTGCATGCTCTTCAATTTGCCTATCAACCCAGCAAATCTACTGAAACCACTCTACATCAGCTAGTTTCCAAGATTGAAACCACTCTGGATCAAAAAGATATTGCCTTGGCAACTTTTCTCGACATCCAGGGTGCCTTTGATAACACTTTCCATCCATCCATCCTCAATGCACTTGAGGGGCAGGGATTAATTAGACCCTCTGTACTTGGATTGAGGCCTTAATTTCGGATAGATGTATACAAATAAATATCTTTGGTGAATCATTTGAAAAAAAGACTACTAGAGGTTGTCCTCAAGGAGGTGTTCTGTCACCATTACTTTGGAACCTAGTTGTAAATAGCCTTATAAAACATCTAAATGATAAGGGCTATTATACGCAAGGATATGCTGATGACATTGTCATCCTTATCCTTGGCAAAGATTTCGACATAACTTGTCATCTCATGCTGGATGCTCTAAGTTATGTAGGTCAATGGTGCATGGATAGGGACCTGATGGTTAATCTTCAGAAAACCTACTTTGTACCTTTTACACGTAAAAAGAAACGGAAGGGATTTTCCATACCAAGACTTTTTTGATGTTGAAATCAATGTGGCTTCAGAGGTGAAGTATCTAGGCATTTATTTAGACCAGAAACTCACCTGGAATAAGCACGTTGATGATAAAATTAACCGAACAAAGAAAAGCATTATGATTTGCAGGTGAATGCCTGGTAAAAACTGGGGTTTACATCCAAAACTGATGTTATGGATGTACACAGCTATTGTCAGGCCCATTCTCACATATGCCTGTGTGATCTGGTGGCGTAAGGTGGAACAGAAGACTGTGATTGACAGACTAGGAGGTCTACAAAGACTGACCTGTCGCTGCATCACACAAGCAATGTCCACCGCGCCAACCAGAGCATTGGAGGTTATGTTGGATCTGACTCCCTTAGGCATCTTCATCTGCAGCACTGCTAGAATGACTGCATACAAAATGAAGCTGCAAAACTACTGGTACGACCAGCCTGTTGCCAAAAGGCACAGGGGCATTACCAGGAAAATTCAAGATCCTACTTTCCGGATGCCCTCGGACATCATGGAAAAGTCATACATGTTTGAAAGGACATTTGAAATAGTTTTTCCAACTAGAGACGAATGGGATAACAACATGTTTGAAACTAAAACAGGAGATCTAATCTGGTACACAGATGGATCACTGAAAAACAGCCTCTCAGGACTGGGAGTATGTGGCGTGTCACCAAGAACCAGCCTGTCTATAAGCCTTGGGCAATATGCTATGGTCTTCCAGACAGAAGTTTTGGCCATTATCCAGTGTCTGCGACTAAATATGAGGAAGGGCTACTATTGTAAGCAGATTCTCATTTTTAGTGACAGTCAAGCTGCTTTAAAAGTGCTTAATTCTTTCGAAATCAAATCTAAAATGATTTTGGAATGTATGAACCTTCTTACAGAACTAGCAACTAGAAACAAGGTGATCCTTGCATGGGTGCCAGGGCACAAAGGTATTGAAGGTAATGAAAGGGCTGATGAGCTTGCTAAACAAGGATCGTCTTTTGCTCCCATCGGTGCAGAACCTTTTTGTGGGATCAATTTGAAGACCGCAAAAACCAATGTTCTTAGATGGGAAAAACGGAAGATGTATGAAGCTTGGCTCAACACTCCGGGTCAAATTCACGTGAAAAGTATGATCTGTGGATCATCAGCGAGGATTGCCTCTGAAATTCTTAGATGCTCTAGGCAGAAGATACGTTTAATCATAGGCTTCATAACTGGGCACTACTATTTCAGAAAACACCTCCATAAAATGGGACTGTTTCAGCAAGACCCTATTTGTAGGAAGTGTCATATGCAAGAGGAAACAGCCAAGCATATCATTTACAAGTGTGAGGCTCTTGCCCTCCCTAGATTAACTTCTTTAGGCATTATCCATACTAGAGAGTTACACCTAGACTCCATTAAAGGGTTATCGGACTTTATTAATAAAGTGGGTGACCCGAGTAACTGGAACTAGGAAACATTGGATTTGGAGTTAATGGCACAAAATGCTGATTAAAGCAGAGATGCCAATGACATACAAACCCAACCTTAAGAAGAAGAAAATTGGGGTGCACTGGCATCCATTTTAAAATAACATATTTTCTACTTTTAATTAATCAAGAAACACAATTAAACAAGAAACATATCTTAAATATTCCTATACTTAATAAATTACACATATTTTACAACATAAAATAGTAAATTAAATTGAATAACACAAAGCAAAAATAATTACATCATCAACTTTCCTCATGCTCTAAATTTAAAAATAATGATAATAAAAATAAAAAATATATAAAAAACATTTTGAAAATAACTTTTAGAAATGTAAATTACAAATTAAACAACTTTACAAAATTATAACACTCAAATAACATCTAACTTTTAAATTATGAGAAAATAATCAAAATTTCACATACACAGTCATTTAAAAATAAACTTTAAAAAATAGAATGCAGTATGAGACTAAAGGGTTGCTCTAAACTAGAAATGGATCAGGCACATTGGAATACATCATAAAAACACTGAACAAATCATTTCTTTCTAGCTCAGTAATCTGGAGATTAGGCACATTTGGCACCAATACCGACTTAGAGAATGAAACCCAAGTCACTGACCTCCCAAATGTCCCAATCTCTCCAAATCCATTGTATTACATACACTATGATTAAGACAAGTTACTATTTAACCAAAGAATATTTAGGGTTCAAATGATTGTTCAATAATATTCAACTAATTAGCTTTTATGAGTCTCTTTAAAAATTTTCCATATTGTAAAATTGATTATTCTTTATCCTACAAATTTTCATTTCTTTGATAAGGTCATGCTTTGATTTTATTAACATCCATTTTTTAATGCTAAAAATAACATAATTGTCAAATTGTCTTTTCTCTATTTAACAGCAAACTGTGAGAAAGTCATAAATAAAAAGCAAATAATCTCATAACATGTCGAATTATTATAACTTATGAAGTAAAAACAAGGAATCTTTGCAGTAATAGAAATCCACAAGGTTCAGGAAAATAATATATATGAGGTTCACAAAGTATGGTAAAAAGTAGTATATGGCTCTGCTTTGTACTAGTTAAATCTAGAGAAGCATAACTAAATGATAGCAAAATATAGCGGAGGATATTTACTCATTACAATTTTTACTTTAAAGTAAATCCCAGAGCTTTCTTATCCTTCAATTCATAATGAGAAATACTTCAAACATATTTATATACATCTAACATAAAATCTGAAAGTTCATTTTAGTAGTTGAAATTTCAATAATGAATAGCAACTGATATTCAAAGGGAAAATGCAAAATAGATAAAAAGAAATGTACTTAAAATTGACTTTTCTTTCTATTGGAGTTAATCAATTAATATTAAATAAATAAAAATTCACTATTGTGAAAACAAATAAAACTCATGAAGAAAGTATCAAAGTTAAACAAGCTCTGCACAATTTTAAAAAATACATGTATCTACAATCCTTATTCTGCTTGTCTTCTGAATTTTTGTCTAGAATAAAATTGTAAATAGCTATATGGAATAAAATCAAACTTATTTCAGAATATCGGTCTTTGGCTATCTTAAAATAAAATGCTTCATTTTGAAATTTTGATTACAATATTAGTAATTAATTTAAAACATAGTTAATGCTGAGAATTCTCTATAAAGTTGCTTATACTGTTATATAATTAATTTAACCCTTTCAAAGGCCGTGGTAAATATACTTACCACCAATTTCATAAATTTGTTAAATGTCCATGGTGAATCTCTATCTTACCACTTATCATTTGTAATTCAAAATATATAATATTGAAAAGTTTTTCATTAGTATCATTTGTAATTCAAAATATATACATATAAAATTCAAAAGAGAACACACTATATATGAACAATTTGCGATGTCCCATCATGTATTTGACCATGTTTTTAAATATATATATAAGCATTGCTTCCACTTTTTAATAGTTCCCAATGGGCAGTAGTAAGCATACTTACCATCAAGAAAAAGGTATAAAAATCAAATCAATTTATTTAAAAAGCTGGATGAATTTCTTTTATTAAATCAGTCTCAATTCCAAAATTATTTCTATCTTCTATTACTAGAAATTAGCCCATTAAAGGGTTAACTGCTGCTGCATTCCATTCCAGAATTTTTCTAGCTTCAATAAAATACTATGTTTTGCTTTTCTTCTATATAAAACTGTCATCTTTGTTATCACAGGAAGTAGAGAAAAAATATTTACAACAGGGTCTCACTTTCTTTCAACACTTTCAGATTTTTTCGAAAAAAAATAAAGACATTTATTATATTTTTTACCTTCTTAAGGAAATGCATTTTTGCACTTGCTAATGCATCACAACATAGAAATGCTCAGAATGTGCAGAATCCCAATTTCAATATTTAATAATTTTGTAACTCAAGAGTTTTTAAGCATTACACATTGAATTTGATTTGCTTTCAGCTAATCCATATATGAGGATACATTTTATGAAGTAAAGTACCATTTTGAGAAAAAAAGTTAATTAAATTATCTTGTAATCTGTATAATTTTATGTGTTAAACTGTAGGAATTCATGATTTCCTGCTTAAATTGAAATTTAGTAAAAATAATTTTTTTCCATTTCTACGGGTTTCCATTAATTTTGGCATGTTATATACAAAAACACTTAATGTGTTCAGCTTTTTTTTTACTGCATGAATAAAATGTTTGGCTTTTCAGTTCATAACTTGGCATGATTTCTAAAATCTAAGCACATGTTTTGCCCTCATCATATCTAAACTAAATAAAAACATGGTAGTTTAAATATGGTAGTATAAGCATAAACATGAAGCAGAATGTTCATTCCAATTCTCACAATCGAATTACACAATGATTTGAATGCTAAAATTGTATGTATTGAAATGTATTCCCATAAGACTTTCCATTAATAAATAGCTCTTTTAATTATCAGTCTTTTTTTAAATAAGCTTTTAACCCCCTTTACTCTCTTACTAACTTCCATAATATATTCAGCAAATGTTTCAAAATTAATAGCAACATATTAAAACCTTTCACTGATAAAATGCATTTTTTGACAAATTTATCACATATTATACAAATTTTTTTAACATAAATTATATTATTTATTAATGTTAAACAACTGTTCCTGTTCAGAATTTTATTTTTTATAGTATCTTACATATCACAAAATTTTGTTAATCTGAAATATTCTCAGTGGTAAAGTGCATATTTGTTTTTTCTGAAAATATCCATTGTTTCCATCGTATTGAGATACCCAAATTATTGAGCGGAAAAAGTTTCAAACTCATTAGAAATAACTTCTTTTAATTTGTTAATAATGTAGCTTAAACTAAAAAAACTATCAAACATATTTTGAATTTGAAATATCCAGACAGCAGTTCAGAAAGGAAATAAAATTTTATAATTTTCAAGAAAATGAATTCAACAAAAGAAAATTTAGAAAACACAAACTGATTACTTTTTAGATATTAATGACAGCTATTATAGGAATCAGAAAAGATCTAAAAAAGGTGAAGATACTTAATTTAATATTCATAGGATAAGACTACAAATTTTTAACATTCAAATTAAAATAGTATTCAAGTATAAAAATATTTGTAATTATATTAGTACACATTAAAAAATTTTAAAAATATGTTTTTATAAAAGTAAATTATACAGTACAGTAAAAGAAAGTAAGCAGTATCAAACTTAACACAGTCAAAAGGTATGTACTTCAGACATCAGTACCAATAAAGCCTTTAGAATATCTTCAATAATTATTTCCTTACATGTTTGTGCAGATTAAGACAATCTTACATCAATAGTCTTCTTCTTAATAGAAAATAACAACAAAAGATTTTGAAACATTCATAAAATTAATATTTTAAAACAAAAAATTATACATAACAAAGTAAGAACAAGGCCTAGAAATCTATTTCAGACTTCAAAATATAAATATCAATATTGATTAATAACGAATTTTAAGCAACTTTGGCAAAGTGTGAAGTACAAAAAAAAAACATAATTTAGTTTAGCGTCAAGATTAAGTATATTTTCCTTTTGAAGAGAAAGTATATAAATGAATTTTATAAAATTATAAAGCAAAAAACTCCAGATAGAAATTTAAAAAATGTTTGAATGTTTTATTACAAAATAGCTAAATTTCAAAAATTTTAGTTAAAGTTAAGACTTAGCTGCTTTAGGTACATTAATTCTAATGAATTTCTTTTATTTACAGCTTTATTAAGTTACATAAAAATAAGGCTGACAGAATAACTTTCAGCATAATGGGATATACTATTTTGATGAAAATACAAAAATAAAATAATTTCATTGCAATGTACTTACAATATCTTCAAACATTCAAAATTAAAGGAAAAAAAAGAAGACTATCTTGATTCAATGACAATAATTATACAGCCATTATAAGAAAATTTTATAAATAAACATAAATTACCATTACATATTTTCATAGAAAAAAAGATTAATTATTCAAAAAAGGTGATAAAATAAATACAATTTCAATACTAATTTATTCAAATGATCTTGATAATCAAACTGTTAAATGTTTTATTAAGTTTTGGCTACCTAAATTATTTCAATATTCAAACTGAATTTATTAAATCCACTTTTTAAATATTTATCACTTTTTATTTTTTAAGAATTTCTTCAGGTAAAAATTTCCAAGTAATGGATAATTCCTCTACAACCTATAATTATGAATAAATCATTTGTTAACATTGGAATTCTGATTCCAAGTTATCTCCCTACATACTTAAAATTGTATATTAGTAATAAATTAATTGATGAATGATTTTGGAAAAAGATAATCATATAAATTCATGTTAGAAAAAATATAAGATAATTATAAGCATCTTGTTGTGTGACATAAAAATGAAACATATGCACTAATTTTTATTTATAAATATTTCATTTGAAATCTCTTACTAAAAGCTAGTTAACTCCACAGAAGGGAGAAAATCTCATAACCATAGAAACACTGCTTTTTTTCCTTTATATTTTGCTTAAATATTATTAATCTAATTTTAAAAAAATTATATAAAGTATATGTAATATTAACAAGTAGAAATGGCTGTTTTCCATAAAAATATTGCTACTTAAATCTACAAGCATGAATGGTAATATTTCAACTTACTTTAAAAGTAAATATTATTTCCCTAATATTTCCTCTCTATACTTCTCAAAAAGACAAGTTAAATATATCATTCTTTCTATGTAAAATAACAACAAAAAGTTTAAAGTTGCATTTAAGTTTAAATGCCTTTATTTCTCTAAAACATGAGGGTAATTTATTCAGTTAATTGTTATTCTTTCAAAGTTTAATAGATGCTTAATTCCAAAACATACAAGATTATGAATATAAGATTTTTCTTTACTTATTTGGATGATCTCATAACATGGAATTTTATCTAAGAAATAAGATATATTAAGATATTTCTATAATTGTAAAAGTTTTAAACATAAAAGCAGTAATAATTCTATAATTTAAAATAATTATATCATTTTAGTAGTGAGAGAATTATCTGATTTAATAATATTCAAATAATTACTATATTGGGAACATGGTTACAGCTGTAATTTTATTGCTTTAACAAGTTTGTAATGCATCAATTTAAAGTGTAAAAATCACCTTTTACAAACACACTGCAGGAATATCATTTTTTACAATATCATTTGATAAGCACTAATAACAAAAACATTTGTTTTAAATAATGGTGCTTGAGACAGTATATGAAAATTTTCCATTGTTTTTATGCTGGTTTATACCAGTTTTTGATACTTATCTCAAAAAAACTGGTTTGACATTGTAAATCCAATAATCAAAGAATGAGGAGCTATATTTAAAATATTTTATATGCAAATCTAGAGTATTTCTAATATAATATTGAATCAATCATAATGAATTATATATCTTCCTCTGATTTTATAAGTAAAATTAATGATTAAATCACACCTATTGTGAATTACTCGGATAAATGATAAAGAAAAAATTAAGAGAAAGGAGCTCTTTTTCCATTTAAATAATTTGTCTCCCGAATTTGCTAAGATCATTAGAAAACGCAAGGATTTCAACGATTTGATGAGAATATGTGAGCTACAATCACAATACATTTTAGTAAAACTTGAAAATTAATTCATATATATTTTCAACTGAATACTAAATGCAAACACCGTGTACGAAAAATATATCAGATCACCGTGTACGAAAGATATGTACCCTAATCAATATAACAAAAAATAATTATCATTTACTAATGCGCATATAAATAGCCATTATCGATTTAAAGCTAATAAAACATTTACTCATCTTGTAGAGTATACATTTTTGGCAAGTCACTTATTTATATAAACATACTAGCTAGCAAATTAAATAACGCAGTTAAAACAATTCTTTGGTCACTTTTAAACAGAAAATTTTGTTAATATTTGCTTTAAAAAATAATGTTCATCAAAGTTCGCAGGAAAAAAATACATTTCACAAAACACCTAAAATAAAGTGTAATTTAAAATTACATAACTACAAAAAATGAATATTTTCATAGTTGAATCATTTCAAACAATTTAAATAAAACTTAAAAATATTTTTCTTACATCACAAGCCTAGAGACAATTGCAGATGCCATTTATTTAATACTGTAAAAAATAAGTAAACATTCGGTATTCGAAATATCGGAAAAATTTATTAATTTGACCCTAAAGTTCATTACCACACGATTGAGTCCCACACATACAATACTAAAACTAAAACACAAACAAACAATGAATGATGAAAATTTAGCGAATTAATCTATCGATTTCGACACTTGATTGTGGAGATAAAATATTACAGTTAATATTTATATTATATATTTATGCCCTTTTAAATTTTACAATTAATCTGCCCACTAAACTATTTATAACAATATAAGGTATAATATAAAAAGAAGTCAGAGAAACTAATAATGAACGTTATTTAAAAAAAAAAATCTTTACCGATCAAAATCTATGCCTTTCTTTAAGTAGTTGCACTCAGATAGATCAGCCGCAGTGGTGGTTAAGATATAATTTAACTAGAGCCGCATTTTGCATGTATTTAAAAGCTCAATATTTTTCAATTATATATACAAATACAAATTAACATAATTCAAATTTTAAAAAACAATATTCATGGAAAAAAAGTGCTGGTCAAATTTTAAATTATCCATATGTTAAATGATAAGTTACTTTCTAATATTGATAAACGTAAATCACATTAAAATTAATTTATAATGTTTTTTTTATTTTATAAAACCAATCAATATTAAATGGGAATGAAAACGAACTATTGGTCTTTACTTTTAGTTAATTATTCTAGCAAATCACAAGGAATACATTGTCGATAAATTTTGCTTCAATGCTGTATAATTCTTTCATATATTTGGTTTATATTCGAATTTTCAAGAAAAGCCTTAATATTTATTGGTATTGAACAAAAATATCTTATTAGAAAAACACTGATTGTATTTATGATCTGAATAAACATATAAATCTTTTACTACGATTGACAAAAGGAAGAAACAATGATCGGCGGGGCTATTAGATTCTATAAATTTTAAATAATCATTTGTACCAGATTGATTATTTTATTTTCATCAGTGCTGCTATCTATCGGTAAAGAACTTAGTTATATATGGATATGTGTTGCATTTTACACTTGATTGTCAAAGAATGCAAGTATTTCTTAGAATAATGTTTTCACTTTCACAAACCAGTAAAAGTCCTAGACAGACACATGATCTACGGGAATATATTCGTGCATGTTAACGCTTTTGACTTTTTAGTTAATGGTCAATTATAAAAGTATTAGTTACATCATTAAATTGAATATATTAATGATTGTATGAATAATATTTTTATGATATTTTTTGTATAATATGATAAAAAAATTTTTTTAATATATTTTGATTATAAATATCTATAATTATCTATCACACTGCCAGATTTTCTAGTATATTTATTTAAAATTATTTTTTTAATAAAAATAATTTTTTACAGTTATTTAATAAGCAACTTTTTTAATTTTTCGAACGAAAATTTTGATAAAAATTATTTTATTTCTTCTTTAATTATAAGTATAATATTTTAAGAGAGAGTTCTTCAAAATGCTGGATTAAATACACATGGAAATTTTTCAATAGTTTTTGTTACACAATAGTATTTCTTAATAATCGGCAATATCATCAAAAAACATTATTATAATAAAAGTAATAATAATGTTTTTCAATTATTTTATTCCCAGAATTTTTACTAAATGCATATTTAATAAAGAAAAATTTTGGTCATCTATTAAATTTTAATTTTGTGCATTTGTTATGTAAGAAAATTGCACATAAAAATGAAATTAGTCTTCAGTTATCACTACCTTTCATATATCACTCATTTATATTATCATTTGAAAATATGTAATGTGTATGTTATAAAGGAAATAATTAAAATAAAAATTGAATAATTATTAATAATTTAATTCAATTTAGGTGAAACAATTTTTTTTTTTTTTTTTTTGAAAATTTTCTAGTGTATTAAATACCAACCAAAATACAAATTTGCAATTTTTGAATAAATCTTACGAAATCGATCTGAATTCTTGAATTGTATTGTTTTTATTGTATTTTGGATTGGGTAAAACGTATTCATTTTTTATTTGAAATTTATTTGAAAATTATTTGAAAAAATTTGCATGAATCGCTTTGTACACTCAGAAATATCAGATTACGACACTGTAACGTTTCGAGAAAAAATAAACTAACTTTAAATAAAAAAAAATTTAACTTTTTCTATACTTTAGAGTTTAATTGCGATAAAAATAAATCGATGTAAGTAACACATGATTTAAAATACAATAAATCCAGGATTTCTCTCGATTTCGTAAGTAATATTATATTATTAACGGAGTTTTCTCTCCACAGGCCATCTACCTTACTTAACTATGTAGTTACTTCACCAGTCGATAGATGGCGTTATTAAAGTTCTTTTTCCATATTTTGTGTGTTATTTTATGGCAGCTTAAAAACGAATGCTAGGAATTTTATCTTGCAATAGCTACCGAAGGATCAACTGCACAATTTCTTCGAGTAACAAGAATTATCACCCTCAAAAAAAGCCTCCTGCTTGTTTAAAAAAATGTGTTTTGTTCCAAACGGGATAAATTATAATTCATAATACAAAATAAAGAAGATGGAAATATATATGCTATTAAATTTTTTAATTATAACTATCAATTACATATTTTAAAGTTTATTTTGTATTGCTATATTACAAATATTTATTTTTTGATAGATGATACTGTCGTCCTATTCGGAATAAGAGTTAGTTAATAGTTTGAGAAATGTCATACTTCTTATCAACACAAGAATATATCCAGCCCTGGTTAGTGGCGATTATAATAAAAAGAACTGTTCATTTCAAATGGGGATTAAGGGTCTTATGAATTGGGATATTTAGAGTTGTAACTCATATCATTCTCAAAGTCAAGTTGATGATTTTCTTTGCGCTCCTCCTGTCGAAAATGTAAAGGGTTTTGTATCTATAGCAATAGATAGGAGTTTTTCTCTATGTCGAAAGACAGTACACGGTGAACAGAGCAGTGATTTTGATGAAATGATCATGAAGGACCTCATTATTGATCATACATTCCAGCTTTAATATTCCCCAAGTTCTATGTAATAAAAAGTTTATGTTTAATTCGACTGGATTTCGTTATTAAAAATTTAAATCATGTCTGTGACAATGTCGCAAGTCCTCTCTTGTCACATTTATTCACTCAATTAAGACACGTTAAATTTTTATCCGGAATTTTAATGAAATGACAAAACAATTTTTAATAAAATTAATAATCATCTGTTAATTGGTAAAAAGGTTGGACTATGGATAAATAACGCTAACCTTTTTATTCATATTATTGTTATGTTTCGTTGTTACATTTTATATTCTAATGTAACTGATCTTATAATTAGTTCTCTGTATATTGATTTTTACAGTCCTTGATCTAATAGTTCCGTAAGGTGTTTTAAAATAAGTTAGTTGTCTATCAAGAGATGAGGACCATATCTCTCCTCTATAAGGATGTTAAGAAATAACAGCCTTAAATATCTAAGACAAAATGCTCTTGGATTGTTATAAATCAAATAATAACCAGCATTTACCTGTATTTCTAGTGTCAATTACCATATCAACAAGAATGTAAAAGAATAAACTCTCAAAATGATTCACTATTACTAATATTTTAATATTCTTTAAAGAAAAAAATTTCACATTTCATTCATGTATTTTTTATGCTTTATTATTTCTAATTTTTTTGCTTATGCTGTAAAAAATATCAGCAGTTGCAAAAAAGATTAATATCAAAATAATGAATGGTATTTTGATTTAGTATAGTTTGATTTGAATAAGGAATAAAATAATTTCATGAAACTAAGAATATAAGATTATTCGAATTACTGCATTAAATGCAAATAAGAAGATAAAAATCAACTTAAAAATTAAAGAAGGTTCAATTATACTTAAGATTGTAATCAAATTTGCATCAAACTTCAAAACAATTTAAGATAAACAGAGAAAATTATCCCTATCATCTATATACAACTGTATTTATAGTTTCAGTTAACACTTATGAAGGACTAAATTAAAAGTGAATTGACTGTATTCAATTGCTTTTCCCTTGAAGGATTACTTAACATTTGTTTTATAGCCTTTTTTAAATGCTGGAAAAAATCTCTTCTTCAAAGCAAGTTTTTTATTAGGAGGTTCTTAGAGTTATTGAATGACGCATTAAAGTGAATACCACTATCAAATATTTTTAAAGAGTGAAGAAAGAGAGGGTATAATATATCTTTTGTGCTACTAATTCATCCCGAGAAAAGTTCTGGTTGGATTTCATAAATTTTATTTGAAGCCCATTTTCAGCAAATACATGTGCCTAAATTATAGTATCATCAATTCAAATTTTTCACATCACTAGATCTAAAATACATTTTTATGCACCATATTAAATTAAAGTATTAATATTCTTACACATGTTGTTAAAAAATGCGAATTCATGATATGTATATACATGTCTTAAGCTCCAATACAACATATGTATTCTCGACATATAATGTTGTATGAAGTTTAAACACAGATATTTAATCGCTTAACATCATTTGACATATTGAGAAAAAAACTGATGCAAGAAACTATTACCTGTAGAAAATGTGTTTAATTAGTGCAAAATAAGGTATTGAGAAAAATAAGTACATTTTAAGTAATTTTTATTTTGTGCACTCTTAAAAAAAATCGAGTGGATTTCACTCAGAAGGAGTGAAATTTTACTCTTTAATTTTCACAAAACTCAACCGATCTTTAAGATAAAAATTCACTCTTTTGAAAGGTGCGGGTAAGCCACTCCTTTTAAGGAGAGAAACAACAAATCGTTTAAAGTTGTGAATTAGATAGAAAAAAGAGTGAATTTCAATCTTTTATAGAAGTATTGCCGATTTCTTTATATTGTCAATTTAGTGCAGAAATTAGGTATTGAATTCTTTATTTTAAGGATTTAATGTTTTTTTTTTTGGACAATTACAATATAAAAATATATGATTTCTTTATTCAATAATATAACAGTAAAATTGAATATGACATTTTAATTGATTTGGATAATTATAGTGGTTTTTAAATTACATACATTATCAAGCAAATTGTTCAGCCATTTATTACATTATTTATATCGATTTAGTTTTACGTGTGAGTGTAGCACTCTCAAGAAAAAATCGTCACACTACTTATTTTTCAGTTTAGTTTACTATGGGCCCATTAAGTACAAAATTAATTTTTATACACTTTATTAGTACAACAAATTGTACACAATTTAAAAAATACATAAATATTTTATATAAGTAAATATAATTTAAGTTCTTTTGAAAAAATAATTTATTTATAGTATAGCTAAATATTTATTTTTGAATATTGATAATATGCATTTTTGAAGTTACAAGAGGATAAAGACAAATATTTAGATTATTCTGTTGAACAAAACTGACTTATAATTTTGCAAATAAATCTTGTTTTATGATATATTTTCCAAGTTTAAATAAAACTGAAAATAACTTCAATAAAACTAAGAATGAAATTAAAAATAAAATGCAAGATTATATAAAAAACATTTATTCAATTTTTAATACAGAAAAAATTAAATAAAAATATGTATACAGAAATTCTTATGTTTGTGATGTCAAATTAATACTGGAGCTTGACAGTTTTATTGTCAGTTTAATAAAACAAAATAAGAATACTATTAAAATAAGAATAAAAAAGATAATATGCATTTTAATACTTGTATTTTGCAAAATTTAAATCTTGATCGAATTAGTAAGAATGTGTAGTTTAAATAAAATTCCTAACTGAACCTGTTTTTAATTTATAAATCATATAGTCCATGAGACCATACAGTAAGTTTAACATCGTACTTAACATTAAGCACATGGTGACATTTATATAAAATATTAAACGCTTTTTAATCTTGCATATCCGACATCAATAAATCCACTATCCACACATAAAAATATTTAATATTCAGGTCTTGCTTTTGACCGCAGCAAAGCAAGAGTAGTCGACTAATTTTGAGCGTTGTTCTTCTACAGATCTCTTCACCAAATTCGAAAAAAAAAACATAACTAATATTTGTATTCTCATTATAGTGTCTATATAAACTTTAATACCAAAAATTTCATGAGAATAATACTTTAAAAAAGATAAAGCCTTATTATATTCAGCCTAAAAAATACTATCATCCTGAATTCTGACGTATTTATTCCATATTACAGGACAAGTTTTTGAATATACGATAATATTCTAGGAGCATAGAATGCAGGATATTTATTGAGAAAACGTCAGCCTGTGGATATCGAATTCCAAATCTATCTGTAATAACGAAAATAATCATATATATTAAATTAATAGAACTTTTTATTGTAATTTAAAGCAAGTGTAATTTATTAAAAAAATGATATTATCATTAATTAATTAATTAAAATAATCATTAATTAATCAATTAATTAATTAAAATTAAATTAATTTAAATTAAAACTTAAGTTACTAAATTAATGATTATCTAGTAGTTTTTGAAAAAATTTTTAAGAATGTGGCAAAAATGATAAATTATTGATATACAATGAAACAAATACAAAATAATTTTGGATTTTTTCTTTGTTATGAAATAGATATAGCCCCTATCATAATCTACAAAATGGATTTTTAAACATTAAATAAAAATATATACATGCATACATAAATTTATTTTTAATGTTAAAGCATTTTGATTTTTTTTTTCATTTGTTAAAGCATTTTGATTTTTTCATTTGTTAAAGCATTTTTTTTTTACATATTACAACAAACAAATTTTGAAGCTATGCTTTTGTATCCCATATACTAATATTCAAATACATTGCAACTAAAATGATTTTTAAAAATACAAGATAGAAAACTACAATATAATAAAAGACATAAGCAATACTGCATATTTTATAAAATACAGAATTTAATTACTTTCTTTTGAATCATGCAATCATTAAACAAATATCAAAATAACAATGAGATTTTGCTACCATTTTTTATATAAAAATTTTTTTCTCTGCAAAATTTTTTACTAAATGTTATAAATGGCATTAAAATAATTTTAAATATCTTATTCACATGCAATAAAAAAACTTGGAAATGCATGAGCAGCATGTTTCATGTTCTACTATTAAAAATGCAGGTATACAAATTATGTAAGGAATTGTAAATTTTGGTGTGCTTAAATCATTGTTAGAAATTAATGTTGGCATAAAAGTTTATTACTTTCATGATTATTTTAAAATTCATCCTTTAAGATGCAAAAAATACAGGTTTTATACAACCAATGTTTCATTGAAAGCTGCGTCTTTTGAATACTTAGAGACATAAATTCTGCTATAGAATAAAACAATAGATGAAACAATTTTTCATTAAAAAAAGGTTATTTTGTTTTAAACATTTTCTTCATAAGTTCAAATATTTTTTCTCGATGAAATTCATAAAGCATTTCAAATTGTAATAATTTTATCTGAAAGGAAAAATACACACATATATACATATGTGTTTACTCAAAAATATCATACATGTAAAAACTAGTTGTGGTCAAGTGAATTATATAAATATTGGATATTTATTTTTTAAGCAATTAAATTCAAATTAAAATTTCAGAAAATTTTAACAGAATTATAAATTTATTATAAAGATAATTAAAATTTGGTTTTAGCTGTAAAAACAAGCAGCTTTATTTCAAAATAGATTTAAAAACATTATTAAAATTTCTTAAACTAATTACAAAGAAATATTAGTTTAATGAATAATAATAATTACCTTTCATTATTTTAAAACCAACTTTAAGAACCAAAAACTTTAATAAGAGATTTTAACTGAAAATATTGATTGGAATTTTCATGTTATTTAATTAAGTTACCACATTCTTTATATTAAACATAGAATATTACTTCAAACTTTTAAATACATTTTACAAGAAAAATGAAATTAATTAATACTTGTAGTAATAACAATAGTTAACATTTTCTCGGTCTCCATAAAACTTATTTTGATTACACATTATACAGAATATACCAGATCAGCCATTTCTTTCTTACATTGCATTTCATCATCTTCAAAATAACATGTTTCAGATTTACTTTTGCTAATTTTGTTTTTTATTTATTCTTCACTGATGACAATGACAACCATAAAATACAAATATAAATTATATTTGAATCGACAAAATTTTTAGTTGGAAATTCTAAAATATTATACAAATTAGCAGTAGATTTTTTTTTATTTGGGAAACAGAAACATCTCCCTGTGCATCAAGGAATACCACACAGGGCCCGAAGGTACAAGAAATGTACTACAAAACAAATCCAAATAAATCATGAGATGAAAAAAATAATAATAAAGGAAGGCAGAGAAAAAAAAGAGAGATAAAAATGAAAAAGGATTAAGATAACAGCAATTTTATAAGAAATTCAAAATTCTCTTTTTTAACTAGGTCTACCATAATCGGGGGCCACCTGTTATTTAAGTCTTTACAAAGCTCGTTCCTTTCTTCTGAAACAAATGAGCATTCAAGAAGAATGTGAGAAAAGTTGTCACTCCCAGAGTTGCACATGCACACCTCACTGTTTTTAATGGGGAAACGGTGTAGGTAACTATTGAATTTCCCATGTCTAGTGAGGAATTGCGTAATTTTAAAGTCAGTGTAAAACCAGTAGTTCTTAATTCTGCAGGGAACTGAAGGGAAAAAAGATTTTGTCCATTTACAATTAGGAGAGGAAACGAAACCTGAGTTCCATTTTGTGATAATCTTCTTTTTGGTAGTGGTTTTGAAAAAAAAAGACTTGGGTAAGCTGGTATTGAGTTTATTTAGAAATGAAAGAGAAGATTTGGCCAGGAAATCTGCTCTTTCATCTCCATACACACCACTATGACCCTTGACATTGGAGAAAGTGAAGGAAATATTTTTGATATCACACATATTAATTGAAATCTGGACTTCTACAATAAGTTTTTAAAAACTAGTTACATCTTGTAGAGCCAGTAGGGATGACATCTAGTCACGGCAAATTAAAAATTTTTGAAAAGGCTTGCTTATGGCACCTTTAACAGCAAGATTAATGCAGAGTAACTCCGCTTGGAAAATAGAACTGTAACTACTAATGCGGAATACCTGATGACTCATTTCAAAAACATTCTGAAAGCATATGTATGCAAGACCTACTTTTTGATACATATAAAATTTTGCTTTCGTTTTATCTACGAATGCTTTTACATAGTAACAATGAAATCAAAAATTGTCATTGAAATTTTAATAAATAAAATACATACTGTCAAGTAATATTCTGTAGATTAATATTTGTTTTATATTGTATAAACATTTAAATTAAAAAGCTTCGAATTTTATTTATGAAAAAATTTATTCTTATTCATTGGTAAAATGTTGTATTTGATATAAATCACCATTTCAATTCAATACAATAAACTATATTTTTATACAAATATTTTTATAAAAATATACAACAAATAATATTTTTATAATATACATTGGATATTTAAATCAACAATAAAATTAATAGTCATATTCATGCAGTTACGAAATTTAAAAAATTTAAATATGCATTCATTATAATTTACTATTTATTAATGATAAATTAAATTTTGGCAGAAAATAGTATTTGAAATAAAAAAATAAAATTTCCAAACACATTTTTATATTATTAAACATTATCAATTAAGCAGAAATTTCAAACATTATTAATATGACATGAATATAAATTCAATAGAATTCATTCATTCACACTTTTGAATAGGAAAGTTTATATCATGGTGAAAAATCACAAATATGAAGATTTGATTTAGTCATTCAATTAATTATAAGAAATAATAACCTACCGTAATGTTTCTGAGCTCCTTCTTGTCCAATTATACATATATTGTAATTCAAATAGATCGCCTTTATAAAATGAAGTCTTAAATTCCTCAATTTTTAGCGAAACTAAACAAAAAGCATAGAGCGACTTGATGATTTAAACCAATCAGAGCACATCACATTTGCGCCATAAACACGTCAAAAAAGAGTGAAAATTGCTTTGAATCGAGAATGGAGAGTTTGAAAGAGAACTTCTCTACCCAATTAAGTAGAAAAGGATTCATTTTGTATCTTTATGGAGTACAAAATATCCATCGCTCATTGAGTGGTGAAAAACCACTCGATTTTTTTAAGAGTGTGCGCTTTAATAAGTATGACAGATATTTTATATGAGTTATAATTCAAAATTATAAATCATTTATCGACTCTTGCATTTCTTTCAATCTTAATAAATGTGATTTTGTTTCTTTAAAGAAATGCTGTAAGTGCGTTTAAGTCTTTAGTTTGTGCTCTTTTCCTGTTGCAAATAATTCATATAAGAATTCTTTCACCGTAGTATTTCAAAAATATTCCCAAAATTCTCCTGTATCAAGACCATATTTTAAGTCCATTAAAAACTGTTGCAATAAATTATTAAATTTACTTTCATACAGTTCATAGGTAATGATTTTCAAACATTTGTCAACACTTTTTCTTTTCTTCAAAGAGATAGAATTTAGATGGTCTTTTCATTTCCTATCAATATACCATGCACGCAATAAATGTATTTCAACCGGGCCAGAGGCATTTTGTCATGTATAATAAAAAATAAATCAATAAATAAAAATTATAAAAAAGAATGTCATCATTGATGAAGACATAAAACTAAATTTTCTCTGACAACATACTTTTGATTTTTTTCTTTCTTTCTTTTTTTATATTTTTCTTTTACAAAAAAGTGAGTTGTTGTATTTCAATTCTCTATTAAAATTAAATAAAAGTCTACTAGAAAATCCTTTTCAAACTCATCAATATTAATGTCAAGAATAAAAAACTATAACTAGTTTTCTCATGAACTGAGTCAATGCAAATAAAATCTTTATGGAACATCACAAATATTTGCAATCGTATAGGCTGCCTGAATACAGAAAAATTTTTATGCAATAAATATTCATGAAAAATATTTTATTCTTTTTGTAGCTTCTATGGTATCAGTAGATCTTCTCATTCCCTAGAGGTGTTTATTTCTTAATTTCACAATGGTTGTGGTTATAGCTAGGGATGGGAAGAAATACCTGTAACAAGTATTTTGTAATCAGTATTTGAATGTAACAACCTGTAATCAGTACATTTTCTTCCAAATACTCAGTACTTTCAGTAACAAAGTCAGAGCGAGTTTGAGTATTCTCAGACAGTTGCAGGTACAATGTACTTGACCAGTACGTGGCTGTTACAAAGTAATGAGCGAGTACGTACTTGTTACAAAGTAACAAGCAAGTACGTGTGTACGTGGTTGTTACAAAGTAACAAGCAAGTACGTGAGTACGTGCTTGTTACAAAGTAACAAGCAAGTACGTGTGTACGTGGTTGTTACAAAGTAACAAGCAAGTACGTGTGTACGTGGTTGTTACAAAGTAACAAGCAAGTACGTGTGTACGTGGTTGTTACAAAGTAATAAGCAAGTACATGAGTACGTGGTTGTTACAAAGTAATAAGTGTACTTAATTGAATGTAACAAGTACAGAAGAGCCAATGAAAGAGCGAGTACAAGTAACAATGTCATCGATATATCGATACACACGGACGAATTAGGAGATTGTGTCAGGATTTGGGAAATCTCTTCCCATGATAGGAAGGGTGGCTGGGTGGGTAGGAGAAGAGAAATGAGATGCTGGTTTAACTGGAAAATAGAAGATTAATTCTTGGGAATTAGAAAATCTCTTTGGGCTGAAGCAACACCCCCTAGAGATGCATGTATTTTAGGAGAGGGTGTTGGCTGGAGAGGGTACATAATGAATTTCTATTGCGAAAATGAAGAAAAAAAGCAAGTTCATTTGTTTCGTGTTTGTTAATAAAATAAATGAGTTGGGAAAATCAATAATCGTAGCACATTTATTTAATGGTTTTAAATATGTCACTTTTTAATATAAGAAAAAAGCCTGATATTCTTGTTATATATTATTCCATATTTATTGACTTATTTTTCTTATTATTTTTTAACTTTTAATTAATTTTAATTAAATTTTTTAAATCTGATCATTGTTTCCAAAATTACTCTATTGGCTTGAACAAAAAGTGAATGGAATTTTTTTACTATATTTTAGTTTTAAAGATAATTTTTTAAAAAAAATATTTCTAAAAGTAATTAAATATTTTTTACTTTAAAAATTTTTTTCTCTTCAAAAATATTTTTACCATTAAAAATTAGGTAGTTATATAATCACATAAATTGCTGTTCTGAAAATGAGAAAACAAAATTAGGGAAATTGTTCACGTAAATAAAAATGCATATTTTCAATTCGTATTTAAAATTTAAAATGGTATGATTAGGGGATGATTTTCGGAAACAGGAAAAGATATTTGAAAATAATTAATAACACAGAATGCTGAGAATTTTCTAGAAATTTTTGTATATCAAATATAGAATTTTACTCTTGAATGTAAGTACCTGTTAAAAAATAAAAAACATTCGCTCATTATTCATAATGAGCTGCATTTAAGCAAATTAATTAAGATGTGTTATATTAAGTAGTTTTATAGAAAAATTAATTTTCGTTTAGAGTTTTAATCAGAAAATACGTATTTCTAGCTTATCTCAAAATAATATAACTGGGAATCAAGTATCTAAATTAAAATGTACGCCAGCGCATTAGATTTAGAAAAATTACCTTTATTTTTATAAAACCAAGTTTTCAGTTCAGATTTATGTCGGTAAATTCAGTTTAAATCATAAAAAAATTACTTTTTGCATAAATTTCTGCACAAAATATAATATAATTCTATTTAAATAAATGAACCGAAATTTATCACAACATAATTTAAAAAATCATAAGAATGAGAATATTGCCTAATATGCTACAATTTTTCTTGAAAATGTGCCAGTAATATATATATATATATTTTGAAACTACGTAACGTAAACTCTGCACCCAATTAGATGACATAAAGCAAACATTTGAATATGTATGTAATGTAATATAATTTAAAGATTTGAAAAAAAAATTACGAGATATTTGAATGAATTTATGATAAATCAATTTCCAGATATGCTTTCTGGTACCAGAATCAATTTCCAGATATAAAATTGTATAAAATGAATTTTTTTAACTGAAAAAATATTTTGATATAGAATGAACATATTTATTTGAACCTCATTAAATACAAATGTATTTTATTTTGTTTTCCAAATTTTTAAACAAAATATATAAATTAAAACTATTAATATATTTTCATTGTTTTTTTATTATTATGTGCATTTTTGATTATGATTCCATATAAATATATGTACTTTTTATTGTACCATGTTTTAATTTCACTATATTTTACTATGAATATGTGCAATTTTTATTTTAGAAAATCTAGTTTATCTATTTCATAAAAATATAAACAAATAAACGCCATTTATAAAATAAATAACTATCTATTAGGTATCAAAAATTTTGCTATAATTGTTTCATTAATGTTTAATAATAGAAAAATATAAGAAATTTAATTTGATTTTTGTTAAACTAATTGTATATTTCTAAGTAAATTAAAAAAAATCTCTTTTTAATTGATTAATCCTCCCACTTTACGATTCTTTACAAATTATTTGCTAGTTAATTATAAAAATTTATTTATACAATTGGAAAATCTTACTAAATTAAAACAAAAAATTAAGATGATGATTTGGTTGAAAAATAGAAATTATATTATCACGTCTAATTTAATATTTTAATTAACATTGGAAAACTTTGAAAATTACAATCGAATAATTTGAAAATTTACTTAGAACAGATGAAAATTCTAAAAACAAATGTAAATAACAAAAGATTAGGATTTTTTATACTGAAAGAAATATATTTATTAAAATATCTAAGTTCAAAATTTTTCACTGAAAAACTGTTTGTTGAGGGAATAACTTATATTTAATTGCTTCATAATAAAAATTAAAGTTTTTAAGAAAAACAAAAATTGCTATTATTGAAATGTTGCATTTATTAAAAGAAATATTTTTATAGATTATTACATCAGCTCTTATTGTAACCTTAACTGGATGCTTATTTATAAATGATAATGATTTAAATTAACATTAATTATATTAATTAATTTTATGGAACTATACAAAATGTTATATATTTAATTAATTATTAATTTATTTATTACTAATTTAGTTTTTATCTATTCATAAAAACTTAGAAAAATTGTCATTACATTTTAATCCGATAGATGGCAGCACAAAAAGTGTAACAAGTACAGAAAGTAATCGGTAAAATACTTGTTACTTTTAAAGTAACTGTACTCAGTACGTACCAAGTACAAGAAAAGTAACAAAGCCCCATCCCTAGTGATAGCACAGTTACAGTTTAGAGCAGAGATGGAGTGCTTCCGAGATGAAGCGCGAAGTAATTTTCGGCTGGCCATTGCATCATTATTAGTGAGGATCATCGCAGGCTTCTTTGGCAAGGATGTCAGCTTTCTCGTTGCCATTCATGTAAACATGCACTGGTATCCATTGAAAAATGCGGATAATATTTTGTATGAGTTGGCCCTTTAAAGGGCTTGGAGGACAAGTCTAGTATCCAAGAATAATAAAAGTCCATTGGAATTTTGGATCGCTTTGGAGTAGTAAAGGTTCAAAGCCTCCTTCATGACCATTAGTTTACAGGTGTAATTTGAGACAATTTTACTAACAGATATTCTGAGGTATTTTTTGAGTTTGCATTGGTGAAAAAAATGCTGACATCATCCAGGTCAAGGCTGGAATCTGAAGAGCCATTGATACTTAAAACAACTTCTTAGAATTACTCTTACCACAGAAATACCTAAAATATACAAAAGGAATCAATAATTATTAAATTGTTATAGAAAATACTGTTTCTGTTTTGTGTGTGATGTAAAAGCAAACAATGTTCTACCAAATATAACTGATTTTATTCATTTAGAAAATGTAAAATGTGATTCTTGGAAAATATCATTTTAAAGAGTTACTTTAGCTCTGATCCATTGAATACAATATTTTCTATACAGCCATACTCACTTTTAAATATAAACCATCAAAATTTGCTAATGAGGATATTCAAACATTAACATTTTTTTAAGCCTGATCATTTTAAAAACATTTTATTTTTGATCAAACATGTTAAATGCTCATTTCCATGTAAGTAGTTTAGATAGATGAATCAAGACATGTAAGTTTACACTACTTATTTGATAAAAATTATGAAAAATATAGAAAAAAAATCATTTTAAAATAAGAATGTAAATTTTTTATGTTTTTTTAACATATAAGTGATAATTTAGGGCCAATATTTAAAAAAATTAAAGTTTTCAGGTTTTTAAAAATGAATGACACATATTATTTCTGGGGTACTCAATATTATGCAGTGACTAAATTTATTTACTTAGAAAATGCATTAGCAACATGAATATTAATATGAGAAATGTAAAAAAAAACGACTTTCTGAGCACGTTTTCTCATAGTAAACTTATAATCAAGATAATTTTATTTAACGAAATGCTTGCTGATCTCATTTATCTATAAGTAATAATAATTTTATTTGTTATTCAGTTAATAATTTGCATTTTGTTATTCAAGCAGAAATTAACATGCAAATAAGTTAATGATGTATAATATTGAATTTAAGAATAACTTGATAGTTAATGTAAACATGTTAATAATCTATGTCACTTAATTCTTAATAAATAAAATACAAGAATTGAGAAAAACATGGTCAACGATATAAAAAGCTACAATGATGTATAACTTACTGATGACACAAACGAGTTAAACGTTTTTTTTAACATTTTGCTTATCCACTGAGATTTTTAGTACTTTATATAAATAAAATTAAGTAAGCTAATTCTTAAATACATTTTTTGATACTTACCCATTTGATTTAAATAAATCGAATTTCCCTGTATAATGAAGCAAGTATATTAATTTAAAGTTGTTTTTTAATGTATACAAGAAACAGGAAATTGATGTCTATAGATTAAAAAATTTATACATTGTACCAATATATATATAAGTAGTTTATCAATAAGTAACTCATCAATCAAATAATGCTTTGTGAAAGAAATCTCTAGCAAAATTTTCAAATAAAAAACATAACTTTCCTGAAGAAATATGTCGAATGGAAAGTATTTGTATTAAGATGCTAAAAACAGTATAGCAATATGGAATACTCCCTGTACATAAATGCAATGAAGATAATGAAAAAAATAAATTCCAAGGAATAGAGTGCTGTGAAGCCAAATAAATTGTAACACAATAAAACTTATGGATCTTGAATAAGATTCTTAAAATAGAAAAATTTTTAAAAAATAAAAATTTTAATAATAATTAAACTTTAATACAAAGGTTAGAAAAAACAAACTTACAAGTATTAGCAGTTTTTTCAAATCGGCTTTTTATGTCAAATGTAAAATACAAATTTACATAAGTATATGAATAAATCAAATAGAAATTACTAATATTATGATATTATAAAACGCGGTAAAGTTATATTACATACATAGTTACATAACATAAAATAAAACAATGAATTCCAGGGGCATCTCCATAGTGCTATGAAGCCAAATAAATCGAAACAGTAGCTCTTTCGGTGTAAAATTCAGTAAATATGTTCATTAGAAATTTATATGTGAATAAATAAATGTAGATAAATACTTATGTTAACATATGTATAATAATAACATCGGGGTTTGGAGTAGTTTCATGGTTAATAATATACAAAACAATTGCAAGTAAGAAATATAATGTATCTAAACATAAAAATTTGAAATATTTTGATTTTGATTATAATTGTAAGTTGAAATAGATTAAAAATTTTCATGGTAACCAAAATTTGTTATTGCAAATCTAAGAAAATTCAAACTCACCAACACGACCACATATTGAAAACTGCTTGACAAATTAATTGAAATTGAAAACAATTGCGATTAAACTTCAATTATCGAATTTTCAAAATGATTAGCATTCAAGAACTTTAATCTCAATTAGTAAGATAATTCTTGATAAACAAAAATGCAACTAAACAGCATAGAAAAGTAGGCAGCCATATTGGAGATAACTCTTCATATGATAAATTTTGGCAAAATCTTGGCATGCCCAAGATGGTTAGTAACTTGGCTACCTTTCAAGGACCAATAATAGCTTATCATGGAAGACTGGGGAAATCTTAGCCCCCATGATAGGAGTAACCTTGGTTTATCTTGGCATGCCCAGTATTGGGGAAAATATGGCGCCCATTATAGGTCCCTTATTGGGGTTCTCTTGGCAAGATTGCCAATATTGGGCCAAGCTATTTTGCTGCTTGGGATAAGCCGTGTATTAGCGGAATTTTCCTGAAAATTACGAATATTTTTTCATTTCTTGATCTATTGCAATTAGAAGTCTTAATAATATTGATCTTTTTCATAGTTATTTAACCCGTTAACTTTATAATTACCCTGCGGGATCTATCTGCGTAGCTGCATGTCTGTCTTGGTTATTTGAATATTGATTAACAGAAGTTTGGTGAGATAGATCTAAAAATGGTTTCATCTTCACTTCTGACTAATTCCTTGATTATGTGTTCATAAAATTGGCATTTAAGTCAATGACAAGAGAAAATCAACTAATTTATTAAAAATACAAACAATCGCTGATAAATTATAACTCGTGAAACAGTAAAAACATGTGATGATTGTTTGAAATCCATTTAATTCACCACATCCAAATTTGTATTATGTACCAGAAAAATGAGTAAATGAAATTCACAGTGATTCCTCATTTATACTTTACTTTTGAACGCATTCATATCTCAACTAAACTTTTCCGCTGTGAATCGGAACTGAAATTAGTCAGATCAACAAGCTGATTTTCAATTGATTTTGTGTCATCTTTTTATTTGCTATCGTCATCACTGTTTGTGGAAATAGCTAAAACGGATTAAAATAAAAATAAGAGAAAAAAACCTGAAAGAAAAATAGTAAACAGAATGATTTGTAACATTACCTTATCAATAATTCATAATTATGTAATTTTTATAAATAATTTTATTTTATTATTACCTCAAAAGTACATTAGATTTGAAAAAAAAATAGATATAGCAAAATCAATATTTCAATTTGTGTTTAAAATCTGAGTTATCACATCATCATTTTAGTTACCTTCAATTTGGTGTGTTAATATTTTAAAAGCTTGCTCAGCTATAAGCAATTCGGACATATAAATATAATTTATGCTCTCAACAGACAATAAATAAGTCTCAAAACCAAAGTTTATTATACTTGTTTATAGAGTACGGCATTGTGATTACTGTTATTATTGAAATTTTACATTGATTTTAAAAATGCATATGAACAGGATATGATCGAAATTCCATGATTTAATAGCGTTTTGAGAAGTTGAATTTGATCCCGATTAAAATCAATCTCCATTTGAAATTGATCAATATCACATGATACAGAAAAAATGGGGAATTAAGCAAACAACAACAAAAAAGAAAAACCGGACATGCTTGTAATCAGTATATTGCATGCTAACATTCATATCTTGAATCCAAAATTTAAATACAAAATTACCATGCTTTTAAGGTCAAATCTAATATAAGTTAATTTTATCGAGATCAAACTTTATCCATTTTAAATGCATATGTAATTGAGTTAAATTAAGATGTTATGAATTTAAACATGCTGTAAAAATAGGCTTGAAACTATAATATATTGAATATCAATGTGAAACGCTAACGTAAACAAATGATAGTCTTTCCATTCCTTTAATTGAATTTAATATTCACTAAGCGGCATGTGAGAGTCCATTAAAGATACAAGCTGGTAATTTTAAATGCGCCATACGGTTTTCTAACTTCTTCAGGAATCAATCTATCAATCACTTAAGGACGCCAAATTTCCAGAAGTACTTTCTACTACAACGTTTGTTATTTTTTATTATTTTCTTTCTTTTTTTTTTAATTTGATCGCCAATAAGTAAACTGACATTTATACATCTTTTGTCTGACTAGTTTCAATTGAAACGCATAGGGTTTTGATTAATAATTTATTTTTTAAAAAAAAGCTGTTTAAGGATTTTAGGCGACCTCTGAATTAATAAAAATCTGATAAATATGCAAAACTTTTCTTTTGTTTAGAACAAATTTACTCACAATTATAAAATTATAGGACAATTTTAAGACACATAAATGTGTATTATGAATTTGTTCTACAGTTTGAATTTTTTTAGCAGTGAATTAATGTTTTAAAGTAAGTAAATAATATAAAAAAGAGTTGGATTATTTGTTAAAATTATTCATAAGTTTTGGGATTCCTTTTAAATGTTCATATGTAGTAAAATAATTTATATTTCTAAAGTAAAGTATGGCACATCTCTCTGAACAATATTCTAGAAAATATTTCTTTAGTTTAGTTTAGACTATTGCTTAAGTTTAATTTAGACTGCTTTAGTTTTAAGATATTTTTACACATAAATCTGAAGCATATTATATTTATATTGCAACAATTAATTATGTTTCACATTTCTGGAAATATTTTTCAGTAAAATAAACCTCTAAAGAAATGTTATTTAAAATATCTTTTTTAAGAATGGTAATAAAAGTTTCATCTAGATTTATATTATCGTGTTGTTTCTAGCAAATTAAACAATTTAAAACAAAAATATTTTTTAAAATTTTTTACAAAACTCTCAAAATAATATTACATGCTGTAATCTGTCATGTATTAAGCAGAATTATTTACACCAGTATTTCATAAACTAAATGAAAATAAAAGTATATGCACTACATCATGAAATTTGTATCAAGCATAAATTTCTAATGCGCCTGTTGGAAATTACCTTTAAAATATGAGTCAATTGAATAAAATTGTTTTAGATAATAAATTTTGTTAGAATACTTTAAAAATCATATTACATTTTTAATTATTCATCCATATTTATAAGAATAACCATTATTTACAATGCCTACTATTTTTTAAATTTTATTTTAAAAGTTCACGTGCAAAACATCAAAAATTCAACTTTCTCAAAACTTTACAGCAAGTTTAATATTTTATCGAAGTATCTTGTTCATTCATAACTGTAGTTGGATTTACCTTTTTAAAATTTGGTTTCTATATTTCCATCCTTCTTTGTATATGTGTGTTTTTATTTTAATATTTCTCTTTGTTAAACATTTTTTCTCAAAGTATATAATTTTTTGTATCATAATATAAATGGGAATATAAATAAAATATTATTAATATGAAGAAAAAAATTTAATATTGTGATAAAAAGTGTAAAAAAATATGCTGCTGCATGACTATGTTTTCAACATCAGTATTTTCTATACACTATAGAAAATTTTAAATTTTACTACCATTTTTTTTTATTAACTTATAAAATAATTAGGTTATAAGAATAAAATGTCTTAATATATTTAGAAATTATTGCTCTGGTTCGATCCATTTTATGAACAATTGTTTACCATAGTTTTGAGAACTGCAACAAGTCACTTACATAATTTTTCATTCTCATGTTTTCCTTATTTGTTATTAATAGTTTCTTGTGTTCATGAATAAAATCTCAGTCTAGTTTTCTGTAAAATGAAATTATGAGGATTACAATAGCAAGAAGTCTATGCAGCGTAAAAGTATACTACATTTGCAATGTATTTTTTCTACTCTCTAACTTATTACCAATATGAAGTTGATTTATTTATATTTTGATATTATTCATATAAATGCATTATTTATGTATTTATATACAATTGTCATACATATATGTGTATGTATATAGTTACATATTTAACTTAATGTAATTTGATGTATAAAGGATGAAAGATATTGATGTTGTTTTTTATTTGCATTTTAATATATTTTATAGTTATATATATATATATATATATATATATATATATATATATATATATATATATATATATATATATTATAATTATTGTTAATAATATATATTTATTAACAATAATTATAGTAAAAATGTTGTAGATGGCATAAAGTATAAGATATCTAAGTATTGTGTGCACAAAATTTAAGCTCAACAATAATACAGTAATTTTAACAAAATTAGCTACAAATACTTTTAATGTTTAAATAGCTAGAGAAAATATAAAAGTAAGATTTAAATAAAATAAAATTTTAAAAGTTAGATAAGCAATAGTGTGGTACACATAATACTTTTAAGATAGTTTTAGGTCTATCTTGAAATTATTATCACAGCTTTAAACTATCCTATTTGTAACTGAAATAAAACTTAATAATTTAATGTTTCAAAAATTAAAATTGATATAAAAATTAGGTGTTTAATATTTATATTTAAAATTTTCCAGCAATTTATGTAAATAATAGTGTTTTTTTGTAGAAAAAGTTATAGTAAATATTTTGTCCTTAGAATAATTCTAAAATATAATTTTTTAATATATTACTGAAAATAAACTAAAATATAAGTATATATTATGAGATAAATAATAATTTGCATTAAAATGTGTGTAAAATAAATAACAAACAGAAATTTATACTAGTCCCTAGGATGTATGTAAGAATATGATACATTTAATACATATTTTATAAGTATTTATGAATGATTGGTAAAATAACATATTTCCATAGAAATTTTAGATGATATTTATTTTAGTTAATGCTTTTTATACTCAATTAAATTATAATTATGAAAGATTTTTAATTTCAGTACCATTTCCTTGAGTATATGAAACACATTTTAAATATTTAAAGAAATTTTTGTTTTGTAAAAAGGTTGCATGTTTTGCATTTAAATTAAGATATAACTTGTTCAAATACACATTTACTAATTCAAATACACACCTAGGAAAGGTGCCTTATTTAAATTTATAAAAGTATATTTTATTACTTCAGGTATTACATGCGTTTTTAATTAACTATTTATCAGGAATTCTGTATGAACTGTTTTAAAACCTCTTCTGTATATACATTTTGTATTAATTTTGGTACATATTCTTATGTATTTATTCAACCAAATACTGATTAAACCGTTGTTTATATAGGCTTTTCTTATTTATGATCAAATGTCCTATTTCAACATTTTTGAAATCATTTAAAAATTTAAAATTTTAATATGAAATGCTAATTTTTTTTTAAATATTATAATTTTATATTTTCCATAATTAAGGACTTTGGGAAATTATGTATAAAAATTTTGATAAAAATAATTTCAAAAATTTTGGCTATCAATAGTTCTTTTCTTTAAAAACAATTGTAGTTGCTTCTATATTAGTTATATTTAAGATAAAATATTTTAATGCCAAGTACTTAGATATCCAAATTAAAAATACTTAAAATATGAAATTAAAAATATCTCTTAAGTTTGCATTCAAAGATTTTAACATTAATATGTCTGTATGTATATATATATACATACACACACACACACACACACACACACACACACACACACACACACATATATATATATATATATATATATATATATATATATATATATATATATATATATATATCAAATTTATTTTATTTTCAAGAACGTTTCCTTAACCTTCATTTCTAGTAAGTATGCATCTTTTATTATAATTGGAAAATGCTAACTGAAAATTCTGTTTTGTTTTTCTCAAAATAAATTTCAAAATTTCAGTTCATTCATGATAAAGTGAATTTTGTTATATATTTAATCAATTATTAAATAATATTTTAATTATTAGTACATTTTTTAAAAATTATCACATTTACTTTTATTCACTGCCCTATTGTAACTCATTATATCTTTATTATTCTGCGGATAATTCAAAAATTTTAAATGTTTTTTGATATTGGCAGAATCCTTGAGTTAAAATAATTTCAACTAAAAAATGCCTTATGGTCAAAGAAAATCTATTAAGAGGTAGAATGTTGTTAAATACTGTTGTAATTAATAAGCATTCAGAAATCAAATATTTTATTCCAGAAAATAAATACTGTCATATTTGCTAGAATTTTCGAATGTATTTTTATTAAAACGCCTAGCACTTACGAAATTTTTGATGTTTTTGTTAAAATTTAAAAAATTAATGCAATGTTTCTAATTTTATAAACAATAGTTATAGATTGCAATTAGAAATATTCGCCTCGGTTGTATTTTATTAATTGAAATACCATTAACATTTAAAGTAGTCATTATGACCTGGTAGAGGAAATGTTCAGTTTTTATTACAAAAAAAAAAAATTAATTACTTAATTATAACTTAAAACACATGAAGAAGTTAATAATCTTTGCTCAAAATATATTTAGAAATATAAATTAAATATTTATTTGAGAAAATTTGTGCTTAATTTTCCGTATTTGCTTCTTAAATTTTGACAAGGACTCTTGAGTTTTCAACATTTTAGAAGACTTCCTCAGAAAAATAATGAAGCGATCATCAAACATATCTAGTAGACCAGCACTTTCGTTAGGCAACCCTAAGCCCCACCTGCCCGAGATTCCTGCCGATCCATTGGATTAGTTTCATGAGCATCGGTTGTGACGTTGTGTTTATATTTTTAATTGTTTATCCTACAGGTTTGTCTTTATTTATTTTTTCTTATTGACGTTTATATCTTAAATTTTCTTACCGTCCGCCTGATTTTCCAATATTTCTGTTTACCCTCCCTACCTTCGCTTGCTCATGTTTTTCATTTTTGTTTTTACTTCTCTAACCAGTTTCGAGTTTGACACTCTTGCAGGAGTTTCCCCTCAGTAACCTATCAGAGCTCTTAATACCGTGATAATTAAGATTGCTAGCGGCATTCTATTGTATGTATTAAATTTGTTGACATAAAAAGAAATTGGAAACGAGAGCAGATTTCACTGTATGTGTCTCCTTCACTCAGGATAGACGAAGTTGACATCGTATTTTATTTATTGCTCTGCTCTTTCGTTTGTCAGATCGACGTTGCTTACTTTGTTAATGAATCAGGTTAATCGTTTACCGAGAATGAAGATCGTCGGAGAAGCCATCTTGATCACTTTTACTCATTCAGCTGATTGTAGAAATCGTATTGAGACAGCTCAGGATTGCCCCGAATGCAATCGTAAAAGAAAATCCCTATCCTTTTCAACCCAGTCTGGAGTACTTCAAAAGAGATTGAAGACGGAAGATCAACCACAGCCTTCTACTTCCAATTCTGATACAAATGCTGATACTTCTAGTATGAACAACTCTAGAGAAGCAGATGAAAGTTGTGTTGTGTCTTCTTCAACTGATAAGGAGAATAAAACAGCTGATTGTCTAAGTGATGATGAAAGTTCAGCTTCCTGCTGTAGTAGTAGCAGCAGTGCATCCTATTGCAGCAGTAGCAGTACTAGTACTAGTGGCAGCAGCAGCAGTAGTTCACCACCTTGCAGTAGTAGCAGTTCATCATCTGATTGTAGTAGCAGTACCTCTTCACCATCTCCAGATAATCCTGATGATTGTTCTTGCACCTATTTTGATTAACTTCTAAAGGTTTTATTGAATTTTTAAGATTTCCCCATTCTTGTAAATTAATTAAATTTAAAGCTTAACTAAGAAATACACCTTTAAAATTTATTTTAAAATTCAAGTTTTTGTTTGTGAATCACTTTGAAGTAAAAGCATGTTTAACTCATGATAAGTAAAGTACAAATTATAGTTAAATTTTTAATTTAATTAATTTTAAATAAAAGAAAATATCTTAATATTATAAGCTGCTGTTTATTTTTAAGGTCTAAGACTGTTTTATAAATAACTATTATTGAATTTTTTTTTAAATTTTAGTATTATCGCTATACATGAATCTTTAATCATCAATTTTAATCTATTTCTTATTTTAAATTTTAAGGAATATTATATCCTTGAAAATAAACACTGGAAAAATTTAAAATTTAGAGATTTTCTTTATTTTTATGACCTGAAATTTTTTATTTTTTTGCATTGGAAATTTTTATACTTAAGTCAAAACATTTTTTTATATTATAATAATGTTAATTGTTTTATTGATATTTGAGATTATGCACATGGATTAAATTATACGTGGATAAAAATCTTTGAAAGGGGAATGCTATTTTCTTGTGGAAATTGTACTGTAGTAAATTATGTGGTCCAGTACATATTTTGCTGTAAAAAGTAAAACATCCAAGGTTGCATTTTTAATTCTAAGTTAAAAAGTAAAATAAATTTTTAATAGTTAATATTGATTGTTAATTTAGAGATGATTTTATATTGGAATTTCGTTTTTTTATTAATATGCATTTTAATTTATAACATCTTTGGCAATTTTTTAAATACATTTTACTGTAATAATGTATGTTTTTCAATTTTATTATTTTGCTTAACATATTTTTACTTTTACTGTATTATTTTAAAATTATTTGTTAAATGTGTTAATCATTGCAGCATTGCTGCTTTTTTTAAAGCCATTTTAAGGTTTTAATAATTTTTTAGTTTTATTATTTTGTTTTGTACCTATTTTTTATGCTTGATGTAATTTTAACATTGTTGCTGTTTTCTAACATTAGTTTTAATGAATTCTTAAGTAGAATTCTTCTTGTATATATATACTTTTTTTTGTTTCAATTAAACTACCTCATTAATGGATGTGTTGTCTGAGTATAATTTGGTGAATTTTTTTTAAACTATAAGTAACATAATTTGAGTGCCAAGAACAAATATTTTTAGTGTTTGTATTTAAGTTTATTCAGTGTTAAACTAATTCTTTTAATTAGTTTCTAAATAATGTTTTATTATTATTTTTTTAGTATAATGTTTGATGGTTTATTTACGCATTAAATCTGTAAGAAAAGTTGAAGTTAAAATTCTTGTAATAGCAACTTATAGGATGCAATACATTTTCAAATTTTTACCATAATCAATACCATTAAATTAAATAAACTTTATTTAGGTAATTAAATCTATTATGGATTTAAATAATCATAAATTTAAATGTTAAATTTAAAATGCTAGAAATTTTTAAGTCATAAAGCTTAAGTTCCAGTTTTTTTTTATTTTGAATAAATTATGAATTGAAATTGAGCACACATGTATTTATTATATGAGTAAGAATATGTTTATTGTATCATATTTTTATTTATTTTTTAATAATGGCAAGCACTTGGGTGACTAACCTTTTGCCACAACAAGGCCGAAAACTGCCATTCATTTATTGTTACTTGGTAGGCACCGGTGTACCAAGTCACTAAGGCAAGTAGCATTACCCACATCATACCACCACAAACCCGTTTTTCACATTCCACTTGCATTCATCAACTTAGGAGAAAGGACAAACATCCATATCCAAACTGGGATTTGAACCCAGGACCATCAGCCTATGATTTCAGGAACACTAACCAGTCCACCATCAGCCTGCTTAATGTTTCATACAGGCTATTAATGTAAAGTGGCCACTACTTTTTTGTTTACATATGGTTTTAGAAATGTGTGTATTATTGATTTTTTTAATAAAACATAGTAAATTTCAATTAACCAAAATGTATTAGCCCATTAAAAATTAAAGCTTTAAATTTTGTCATTAATTTTGCTCGTTAATTTAAAAAATTAAATATTAATTAATTGTATTCTCTAAGGTTTGAGCAATTTGGATATAGCCATTAAAACTCCAATTAAATGCTGCGTTTGTTTCTTAGAACTCATGGTTTCAGTATGTTTTTCTTTAGAATTTGATGTTCTCTAAATGCTCCTAGAACTCTGATTTAAAAGTTGTCATTGAACCATAATTAACTTTTTTTGCAGATTGAAAGTTTATATTTAAGATTTTTTTCTGGCATAGAGTAAGAACTGATTTGGCTCAATTAATGAACATAGTAATATTAGAATTTATTTAAACCACAAATTGTGAAAATGAGAAGAATTTTTGACCAAATCAAATGTTTATCATGTTTCCAAATTAGAAGTTGTGCAAAACTGTGCAATTCTGGTGATATCACCAATGGGTAAAAATTTTACTTTTGGTATTTTTATTGGTTTTGATACATGTAATTTTATTGGTTTTGATATTAATTTGAGTTAATTATTTGTTCTTGAGCACAAAATATTATTTTGCAATATTTACTGTGTAATTGTAGTAGTTTTAATTAGTTTTCTGTGTTGCCTTTTTTAATGATTGTGTCTAAGATTTCAAAATATCTGAGAAGTTTTATTTAAAATATTCTTAGCGATTTTGAGGTTTTTATTTTGTATCTTTTAAATATTTTTTTTTGCTCAATTGTTTTATTATATACCTTTACATTTAACTTTTTTTATTTTATACCTTTTACATTTTAAACATAGGTGCTATAAGTTATTTTTGTGTTGAATTTCTTAAAATTCATTACACATTTTATTTACATACTTGCATACTATTTTAAAATGTCAATGTTTTGTGACTTATTTAAATCATGTGCACTAATATGACATAAATTGTTGTAAAAGGCAAAATAATGTATTAATCTTGTTTGTATGAATAAACTTGTTTTTAAATAAAATTTAGTTCCTGTTTACTCACTTTTGTTTATTATCGTATATTTCTATCCTTATAAATATGCATGTCTTTATGAGTCTGAAACTAGACAATTACTTTAAAGTAAGAAATTACACAGATACTATTACAATATTCAATAAGTTTTGGTTCTGATACTTGCGGTAGTAAGTAAAGATGTTCAACATAATTTTATTTCTATTTTTATTTAGATAAATGAATTCAATTAAATAAAGTAAAATAATTCATTATATGTGAATTTAATATTCTGTGTACTTCTGAATCACATTATTTATTTTTCAATTAATTTGAAATAAGTTTTTTAATTTCATATATTCATTGTTCTGATTATTCCTTTGAAAACATCTCACAAAAATATCGTTTTAAAATACCATGTATACAATTATAATTTTTTAAAAGTAAATGTTGACTTGTGTGAATTAAAATTTTTTGGATTTGTTGCATAGAAAATCTAAAAGAATGAATATGCCACATCAAATAAAAAATGTATTTTTAGCTAATAATTAACTTTTTTTAAACTTAAAGTGTTTTTGACTTCTTGAAATTTTCATATTTAAAATTATAACAAAAGCAATTTATAAATAGATATAGGAGTTAGCATCGGTAAAGCTATTATTTTCCAATTACACTTGAAATTGATACTTTGATATATATAAATAATTATATATATATATATATATATATATATATATATATATATATATATATATATATACAAACGTAATGTTTATATATGTAACTAAATACCAAAAAGTATGTATATATGGAGCTGTGAATCAAAAAATAAAATATACATTGACTATCATTAAAGGATAAAATTCTTTTTTTTGTATGCATTGTTTATAAAATATATGAGTGATAACTCAAATTTTTTTTAATATTAATAAAATTTTGTTATAATGTAAACAAATGGCTTTAAAGATAATTTCTTAACTAAATTGATTAGAAAAATATTTAACTAATTTATTTAAAAAGAATTCACATCGGTACAGTGATATTTAATGAGTGGATGCTCAATATTTAATGATACACTGTTGTACTTCTTGATCTAGATTGGGAGCACTCATTATTGTAGTTGCAGAAATGTCTTATAAGAAAAATATATAGAAAATCAGAGGAACTGATTATTTAAATATCAAATAAATGGAGTGATTGAGTTAGAAAAAAATGCAATCATGTAAAAAGTATACATTTCAGTTTATCATGAAAAAAATATTTTTAATGAAATATATAATTAATCCAGTTACCTTATGATTTAAATAAATAAGTATGCATTTTAAGGTTTAAAGCATGTTCTTCAGTAATCCTAAATGTTTTAAAATAATAGTAAAATGTTTAAAAAAAAAATATTTAACTGAACACTAGTAATACTGATTAAAATTGTTTTTTCATTTTAAATGAAAATGTTACTTGCAATCTGATAATGTTATTTTTTAATAAAATTTGTCATTAAAGAAAATGGGAAAATAACAAATCTTAAAAATAGCTAATCTTTATTATGCTTAACAATTTGTAAAATTTTTATAAATTGTTACAATTTCATATTTGAAAAAATTAGTGAACTTGTATGTATACTAATTAACTATTAAACTAGTTAATCAAAGATATATAGTTATTAGTTTTAAGGAAAGTATTTTTTGTCGCATGAGATTTGAAAATCCATTATTATAATAAGAAACACTTGAATGATCATAAATTCTTTCTTTCATTGAAATCATGTTTCTTCTTCTTCTTCTTCTTCTTCTTAGAATTGTTTGTATGTCATTGGGCACCTCTGCTTTTATCAGCATTTGTACCATTAACCTAAACCTTAATGCTTCCTAGTTCCATTTGCTCGGGTCACCCACTTTATTAATAAAGTCCGATAACCCTTTAATGGATAGGTGATAACTCCTTGTGTAGATGATGCCTAAAAGAAGTTATCTAGGGAGGGCAAGAGCCTCACATTCATAAATGATGCTTGTCAGGTTTCAGCATGACATCATAGATAAGGTCTTGTTGAAATAAATCGGCATCTGGTCAGAAAGTCAGACATGCTAGAGATAGCTTCCTGACTTTCACCAGAAGAAGATGTGGTTTAGAGGTCATTTCTTACCTCTCAAGGAAGGATTGATAACTGCCCTTTTACAAGATTGGCTCTGAGTTCCCTTGTCTTCTTTTCAGGAAGGTCACTAGAGGCTTCACCTGCAAATGCAGAAAGGTTTGTTATTACTTGTGTCTTTTCAGCCACAGATAGCAATTAAAAGCCTAGGTAATATAAGTCCACCCAGCATTGCCTTAGAAAGTTACTGGGCAAGGCAAATTACCGTAGAAGTTCAAGCCAGCAACTAGGAGGCCCGTTAAGACACCAATACCGCGGTGCCAATTAGCCCTAGGCACGGAACGCATAACACCAGGGTTTACGGAGCTGGTTCGCGGCCTCTTATTCAATATTCGGAGGCTATCCTGTTATTCCTACAGGACTTTCGGCTATCCACCACTCCGCCTACGCGCCTGGTATACAGTCATCTCAGAGGGGTACGCATACCCTGGTTCCAGGGAAATCATGCTTTACTTCCCTCTTAATGCCCAAAAGGAAAGAAAGGTTGGGTGTAATACTTTGAAAGATAATATTGCTTTATATATATCAGCAAAAAAAAAGCAAAAAAAAAAAAATTCAGTGTTTTGATTTTTAATGTGGGATTGCTTTTGACATTTCTAAAAACATTTGAAAATTTTACATCTTAAATTTTCTTTAGGCTGTCATTTTTTTGGTTATGTAAACCACAATAAAGTATACAGACATTTAAAACAATTAAGTTTACTTATAACTTTTAAATAATTTTTAACTGAAACACTTTGAGAAAAAATAATTGTATCAAAGACTGACTTTCCATACCAAAACTCCTTTCTTGAAATTCTGTTTGAAGTAAGATATGCTGAATTTGTATACAATGTAATTGATAATGAACTACTAATTTTAAACATGTTGACAAATTTTACATTAGAATGCAACATACTCACATTTTCAAAATAATTTTGCATTAAACATGATTATCACAGTCAAAATGTTATAGTTGTTCAAGGCTCATAATTTAAAATATATTCTAATTTTAAAAAAATTATTATTCTAAATATGCTAATCATATTGAAAACCTTTGTATAAATGGGTTTCTAGAATAATCGATAATAGCTAATATTGGACTATTATAATTTTATAATAGCGTTGGCTTAAAAATCATAATATTTGTGTTTCGTTGAATTTATGAAGAATATTAGAAAAAGCGAAAAGTGTCATTCTAAATTAAATTTATTTTCTTGTAAATCTACTTGGTAACAAGTGAAACTGTTGTATACCTCCAAATTTTTTTTTTCACTGAAGTGTTAGATTTAGAAAAGTAACAAAACTAAAATTTAAAAAACCGAAAGAATGCTTGCATTACTTATTGTTTTCTTATTGCTGACGAAATGTTTGTAGTTAAAGGGACAAAATCATATTTAAAGAGAGGAGCAAATCAAACATTCTTTGTAATTTTCTTAAAAATCAGCAAAAGGATTGATCTTTTTTTGCTAACTTTTTTAGTCAAGAAAATTAAAAGACAATGTCTTTTTCTTTTTTTCACAATCTTGAATTTATATTTTAATCAAAGTAAAAGAAAATCTTTAATATACAGGTATAAATGGTAATGAGAATTCAAAGAAGCAATTTGCTATAAATTATGATTACATTTTTCCACTTCACTATTAAATTCTTTGAGTTATTTTGTTTCTTATTGCTTATTAATAACGAATAATTAATAGTATATAAAATGAAAAGCAGACCAACATTTTTTTTCAAATTCCAGTTTAATTTTTAGCGATAACGCCTCAAATTTTGCTTGCATTATGTTAATGCATACCTTGGAATCTTGTTTCACAGACCTAAATTAGAAGTTTCACATTTAATAAGTGTGTTTACGAAATTATAATATTTACATAGTTGCAAAATAATAAGGAAGCATTCTAATTTGAAGTAAAAAAATATTCAAAATACTGAAGAATGTTTTGATGAATAATATAAAATCAATCCTATTAATATTTTGTGTGCTAAGCATTTCTTCAACGGATGTTTTGGTTTTTCTAAGAATTAATATAAAAATCTCCACTAATTTAAGAAAGGAAATTTAGTTAATTTTATAATTTTAAACTCCGCACTAATGAAAATGCCCAAATATATTTGTGTTGCAAGGAAGATCAAGTATATTTAATTCTTCGTAATATTATTTGAGGGATATTGAGCAATTTATATACTCGAGTACACCAACGAAATTTCGATAACCAGTAAAATTTTTCTTGTCTCGAATATTTTTATCCTGCTGATGCAAAAGTGCAAGCTTTCTAGGGTATTAGTTTCCATAAAATTCTATGGTCAGATTCTAATATTGCTTACTATAAATTAAGTATTCATTCAAAATCTGTGTTTGGTTAGTAGAATACTATAAATCTTTAGTGCTAAATTTCCGAAAAATATTCTTTTTTTATCAAATATTTTAATTAATTATTTTTATTATACAAAACGATTAATTTAGTATTTATCGTACTTAATGTGTTTCCATTTTAATATTATAATCATAAAAACGTCTAAAACTACGCAGTAGCAAAAAAATAAGTTAATTCGTGAGTTGAAATGTCTATGCATATATATCATATATAAAATATTTTTTGGGCAATTTTTATATTTCATAAAGGGTAAGTATAATATTTTAAATAATGATATTTATTTCTCCCTCTTACACATTCAATCATATTCGTTATTCCGTTTCCATTGAGATTCATTTTAAGCTTTTCTGAATTTTTTTCTTTTCAATTTTTTTTTAAAGTATTATAACAAATATTTTATAGCTTCAAAATTAAGTAAAAAAATAATTAGAACATGTAAAAAACTTTAAAATGCGTGCAATTTTTGAAATGTAAATGAAAATTAAATTATATCATGATTAAGTTTTATTTCCTATAAATAACAAATTTATTGACATTGTTTTTTACACAAACCCTTGTTGCAATTTTTTTGTTTTGAAATTTCGCATATTGAAACAAATTACAGTCTAATGTCTATTGTTTTATATTAATTTATAGTTGTGAGAGAGATAAATGTACGGAAATTATACATAAGAGACATTTTAATGATTTTTACGTAGCTAAAAATAAAATTATTTTTGATTACTTATTTTCTGGGTATAGAATAATTTAAAAATAGCTAAGACTAAATAAAATGCTTGGTTGTTCTAATAAAGAGTACTTTAAAACCACTAAAATATTTACTAACATAGGACTAACCTAGATTAAATATTCATAAAGTAAACGTAATGTACACTATTTTTATACTACTTCTTAATAAAATAGTAAAAAAAAAAAAAAAATACTGCACTTGTAACTATCGTGAAAAGTTTATAATACTATATGAAAGAAAAGATTGCCATTATACCAAAATTCGTAAATGAAAATGTATCCTGTATTATGGGACATTAATATATTGTTAAGCAGGAATAGGAGAAAAAACATTGGGATACTCTGACAACTATAAAAATTATAGGAGATTAAAATAGGATACAGAATAAAAGAAAATGCTTTCAAAAATGAGTTCTGCATTTTACCATTATTCTTACTTTTTACTCTGAGTTAAAAATATATAGTTCAGCTATGGTCCGTAATTTATAATGAACCATTTCTGATCTACACTACTGGCCATTAAAATTGCTACACCAAGAAGGAATGCAAATAACATAACGATATTTATTGGACACATACATTATAGTAGAAAGAACAAGTGATTAGATTTACAGGAAATTTGGATGTATAGATCTTGAGAAATCAGTACCCAGAGCAGCCACCTCTGGCTGCAATAACAGCATTTATCCGCCTAGGCATGGAATCAAACAGATATTGTATGGCATGTACGGGGATCTCAGTCCATGCAGCTTCAACACTATGCCACAGTTCATCGACACAGTTTATTATGTAAAAAATCTTACAAAAAATTATATGAAAAAGAAGCATATACTCTGCATAATTTCATACAGTAACGAGCTTAGTATGACTCATTTACTAATGCTGTTTTAAAGTAAACATGTCCACTATGATCTATTCGTTTATTAAAATTTTATTTAATGGAGATGCTTTGTCAATAGAAAATTGCATTACTCAGAGTATTTATTACGTTTATTTACCTAATGTATAATATAAGTTATTGCAAATGAAAACAAATTATATAATTTAAATGTAAGAATTTAATATAAAGTTTAAATTTCTTTGTATATTTATATTATTACTTCAGTTATATCATTTTTTTAATTCGATCAATTTTATCATTTCTCTGTAGACAATGACTGAAATAATATTATCCTGACAAAAATATTTATTAGAACTGCTTCGATTGTACTTTAAACAAAACGATCTTCGATAGAAATAGAATCTTTAACAGTGATTTCCGCTTTAATTAATTTTCATCCAGAGAAAATTCCATCATTTGTAAAAATATGAAATGCTTCATAATTATCTGTATAATTAACTGCTTTAAATGAATGAAAAAGTTCAAAGTCAACCTACAAATGTTCTATCATTCAGAAAAGCAATTTTCAGTCTAGGTATTGCACAATTTACAGCTAATGCTGTAAACTGTAATGTTGGTTTACTGCATTACTCTTTTTATTTCTCGAATCTGCTCAGCCAAACGTAATATCTGATGGGATAATTTTGCTTATCATTTTCTTGAAAAGCCTTGATTTGTTACGCGAATTTTCGCAAATATTGAATGTTGCGCAGAAAAGGTATAACAAATGAAGTGCTATTACATCTCTTGTAAGGAAAGTGATAATATTTAGGAAGTGTCGTGTTAACAATTCTTGAGCTGTTATTCCAAAATAATCCTGCATAAGGCTCATAACTGATTGAAAAGATTTTTAAATTTCTCCTTTTATTTCTCCTCCTCTTTAAAAATTAGATCGCTATTAAAAATTATACCATATCATTAAAAGTGATTCAACATGAAGCCTTACCCAATTACTACTTTAACTGAGACAGTGGTAAATAAAATAATGGATTTGAGTTGTTTATGGTTCATGCAAGACAAATATGTACATTAACAATGTCAAAATTGTAGAAAATGGGCTTCATCTCTTTTCAAAGCATAATATAAACCCAGTTAAGCAACTCTTCCAGTTTCCTGAATAGTGAAATCGCAAAATCGCTGTGAATTGTGAAGTAGTCAGATTCAACTCTTAGTTCAGTGTAGTTTGTGGAAACATCATTTCAAGATAATCCTTAATTCTTTACAGTCAGCTGTTTTTGATGCACCTTTTTTTCTCGAAATATTTCGAGCTCTGCATTTTCCATATGTAGTAAGCGCTGACATAGATTGTTTCAGCTGATAACTTGTACGGTTAACAATAAGGGGTTGCTGAGTATCGTCTAATTCTTGGACGTAATGCCAATGAACACATTTTAAATTTCTTCATTATTTTGGTCAATTCAGAGCACTTTATTAATCTTATATCATTTCGCATACTGTATGTGCAATGGAAGCATATTTACCACAATAACATTGTCTTTATTTCAATATAAAAGTTAACTAAAAAAAACTTCACCATTAACAGGAGAATTTTTTTGCGTATAATTTAAACTTGCCATCATTGGATGCAATTGCAGCAATTTATAGAATCCATTGCTTGTATAACCGTTATTGAAAACGTGGAAGCACCATCATTTGTGGACATCAATTAATTACTTCGAAAATTTTATCCTGCCTCGTTTACATTTGTTAAGTAAAAATCTTATCCTTTTATCTTTATTCGCTCTTGAATCAAATTTTTCTGATTTTTGATTACCATTTAATGCAGAAACTCCTAATATAGTTAATTTTTCGCAAACCAAATTTTTGGAAATTCAACATAAAAAAAACGAAAAAGTAACTGATTATTTTTTTTATAAATCAATATATTTTTATTTCTTATCAAGAAATATAAATTAGAGAGTTCAAATATGGGAGGGAATAAGAATGGGAATTTTTAAATCCCAGATATACACAGCTCACAAATGCTTAAAAAGTGCTGTTTTTCTTTATATTTAATGATAAACAGATCTTCAATTTCAATTTAAAATTTATTTAAAAACAAACTTTAGCTATAAAAAACTTATATATTAAATAAAATGTAGCATTTCGTTTATATATCGAAACAGGACATCAAATATAAGCTGTTACGAAATACACTTCTGGCAACAACAAGAAAGATCTGAGATGTCACAATAAAATGTATTTAGTAGATAACATGTTGACCAAGTATCAAATTATTAAATTTATAGACTTCTGTGACGTGTGGTTCCAGCCAAAATCAATAGCCGGAGTAGCCGCCATTATTGCAGATCGCCGTTGCCAAACACCTTAGCATTGATTCAATGATACTTTGGATGTGTTGTCGAAGTACAGGAGACCAAACAATTTCCCCAAGTTGCCAAAGTTGATCTGGTGTGGTGTGGCAGCTGGGGATGTAATTTGGGTCAATCGTTAAGCAACCATGGACCACATGCTTTCTATCAGCGAAAGATCCGGAGAGCGAGCAGGCCAGGAAAGCAATTCAATCTGGCTATTGACGAAGAACCCTTAGACAATGTGGGCCACGTGTGGTCGCTTATTATTCTGTTGAAATATGGCTGTAGGCAAGCCCTGAATGTCAGGAAGGACAACTGGCTCAAACACCTCGGAGATGTAACGCTGGCTGTTTAATGTACCGGCAATGCGTACTAGAGGAATGTGAGAGTGATATCCAGTACCACCCCAGATTTCAACGATTTCAAGTTGTTATTGTGTTTTTTCTTGTGGTATTTTCTAAAAAAAAAAACGATAAATTATGCCTCGTAGAAAACAGCGATCGTTTTTTGATCAAGTATCCGAGTTCTATGGAGGAAGGATAGTGGCCTACCGAGATTGTGGATTATCTTTCAGGGGAATCGGTAGTCATGTTGAACGAAACCAAACAACTGTAATGCGGATATGTCATCGTTAAATGCAGGAGGGTACGACAGACAAACGTGTTCCATCTCAGTGCACTACTTCACGTGATTACAGACAAATTGTGCACATGACAGTTACAGATCGCTCAACCATATCACAAACCATAACACAGCACATTCAGTCCGTAACGCATCATACAGTGTCTGCGCGTACCATTCGACGCCGTTTACAGCAGAGTGGTCTGTCCGCAAGACGTCCATTACTTCGTCTACCCTTGACGCAGAACCTCAGACGTCGCCGCCAGCAATGGTGCCATGAAAGAAGGATATGGATGACAGAATGGAATGAAATTGTCTTTACTGACGAGTCACGCTTCTGTCTGCAACACCACGATGGTCGTATTCGAATCTGAAGACACCGTGGAGAGGGGATGCTGAACAGCTACGTTATGCACCACCACGCTGGTCCTGCACCGAGTATTATGGTATGGGGTGGTATTGGATCTCACTCTCACACTCATTTAGTACGCATTGCCGGTACTTTAAGCAGACAGCGCTACATCTGCAAGGTGCTGAAGCCAGTTGTCCTTCTTTAACTTCAGAGCTTGTTCACAGCCATATTTCAACAGGATAATGCGCGACCACACGTGGCACGCATTGTACAAGGGTTCTTCGTCAATCGCCAGATTGTATTGCTTCCGTGGCTGGCTCGCTCTTCCGCCGATAAAAACATGTGGTCCACGGTTGCTCATCAATTGACCTAGATTCCATCCGCAGCTGCCACACCAGACCAACTTTTGCAACGTGTAGAAGCTGCTTAGTCTGCTGCACCCCAAGAATACATCCAAAGTCTCACTGAATCCAATGCCGAAGCGTGTGGCAGCGGTGATCTCCTACAATTGTGGATATTTTGGCTACTGATTTTGGCAGGAACCACACTTCACAGAAGTCTATAAATTTAATCATTTGATATTTGTTCAACATATTATCTACAAAATAAATTTTGTTGTGATATCTCTTGTATTTCTTGGTGTTGCAATTTGGGTGGCTAGCAGAGTATACGTTTCTAAAGGGATATTTTATTTTAAAATATTTCTAAAATAATCAAAATAATGAAATTTTTTTTACTCTTATATATTGAAGCTTTAATTTTAATAAATTTTAAGCTATGCTGATACTAATTTCAATTCTTCATGATGGTCGCATTTTTACTGATTTTTTTTATTCCCAATATGCTCTCCTTTTTTTATTATCTTAGAATCCAAAAAATCTTAAAAATTATTCGATGCCATTCGTGTCCTGTTACACTGAGAACAAAAGCTTTAGCCTGGCTGAGAAGATGTTAAACATTGTTTGAAACTGAGCTTGGAAGGATGTTCAAACCTCTCTTAGCTTGAAGTATTGTATGCTCATAGTCACAAATTTATTGAAAAATATAATTGTTTTTAAAATCATTTGTTGAGCACATGAACGTAAATTGTTATACTCAGATTGTTAATATTATATTTTAATTTCTGTAAGCTATCATATCTTCCATAATAGGCAAATTTTTCCGTCCCTTGTTCATTTGTACACTTCGTCTCCATGTTCTACTGTTTTATGCTCAAGTTTTTCAGATAGTGCTTGTTATCTTTTGAACCAACATTATTTTCCTTCTTTTTGATGAAAAAATAAAAATTTACTCTCCCGAATATTTTAGATTACACCAAAAATTTTTTGTCTTTATAGGTGACTTTTCTTTCAAAAAAATTTCCATTACCCCATCGTTCTTTTGTGGAATCGATCATGAGCTTTTGGAGCAGTAGAACTATGCTTCTTTCAAGAACTACATAAGCATTTTCTGAAAATGGATTTATTTGTAGGGCTAAATAAATTTACAATCAATCTTATAAATAAACACATTTAAATCTACCTATCATTTTCTTGTGATGTTTACTTCATGGCTTGTTAGAATAGAATCTGTTTGGCATTATGATCTATTACATTTTGGATCATAGAATGAAATCTAACGATTCTTTCTTACTTAGTGATGCTAGGAAAAACCAATCCATATACTAATTTTTTATTCCAGAAATTTGCTTAATTTTGAAAGTTCGAAGAACATTTAGTAATATGAATGCATTTAATGAGCTACTTTTCTTTAATGGTATTCAGTAGTTCCAAAAGTTTTTTTTCTTTTGTTTCTTTAGTTTTAGCATTTTTTTGTTTTGGATATCAATTCTATCTGTCTGAAAATGTAGCTGCAAATCGAAGTACTACATGATTATTTCATGACAAAGTTCAACAGTTTTAAAATTAAAAGCGTCATAAATTTTTAGATTCCAGAAAAATCTAAACAGAATTTTTATCAAATTTTTGGTTAATTCCTGTCCTTAATAATGTTTTCAAGTCTTTTAGTGCATTTGGGTTACTTTACTTTCTTCATTTTTTTTTTATTATTATTTTGTTGTTTGGTTGATTTTATCAACTTGTGTTTATAGAAATTGAAGAATAAGTAAGTGATATTTTATCAATATTTTTGTTTTTGCTTATATTCTTATACCAAAGTGAAAAATAAAGATATTTTATTTATTTATTTTTTTTGGCATTTGTTAGAATTTTTTTTTAAATTCATTGATTAGTATAGAAAACTATTCATAATTATAATAAAATAAATTGTATATTTTCAGCAATTTATGTATGTAACTAGATTTCCTATCTTGGTACAAATTTAAAATATAAATGCATTTATATTATACAAGAAATATCTTTTTATTAGTTCTAAATACATAGTAATGCGCAAATTATGTGTTCATTAATACATGCCAGAAATAAATGGTGTAATTCTTACAGCATACGTATTTATGAAAGTAAAATCCTTACTCTTTTTGTCCGCCAAAATTTTATCTGGGGCTATAAGGAAAATGACTGTATGGAATATAATAAAATTTATAACAATATGATGCTGCTTTCTTGCTAATTTAAACTACAAGCTATAATTCATTTCGAAAATCGGATTACAGCTTTTATAATTGATTTAAATCGTAATTAACACTGATTTGAACTCACTATAAAGTTGTTTATGCTTCGATGTCCTGGTACTGTTTTCTGGAACTTTGTAATTTCGTTCCTTATGACTAAGACTTAAAATTGCTTTCCCACCTTTTAAAATTGTTATCTGTGTGTTACCTATGGATAAGTGGAGAAAAATTGGAGAGCATTGGATACCCTTTTTTCTTATATTTCCACAGCATAAATAAAAAAAAAATATTTACTATTTTAAATTAATTTTTGAAAACCGTAGAGAACCTGTTTGCTCTGTTTTTATAAATAAAGTTATATATAATAATTGAAATTTATTTCATGCATTATTTATGTTTGAAATTTCGGTCTTACATAGTGAATATTTTTCATTTCGAGTTTTAAATAAACTAATATTGTAGAATAAAATTTGTGTTATTTTCCATTAAAAAAAAGCGCTTATAAATATTTTTGTGAAAAACAGACCCGGTAGGGAATTTTCTTCCCTCTCTTCTTACCCGCACCGTGTTGTGTTTTCTCCGTGGCTCTTACTTGCTTACATTCTCCTACACGAAGAATTCTCACCCAGAGAAAAAAAAAATTAAGTCATTAGGATTCTGCTCTAACTCTGATTTGGAATATTAACCTCTGAGAGAGGCCCCATCTAGGGGCAAATAGACCGGTTCTCGAGGTCAAGGCGACTCTGAGCCCCACTGCCTTCCCTACTGCGAGTGATGTTTTTCCCTTTTGAACACAAAGAGTTAGAAAATATTTTCAAGTCAATGGTTTTCTGAAGTCACGCTGGAGTGTTAACCTTTAAGGTAACTGTGAGGCCCATCTAGGGGCTTAAGACTGGTTCTCGAGGCCAAACGCACAAAGAACGGAACTTCAGATTATTGGCACAGATTGACCATCTCACAAATATTTTTAAGCGATATCGCCTTGGAAAAGTTTTTTCACATTCTGGGGCAAGACAGTGATAAAGATGACTTTTTTTTCTGGAATTTTGTCATAGCCCCAGGTTTGATTGAAGATTTCACCGTTGCCCACTTTTTTTCTTAGTTTTGTTATTTTATACACACCCAATAGTTGACGGGAAAATAAGCTCCGTAAAAAACTGCATTCTAGATGTTTCGCAAAAGAATAATACAAATATTAATATATTTACTGAACCAGATTAAAAAAAAATAATATTTAAAATGCTTAAGATAAGTTAGTCTTATATGAGGGATATTCGTAATCAGTAACAAAAACTCATTTTTGTAAAAAAAAAAAATGCATAATACTTAATTATTTGTATAAAAATGTGCGATATTAAACTATATAAATATACCAATCATAATAAATTGATTTTTTAAAAGACTATTAAAAATGTGATGTATATTTATGCAATAAAATTGACGAATTTAGCTATATTTAAAATGCTCAAAATAATTATTTACATACTATATAGTTGTTTTGTGGGACTATAATTCCATAACTATAAAGCCAAGTCAATACAAATTTTATAACTAATAACCTGAGTCAAAAATATTAAGTAATTTTTTTGTTTATTTTATGTTTATTTTCTTCTGAGAAAAAATATGTCACAATAAATTATAAATATACTGATATTTTTCAAAAGACCAAAAATAAATCTTTTACATCTTTAAATTAAAAAAAAAATCTGGAGAAATTATAAACTGCCCACACACACACAAATTAATTTTATATATAGCATAGCTATGTGTTGTCAAAGAAAAAAAAGTTGTATATAAGATTTTTTACCTTAACTTGTTACATAAAATATGATTCTGCAATTTTTCTCTTGAGGAAGTATTATTTTCATACTGCGTAATAAATTGCCTAACGACTGAAAGTTGTATTTGAACTTGGGTCTTGTTTCGCCATCACCGTGGACTTCTTTTAATTTTTTTTTTTTATATAGATAATGGTCTATATTTATAAGTCGGAATTGGAAGAACCACCAAATTTTTGTAATAGTAATCAAATAATATTTCATTCAAAACATTGTTTTAAGATAATTAACCGCCATTTTCATATGTAAATTAAAAATTATCATCATAAAATGAAAAAGAATGTTAAAATTATTATTTCAAATAAAAGACTCAATTTTATATAACTTTCTAAGTTAATTATTAAATTATTATTTTTTTTTACTGTTAATCATTCATTTTTTTGTTTCAAGACTTGTTAAAGAATCTTTGCACTTGGATCATGAGGAAACAATCGTCTTTTAGTTTTTCCGGGGCTCCCTTATTATTTCCAGTTATTGTTGCTCGGTCAACTCAACTGCTCAGTGGTCCGAGTAGCTAATTTTTCCCCCCTTCTCCTCAAAATGGGGGGTTCCCGGACAGGATGTCATGCATCGCAGATTATCGTCTGTTTTTTTTTTTTTTTTTGGTGCATTTTGTGGCTTTTGCGAGAACATTGGTGTGTCCACACAAGCGTAGGGAGAGATAAGGGCTAGTCCAAACGCTCTTCAAAGATGACACGGGAAATGTTGGATGATTACGTAGTTCAGAAATCACACGGGAATTTCTGGTTATTCTGAGCTAACTGATTTCCTATTTATTTTCAATTCAGATTTTTTTTTATCATAATAATAAATGATAAGGGCACCTATCAAACATTGTAATTTTACAAGTATAAATTTTTAACATCTTGGAAATAATTAAAAGTTTAAATTAAATAAGAAATGTGTGATTTATATTGAAAGTAGTATTTACTTATTAAATAAAGTATTAATTTATTTATTTTATTAAATTTAATGTTTTTTTTTTTAAAGTTTTATGAGATCGCACAAAAACCGTATTTTTATTCAAGTGTCTTATTTTAGAAGATTTCTTCAAGTGATAAAAAAATTCAATTACTTTTCATTTTGTGATCTGGGACGAAGATTTTAGTTCATTTATGAGTTTCATCTCAAAAAATTGTGAAGTGAAATTTCGGAGAAATTCTGTGCACTCGGAATTTAGTTTCTATTTACGATTTTGTTGGAATGAGAAGTCTATCTGCAGAAATTGGCTTCAGATTTCTGCAAATATAGACTTCTTCAGTTAGAAACAACAACTACATCATTTGTAGAAAATAATGTATCTCCCGCATTCGAAATGATTATTTTGACATTTCATTCATATTTTTTGTTACGTTTCTTAGAGGGAATGTTCTTTAGTTTTATAAATAATGTATTCACCATATCAACAATAGGCTCGTGTTCAAATGAAAAAATGTCCCAATTTGTTTTGGAATAGAAGCGTTTATTTTTTCAAGATAATGGTAAAGGATTTTTTTAATTATTCAAATCTTCAAATCCAATGAATAAATAATTTCTTGGTTTGTTTTAAAAACGTAGAGTCAGAAATTCTACTCATTAATTACGCGTATATGTTTTTTTATTCTAATTAGTTTACTTCATATGGCAATTTAAGTAATTTATTTCTGACGAGTATTTTTTAAGCGAATTGACATTTCAGAAGTTAACAGATGATTGTTACATTTTTAAGCCGCCCAACTTGTCTAGTGGTCAGCGTGCCTGACTGCGGATAAGGAGGTCCTGGGTTCGAATCCCGGTTCGGGCATGGATGTACTTTCTCTCTCTAACTAACCTGTCTTTGTCCTTTCCTTGTATGAATGAGGTGTGAATGGTTGCCTACCCTATAAATGGGTACCTATTGCATGTGTGTAGAGCAAAGTCGTACTTTCACCTTCATGGTGCTCTGATCAAAATGAAAGCTCCCAATTGACTTAAATTCGCATAGCCAAGGCATAGCGAGCTTGGCTTGTCCAAGTGTCATTCGTAACAACAACAACATTTTTAAGCAAATATAGCTTATTTAAAAAGGCTCTCGAGTTCATCTTATGTAAATTTAATTCCTAAAATATATAGTACATTAAAATATTTCATGCCTGCTTTAAGCGAATTAATAGAAATAATTATTTTTTCGATAAGCATAAAATGTGATTCTTTTTCAAATACACTTAATTTGGAAATCTTACCTTTATTTGAATTTAAATTCTCTTTCCAGGCATCAAGGTATTCTTGGAATTTTTTAAATAATTTTAAAATTAGCTATTGTGTGGTATTGGAATAAGACTATCGTGATATTCACTAATTAACTCATTAAAAAGGCAGTTTCTTTTGTGTTTGCCGTGAAATGCAGGGTGGCTTTCACTTTAATTTCCTATAACAATGTATTTTTGCTGTAAAGGAGAATTTTTTAATAAGTGATATACTATGTTTTTTTTTCTTTTTCGTGTTTTAATAAGTATTCAAGTAGTAACAGCCCACGACCATATGTGTTTGTCTTTTATATAAAACATGATCTTAACTAAAATATAAATATATTGCAACAAAATAAATAAACTAACAAATAAACGCGAAAAGAACGGTAGAACGGTAGCTAACAAAGAACGGCAACAAGACGATGCCCTGTTGACGTCAAACTGCTCCGTTTTCTTCTCCTCGATGGGGTCAAGGTAGTTTGTGACGCTTCTGCAGATGGGACAGGCTTGTCTTTTTTTTTTCTAGCCCTGGGTGTCACATATCTTTACCTTGGGTTATTTTCTCACAAAAAAAGACTGTTCGTAAAAACTGAGTGAGGAGTAAAAAAGAGGGGGGGGCGTGCGTTCTTATTTCTGTGTAGGCGCTACAGCACTTCGTAAAATTTTTGACTGACATAGAGATCCAATTATTATTCTCAGGAAATCTATTACAAATACTAATTTGGAAAAATGGATAGTGAGAAATCTTAGGTAATGCGTTATTAATTCTTAAATATTTCTGACATATTCTATTTTGGTTACGTACAGTGCAAATATAAAAATCCGGTTAATAAAAACATTCATATATCATATTCAATATTAACACATTTTATTATATTTTTTCCAAGTGTAATAACATTCGCATACCATAAGAGAAATCTAAAAGAAATAGATGAATATATACTAATGTGAGTATTAATACCGTAATATAATATAATTTAAAAATTTTAAATATAAGAAAGAATGGATTTTGGAATAAAAAGAAATGGGAAAATTAGAAAATTTTTTAATTATATTCCTCATTGACAGAAATGATTGATTCGCGAAAGCCTCGGTTTTTATCTACATTAGATTCAAAATATATTTCGATTAAACAAAACAAGAGAAAACAGCACTGAATAATTAATCAGCTATTTTCCATCTCTGGCGGTTTTATTTCCTTCATCATGAAAGAAGAATTTTCTTTTTCAAATCGGTCAAAGATGATTGGTTTACAATTATTCGCGGTTTGAAATAATATTTATCTTATTCTTATCCTTTCCTAATGCATGTTTGTTGTTGAAAATTACCGCTTTGTACCTTTCTCACGATATGTAAGAATTTGCTTAATATTTTTTAATTTAACTACGTCAAATCTACTTTGTTTTTTAAACATTTTTCTTTCGATTGCATTTTAAACTGGAATTTAGTTTTTTTTAGTTGTTTTTCCTAATTCTCATATATCTCGTTGTTGTTGTATTGTGCCAGCAAGCTGGCATTATGGGGCGCGCTGCTCCACTTTTCCAACTGAAGCATACATTGGTGTGGAGTCTGACTTCTGCAGTGCACACACATGTCATAGGAACTCGTTTATAGGATAGGCAACCATTCACAATCCATTCATACAAAGAAAGGACACAAACAGAGAGAGAAAGTACATCCATGCCCGAGCTGGGATTCGAACCCAGGACCTCCCTAACCACAGTCAGGCACTCTGATCATTAGACAGGGTGGGCGGCATATATCTCGTTATATTTCATTAAAGAAATTTACAGAAAGATTATATTTTCTGATTTCCATAAGGTTTATTTTTTTTAAAAATCTTGATATATGTTTAAAAAAATTTATTTGTTAAACGAAAATTTATAACTTTTTTTTCACTTGGGTAGAAAATTAGGTTTTAAAAATATTTTTATATTGTATTTATCATTTATATAGAAAATAATAAACTTAAAACTAAAAGTTTCAGAAATTGTTTAGGAGTTATGAGTTATTATCGGAGATTATTTTAATTTTTTCACTCAGATAACTATGACCAATACCTGATAAAGGAGAGCTATTTTAAGGCTTTTTTGGGTACCCAGCGCTTCAAGCCTGGATGACTTTTCATACATTTTGGGCCAAATTCAATCTCACCAGTGAGAAAATGTAGAATATTCCCATGTACTCTCTTTTGCAGTGGGCTTCAACAATACAAACCCCGTATTTTCGACTCCAATGCTACTATAAGCTAGGAGGAGTAGATTAATCAGGCAATAAATGAAAATATTAGATGATTCAGAATATTTAAGAAAATTATATCATTCATAAATAATGTATCTGCTATAAGACACATTATTCGTCTCACTAAAATAGGGCTATCTTTAAATTCTCAACAAAAAATTTAATGGATTACTTTAAATTTCTTTGTTACGATTTTTATTGTTTCTTAAGAATATTTGCAGTCTCATTAGAAATTTATATCTTTTTTTAAACTAAGCGATTAAATTTTCCAGTTTATATTCGTATTTGAAATTTAATTTTTTTACTCTTAAAAATAAATTAAATGTAAAATCCCATAAATTCACCTTATAGGAAAAGTGCATTGAATAAATTATTCAAGAATAATTGCACTTAAGAATTATAGGACTAAAAAGTCATTACTTCTCGAAGCAAGAAATATTGGTAACTATTCAGGAAATAAATATGCGAAGAGCCATTTGGAGATAAAGATATTTCATGTTTTAAATTTGATGAAAAAAAAAATAATAAATAAATAAACTAGTTTTCTTCATTCATTACAACGTGCAAATATTTTAAATCTTTAAAAATCTCTAAAAATTATGAAAGTAAAATAGCTTTTTTTTTTAATAAGAATTTAATATCTTTTCCAAAAATGGTGCGTTTTTTATTTCAGAATTATGTTTTTAATGAGGCCTTCAATAAAGGGGCGTGTATTATCTATATCTAACTTATATATCAGAATTTCTTAGATGTTATATTCTCGTTCTTTTTCCACAGGGAGTGTCAAATGTCAGTGGACTTTAAAACCTTGAGACTAGGAGAGGACTATTTGACGTCAACGGGGCGCAAAATTAATGGATGGGTCAGTGTTTTCAGCCGCAGCAATGAAATCATGAAATTGTTTCACACGCCCCTGTTTCTATCAACATATATTAAAACTAGTGGGATGAACCCGCCAGCTTCTCTGGACCTTGATTTCCAGTGGCAATCGTATATCTTGCTTTGGGCGAAAAATTGAGCGATTTAAAAAAAATAACGATATTTATTATTTTTAGGGATACTTACTTCACTTTGTTCAAAATGCTAATTTTCACTAGGAAATGAAGTCTCACGTATAAATCAGACAAAATTAAATTTAATTAGGTGTGAAAAGCTTTACAATCCACTTTTGTCACGAAAATTCTCTTTCGTTATTTAAATATTGCACTAGAGGCTCTTCATCCGTTTTCCAATACATTTTGGAAACCAAAAAGGCTTTTTGTGCAATAGCCTGAAGCTATAGTTTTTCAAAAATTGAAAATATATCGCAAATGTCGTTATTCTTTTTATTTTTAAAATTTATTCAGGAAATGTAGAAAATGAGGGTCTGGTGATGTACATATGTTTTATGAATCCTCCCAGAGGTTGTGCATAAATGATACTATTGAAAAGTAGGGAAGAGAAGCATACACGTCTCTTTTCTTGAAGAGAGAGGAGTTTGTAACGTTGTACATCGTTGTATTTAATTACATCTCTGTATGAGCAATTTTACAGCCAGTTCAAATCCGCATATTAATTACGATTTAAATTAATAACAAAAGTTTAAATCGCAAAGCTTAAAAATGAAATACCGTTTATGTTTTAAGTGTGCGCCAGAGACAAATATCCTGGCATGTATCCAAGCCGCTGTTGAATGATAGAAGATGGATGTTGTGTTCTTGCCTTCTACATGCACGTCTGCCAGCGTGAGTGCTTGAGAGTTTTCCGGGTTTCTTACCTTGCCATACGTAAATATGGCCCACTATGTATGAAAAGTCCTCCCCAAAGGCAATTTCCGCGGTGGATGCTAAAATGCCTTACAGCGGTCTTAAGTCGAACTTTCCCAAGCAGTGCTGATAAATCCCGATATAAATATCATTCCACTTTGTGCAGCCATTTTTAGCTTAACCCAACCCCTCACGAAATTTCGAGAGATACACAAAATAAGAATTTTAATTGTGTAGGTAATGCCTTCTGGGTTACCAAAAGTATAAGTTAAAGGAGCAGCTATCATTGTTTTCTGAAACATGTTGAGCTTAAGAAAATTTGGTTCGTGAAGTGCATCCTCAAAATGCATCTCATGAATGTTTAAATCATATTGTTGAAAAATATTTTAACAAAGGCGTCAAATCTAAATTTACGAAGGAATTTGACAGTTAAGAAATTAAATATTTATTGTTCTGCATGTTTATTAATACTTGTTGTGTGTGTGTGTATATGTGACGCTGTTGAAGGAAAGATCTTATTCTTTAAAACTCATTAAACGAATTTTTTAAAGTATGCTACGTCACTGAGAGGAGAAAACTTTCAACCATTATAGGGAAAACTGAGTGAGGTCAATATAAAAAAGTGCTTAATAGATATTAAGAAAACATTCCATATTCTATCCGTTTGACTAGGAATTGATGCAATCAATTTATTTGAGAACAAATATAATTTTAATAGTTTAAGCTTCAGGGTATCAATTCCTAACAATGGGGGATGTAAATCAAAATTTATATAGTTAACTAAGTTTTTCAACACATAACACAACGCTTAGCAATTTGCATAATTTTCTATTCATGTATTTTTCTGACGTTTCCTACCTCTTAAAACTGCATGATCAAAGTTTAATAATTTCAGCTTCTAAATTAAATAACAGTGTAAATTATATTTTAATTTATTAATAAAAGTTTATTTTTTCAATTATGAGGTCATATGATCATCCAGATTCAGCTGAGAAAAAAAATTAGATGCTTAATTATAAGGTAACAAGTATGCTCTTGGTATGTAAACTCTCAAAAGAAACAGAGAGTAACTAAGTTCAGTAATGTTTAAAGTCATAATTTCATTTAATATATACCATCTCATCAAATGATAACGAAAATATTATAAGGTATATAATGTATTACCTCACTTTCTGGAAATATTTTTGAAAAAAGAGGTGACTAAGCTGGAAATAAACAACAAACATCTTTTGAGATATAATGTGATTTTTGATATAAATAGTTGACATTATCAAAAAGAAGTTTAACGAAAACAAAACTTGAATTTTTAATTAATGTTCAGAAATGAAAAATATTACAGTAAAATGGTCTATATATTTCAAAGAAAGTTAATAATTTCAAAATTATGTAATTCTTGGATTTCTAAGAAAGCCGTATATTTATTCTTCCAAATTTTCATGCGCAATAAAGTAAAACAGTTGAAAAAATAGCTGATAAAGAACAGATATGAAAAAACACACTGAGTGGACAGTTTTTATTAGGAACACCCTCTAATACACTGCTGTACAATTGCTAAGGATGGATCACAAATTGCAATGTAGCATAACATTAAACGAGACATGAGGCCTAGTAGGATAAAATATAGTTGTCATACTGTTCAGACATTAGAATAAAGAACATTTATTGTTCTGGAAAGTACAAAAGCTGTGAAACATCTGAAAGAAAAAAAAATGTTCATTTGATGTTTCCATACGGAAAAATGGAACAATGCATCTAAAAGTCAGCAGGCACCTTGAAGAAAGGTATCAGTACGGGATATGTCCACCGTGGAGTGTGATGCAACATTCCACACGTCGTATCATACAATGCACAACATTATCCAGAAGCTGTTAAGGCAATTTATCCCATTCCTCTGGGAGTGCACGGATGAGGGTGTTCTTGTTTGTCGGAGGATAGTTTCGACCAGCAACTTGCCTCCCCAAAGCATCCCACACATTTTCAATGGGGTTTAGATCTAGAGAACGTGATGGCCAAACGAGGTGTTGAATACCCTCGCTGTCTAGACAATCCTGAACAGCGAGTGTTCGATGACATGTTGCGTTGTCGTCCATAAAAACAAATTTATCACCGACAGCACCATGGAAAAGACGAACATGAGGAAGTAGAACTTCATTAATGTATCGTTGGCCCGTCATAGTTCCATTCGCAACCACATGTAGGGGTGTGCGGCCATTGATCATGATGCCAGCGCACACCATGATACTGCATGTTGGATATCGGTCCCTTTCCTGGATATTTTCTGGAATATAAGCAGTACCACTCTCGCGCTAGATCAGTTGGCGTCTACAATCCGATGACAGACTGAACCTACTCTCATCTGAGAATAGTACGCATGCCCGGTCCTGTTCAGTCCAATTGCGATGCTCACGACACCATTGCAAACGGGCAGTACGGTGCTGTCTGGTCAATGGGACACACACAACAGGTCTGCGGGCGTATAGTCCTCCTCCCCTCAAACGTCTGGCAACAGATTTTCGGGAGATCTGCTTTCCTGAGGCAGCAAGAAATTGATTTGCCACCTGCTGAGCTGTGGTGCGCCTGTTCCTTTTTGCTGATAGGACGATATATCTGTCTTCTGCAGGTGTCGTACTTCTAACACGACCTCTCCCGTGCCGCCTACTACACATTCCAGTAGTTTTAAATGACTTCCACAGCCGTGAAACAACGCTGTGAGCGATGTCGAACTCCCTGGCAACATCTGTTATTTTTCGCCCTTCTTCGATCTTTCCAATAATTCGGCCACGCATAAAATCATCTAAGTGATGTCGGGATGTATGCCAAAAATTTCAAGTTCGTCTATTAAATCTTTCCTCTAAAACTTTGACTTGAAACAACAATTGTTCATACGTGTCAAAACCTTTAAAGCTCTTATGAACGCTATCACGTGATGAACTGACATGGAAAAAAAATTGCATACATATACTTCTTCTTATTATATCCCGCACTTATTCTAGTTTTCCACATTTTGCTTCCTTTCATTTTGTGGTTGCTATGAATGATAGTGTTATCCGTCCTTAGCAATTGTCCAGCAGTGTATTACTATTGACTCATACCTATCGGAATTTTCCGAGTCAGGGATTCTTTTAGCTTCTGAAAGCATTGTTCCATGATGTTTGTCCATGAGTATACAACTGCTGCTCCCTGTCAATACTATTGGATGGTCGTGGATCTATTCTTCCAATAACCAATTTTACCTCATATCAAAGCTGCTCTATTGGATTCAAATCCGAGGATTGTGGTGGCCAGTAGAGTAAGTTAAATTTCTTATCATGCTTATGACACCCTTCCATGATGATATGAATTTTATGACACGGAACAAGTATCCTTCTGATGAAGAAAACACAGTAGTCATAAAAGAGTGTACCTAATCGGTGACAAACTTGAGGTAGTCCTGACTATTAAAACGTTACCCTACAAGTGTCAGCTTACTTAGAGTACATGCCAGAAAAACATTCCTTAAATCAATACATAGTCTCAACCAGAGTGAACAGTCTCAATTTTCTCCCAAGACTAATGCCCGAGAAGAAACAACTATTGCGTGTGAGGTCGATTTTTAAAAACCATGCAACCAGTTCACCAACCCTTAGTCAGAAAATAGGCTTGTTTGCAGCTCGTCCAGTAGCTGTATTCCGATCGTAGAATGATACGGCATCTCAAACAATTCCTACAACCAGTATAGCGACCATTATTTCGGCTTCTCTTGACAAGTGGCATAGATAGACGGTAACTTTGGTAAGTTCAATGACAAAGATGGATAGAAGAGTGGCACAGTATCATTTGAAAGGAGTCCCGGTTTTGAGCACTGAATTCCGATGGCAGCATTTGTGCCTAATGGCTCCTAGGAGAATGCAAATCACCACATTCATTATTGTCATAGAGACCTTGTACCTATGATGGTATGGAAGCCATTGGAAACACAATACTCATGTCTCTAGTTAGGATAAACGTTAATTTAAGCGTTTATCGTTCATTTAATCAGTACATTTCTGGCGTCTCAAAGCCAATGGATTTGCCCTTTTTTCGAGGACTGCGAAACGCCATTTTCAACAAAATAATGCACCTGATGCATGTCCGGCTTTGTGATTCCATGGTACAGTGGGTAATCGATTTTTGACCTAGTTTGCAATCTTTATTCCTCTTAATAAATGAAAACATCTGGATACGGGTTACTGAGAGACTGGCCCTCCTCACTAGGTATTACGATTGATGGAGTGTTACACAGACTTGAGCCAACATGGATTGAATTGAATGAATTACCAGTTTCGGTTATACAAACTCAGTTTGATTCCATGCCTAACCAGGTAAAGGCAGTTTTAGAGGGAAGGAGTGGCAATGGTTTCTATTATTGTATCCCCCTAAAGTCCCAAACTGTTTGAAACAGCATTTAGTCTTCATGCCATACTGTTAATGCACTATAAATACTTTTTTCGTTTACTTTGCATTATGGTGTTAAAATTTTAATGACCAGCCAATTTAATGAATAGATTCAATATTTTTCATTAATTTTTAAAATATTATAAATTAAAATTTTATGTAATTCTGAAAAATTAATAGGATACTGCCGTATTACAGTAGATGCTCGTTTTTGCCAAATCATAGAGACCGACAAAATAGTTTTTAAAATCGGAAAATGAGTATGTTATATCTAAATATATATATATACATATATATATATATATATATATATATATATATATATATATATATATATATATATGTATATATGTATATATATATATATAGATTTTTTTTACCAAACTGTTCTCTACAAATAAAGTACAAATAGAAAAAAATTAATTAGTATGTACTAAATAAGAAACAAGTGCAAAAATTTTATACTTATATACGATTCTTTCATTTTACTGATGAAAAATAAAGCAAAAAAAAAAAATTACTCATATTTTCGGTTTCAAAACCACATTAAAAAAGAACATTTTTTCTATTTTTCGGTGCATCAAAGCATTTTACTGCTTTTTTTCTCAAAAATGTACCTCAATCTGGTTTGCCATTCATCTGCATATTCCGTAGACATTCGCAGCACTACGTTCATTTTTTTTTGTTTGCTATCTGAAAGTTCTTTTTCATTCTTATTCATTACTATTTTCTCACAACCATTTAATCATTCGATAATTCCTACTCACAAATTATATCTGAGAACACTTTCAAAATATCATTCAAAATGAAATTTCGGGTAGAAGTGGGTTTCTTTGTTGAAATTCATGGACGAGTAACTGATTTTCACTCAAGTCATCGGATAGATTTTCAGAATTGCCTAGATATAGTCTATCTTTAACATCATTTCAAGCATAGATTGGCAAGTACATTTTACTTGTTACGACAATTTTATAAGGCGATTCCAAGCCTTGATCACTACTTGCAAAAGCACTTTACGATATTTGCATTCGAAGTTATTGATTATACTCTGTTGCATAAGCTTTAACTCCAGAGTTTTATTAGGCGGATATATAAAATTCCGCAATAATTTCTTTAAAAAATACAGAATTTCAACATCAACAATACATAAATCTCGAACTCAGAGAGTGAATTCTCTAATAAAAACGTTGATCCAAGTTTTTTAACCATATAAAAAAATGAAAAGAAATTAAAAACAGATTATATAAAAAATAAACGCAAATTAAAGAGGCACGAAAATGAGTAGCACAAAAGAGAATTTTCAAAATCCTAAATCTTAAATCAGAATTAAAATTTCATTTCTGTCTATAGCACCATGATAGGGACCAAACGTTCGTAAAATCGTGACAATTCATAAATGAAAAATTTGTAAAAATGAGCATCTACTGTAGTTAGCTTTTTTATGTTTGAAATTAATTATACGCACGTCACGCATCAGTATGACGTAGTTTTCAGATAGGTCCTATTTTATCAATTTAGAAACAAAGGATTGATAATACTGTAATATTGGGGAATTCATGGACTGAGAAATAATTGGAAAGATTTTACCTTTATTTGTATTTAATAACTATAATTTTAATATTTAATAATTTAACTTTTTAACCAACTATATTTGTATTTAAAGTAGACTTCAACTTCTGTAATCAACACTTTTTGTGATTTGATAATTAATCCTCTTGTAATTGTCAAAAACGTTTTCGTATAATTAATTGCTCGTTATACTACCATAACAATCAGTTAAATTTCTTGACTTAAATCAAGGCTCATCCTATAATATTTAAGAATACACTAATTTTGGAAATATTAAAAATTCATCTAAAACACATATTTCATTTGAAAGATAGTCAAATTTTTGATGAAAATCTTTAATTTAGATAAATGCTAAGGAATTTCTAGAAGTATTCACATTAACAATTACGTTTTATGGTTACAGATAACAATTATAATAAAACCACAGAATAATATAGTCTCATAAGGAACGCAAATTTCTGGACAGATGACGTATTAAAAAGCAACTCTTTGAAGAAATTGTCGGATTCTTCTTGAATTTTTTTCAGATTTTTGATTAAAAGTTAAATATATATTGTCTCTTAAATTAAAATGAATTACATTGTTGAAAAAAATAGTTAAATTTGGGTAAAATTTAAATATCTAAAGTTTGTAAAGTACCTTTTTAGATTTGGTGTTAAGGAATTTCTAGAAGTATTCACATTAACAGATAATTGCGTTTCATGGTTACAAATAATAATTATAATAAAGCCACACAGAATAATGCTATCTAATAAAGAATTTAAATTTCGTGACAGATGACGCATAAAAAAGCAACTCATCGACTTCTTGAATTTTTTCAGATTTTTGATTAAAGGTTAAATAGTCTCTTAAATTAAAATGGATTACATTCTTTAAAAAATAGTTAAATTTGGGTAAAATTTAAAAATCCAATGTTTTCTTGGCATTTAAAGTACCTTTTTAGGTAACCAATGTCAGTTTTTGTTAATTTAGCAACAAAATATATTTTAAAGAGTTAAATATATATTATCCATCCATGATTTTCCAAAGTGGTTCCATGGTAATTATAGAATTTAATGATAGGTAGGGGAGATTTTTTTAGTTTTTGATATTCTTTCAGCTTTTAAATAATCACTGCATGGAGCATCAATCGACACTCACAGTCAACATAAACTATCTATCGAAAAAACATATTTCGAAATATTTTGTTTAAAGTAGAGACAACGATTTCATCTACGCAGTTTCTAAATGAATAGAATTTTCATTTTAAATCTCCAATTACTTGATATCGTTTTTATATACTTCTTATCCGACAACTTTATCTTCAACGTTATAACTTCAGGGAAAAAGCAGAGAATTCTCTGCAATGGATGGCGAAAATAAAGTCTTCGTTTGGGATGTGAAGCACATCGCTAATTGATGTTAAGCAATTAGTCGATAAGTTCATAAGTGTTGCTGAAAAAAAGACCTAAAGGCTGTTTAAGAGACCCAAAGGCTGGGCCGGGTTGACCTACATGCACGAAGACCTCTATCGTGATTTAGACATTTGTCAAAGAAATTTTGTAACATCCACAAAAACTACTCCTTCAAAGATGATAAATATCTCCGTAACTTCTTATGAAATAAGTTGACGATATTTGATAACTCGAGTCTTTTTCTTTGTAATTTTTTGAAGAAATTGTTAGTCAAGAGGGTGTGTTCTTAAAACGAGTTCCGTCTCTATGTCACATCTTTTATAAAATGTCAGTGTAGAAATAAATGAAAAATTATTTTACACTAACTGCTAGAAGAAATTTAGTACAATGCAATTAATGTATTATTAAGTATTTGATTTCACTTTTTAATTATTTTTGTCGATAATTTTTTATTTAGTTTTATCAATAAAATTAGCAAAGAAGATAAAATATTGATGTTTTTCTATTGAACAGTATCGAAACTAATTATCATATATAAATCATACATTTTATCACAAAATGAATTATAATTAAGTCTTGTAATTTTGAATATTTAGCGTTTTCTTCATTTTGTTAAGCTTTAACTCGTAGATTTTTTTTTTTATACTTTTTAATTATTAACATAGTGTAGATAAAAAAGTCCATAATAAATTTCTGAATTTTTGTTAAAAAGACATTTTTTGATAGGAAAATTATATTCAAAACTTTTTTATATCTCAACGAGCAGTAATTGTTGAGATGTAAGGTTTGGTTTGCTTATCTCCCTCAAACGTTCAAAATTATATTCATTTTGGGTACTTAAAACCATTGATTTCTATTTTCGATACTTTCTGTTGATGAATCAGCTGAAATACACGTTTGGAAATTTCGAAATATTTCTAGTGCTACATTTGATTTCATCTCGTCATATACAAAACCTAAGTGATTATCAAAATTACTAGATATTTTTTAGATAAATTTCTGTAGCTAACTAATTTTCTTTTCTTGTAAAAATTCTAATACGTTTGCAATTTGCTTTAATCTTTGATGAAGAGTTTTCAAATTGTTCAGTTTATAAAAAAATTACCCACTCTTAACAATTCTTCTCTAGTAATATACTCAGACGTTTTACAAAGTGTTAGAAAGGATACCCTAGTATTCTTTAATAAGTTAAATCGAGAAAAATTCCAAAGGCAGCAGATTAACATTGTATTCATAAATTGCTCAATACGCATTTAGTCACACATACACAGATGATGGTAGCGTGTATCAAAATTACCTTTGAAATAAATACAGTTGTCAAATATTTTTCTATGTTTGTGATGTAAGTTGCGTATTTTTTTTTTGTATACAATTTGTGAACGATAATAAACTCCTTGAGGCTTTGTCAATAATCATATTCTGTTGACAACAAACCAGTTCTTACGGTGCCAATCGCAGTTTACTGACATTGTTGAAGCTGGATTCTGTTGAGAGAATCTTACTCTTCCAGTTTTTTATTTATATATTTATTGGGAACATCATATATGTTTCAACTTTGTTTTGATTCAAAGAGCACATTTTTGTCAAACTATCAATTGAATATCGCCATTTTGAAGTAGATGAATGTCCCTAATCAAAATAGGAAATATGAAGAAGATTCACAATTTAAATACACATGAAATGAAGTAGATTCTTACAGCAATGCAGGTTTTTCATATAGTTGCTTTTATAAAAAGGAGTTTTTTCGTAGAACAACTGAGTACATTAACCATGCACAACTGATAACAAGTAATATTTATGAGTAAAAAAAAAAACAAATTCTTTTATAATATGGGATCAATACAATACATAAGTCAGTTTTAATGAAATTTCGATGATATTTGAAAGCACAATTGTTTTATCTCAATTTCTCTTAAATGTAAACATATTTAAAATAGTTAATTAAATAAATTATTTAGAAATTCTATATTTCAGTGACATGTTTTTGTACTGGGCTACATTTGGATAAAATAAAATGAGGAAGTAAATCAAAAATACTCTCAGTGATAAATTTAATAGCATGATTACAAATCTAGAAAACTGTTAGGGATATATTTTTAAAAGTTAACTGCAAAATTACTCAGTAATATTTACTTAAAGCTTGAGTAAACATATTGGATTGCCTTACAGTTAAATCTTTAAAGCCAGAATTGCTGTAAATTGAACGCCCGATATTTTGATAAAAAATTTCAAATGTAAGGATAAAGGACTTATCGCCGACCGCGATTGCTGAGTGGTTAGCGCTAATGACTCCTGAGCTGTGGGTCCTGGGTTCGAATCCCGGTTCGGGCATGGATATTTCTTTCTCTGTTCTCTCTGTGTTTCTCTATCCTTTCTTCTGTGATGATGTATGAATGTAGCCCACCCTATAAACGGGTTTGTGGTGGTATGACGCGGGTAACGCTACTCGCCTCCGTGACTTGGTTTACAGGTGCCGCTCGGTAACGACAAATGAGTAGCAGTTTCTGGCCTTGTTGTGGCATAGGGTTCAACCCTCAAGTGCTCGCGGTTGGAAAAAAAGGACTTATCATGACCTGGTGGTAAAACTATAGTCTGCTAAGTCAAATATCCCATTTCATTATTCCTTAAAATGTAAAGATAGCGTTTGAAAAGAGTTGTTTTTTTAAATTATGTTCTCTGATACTTATTTCTAGAGATTAGAAGTTGCTAAATACAGCCCACTGGCTGTTAGTTTTAAATAAGAGTCTTAATAGGCACTACTGTCGCCCAACTTGTCTCGTGGTCAGCGTGTCTGACTGCGGATAGGGAGGTCCTGGGTTCGAATCCCGGTTCGAGCATGGATGTATTTTCTCTCTCTATCTATCCTGTCTTTGTCCTTTCCTTGTATGAATGTGTTGTGAATGGTTGCCTACCCTATAAACGGGTACCTATGGCATGTGTGTACTGAGGAAGTCGGACTCAACACCTAAATATGGTTCAGTTGGAAAAGTGGAGCAATACACCCTATATTTCCAGCCTAGCTGGCACACGATAACAACAACAAGAACAATAGACACTATTCTTTTCAAAACTTCATCCCACTTTAGTTTATACATATGAACAGAAAAATAATTAACTTATAAAAAATATACAGTTTGCCTTATTTCAACATATTTTCAACTTCAATCGAAAATGAAGAAAGTTACATATTAATAAAAGGGTTATGTCTATTGTTTATGATATGATATCTATACATAATTATTTGTAATTTATATAAACTCTAATCAGCATGTACTTATAAAGACGCAAATACACACATTTTTTTGATTCCATTAAAAGAAGAAAATACTATTGATTATTATTTTGGTGGTCGTGCTTGTTATTTCTATTGATATATCTTGCAAAATAACACTTCCAAAATAACTACATTGAAAGCATCACATTGTTGTTTTCTCGTTAACCTCAAGGAACATAAAGGAAAGAAAATAGTTCAAAATTTGAAAAAATTACATGCTCAAAATATATGTTTCGTAGCTAAAGATTTTGTTTCCATATTCTACTAATTTATATAGTAGTCAACAATAATAATTTTAAACAGAATATAGGTGCTTCTACATTATGTCATTCTTCGTGAGTTTCACTATTCAGAGTAAAATATCTTTTATTATTTATCAGCAGAGGTTCAAAACTGTGTTGGCAGTCAGCACAAAACTCATTTTTGATGGGATGAGTGCCCCAAAATAATGGTTGTAAATGCACGTACTTGACTGAATGCGGGTTCTTGAAATTTCCATGGAAATTTCAAAACTTTTAGGATTTCAATTTTTTTTTTTTTTTTTTTGAAAATTAAAGAAGCAAGATTTTTTGGTTGCTTGGTGACATTTCTGTTAATCAATGGATCATGCAAAAACAAATTTTCATACGACATAACTCATACTAAATTTGGATTTACTTGTGAGTGTCGTATGTAAATTCTTATGAAACACCTGACGGCAATTTTCAATACGGTCGAAAGTTATACATTACAAATCAACACATATGACCTTATGAATAGTTTGAGCGCAGACTCTTGGGCGAGAAAGCTAATTACTAAAAACTAAGCTACATTAATTTCCAAAAATTAAAGAAAATTCCCCACAACGACGATAATTCTTTTAGATATATGGCAATCTGTATAAAATTTGAATGTAGTGATAAGTAACAGTTGCTGAGCAAAACTGTGCAGAATGCAAAATAGTGGCACAGCAAAGAGAATACTTCATCGGTGACGAACATAAAATTACTTGTGAGAACAACATTGAAAATTTCTCTGTGAGAAAAATCTGGAATAGCTCATTCTTAAGAATGGCCTCCAAGCATCACTTGCCAAGAGAACTACGGACTACTTTTGGAAGATTAAAAGCAGGACAAACCCATATAACAGTGCCCAGGCTGCTAAATATGAATCCTCTATCATTCATAGACTGTAAACTCTTAAGTAACTCCTAGCGACAATTTTAACCACAGATTCACAATTAGGAAATTCAGGCAAGAATCATCATATGCTGCAACGAGTGCCAATAACAGATATTTGTCATTATCTTATATTTCTCCTTCGCTGAAAGCACCTTAAGGTTGGCATCATTGTCAACCGTACGGGATACTTCTGGGATACTGCATTATCTCTCCGTGAGAAGAGCAACCGTTTGCATTTTGCTCTCGTTGCGATATAGGAAGAAACATTTTAGGTGTGTGAGTCAAAATGTCTTCTTAAAGGCTGTTAATGGTAGGCTGTTCTCTTTACTGATGAGTCTTTATTCATCCTCCAAGATAAAATTAAGTGTCCTTTGATTTGGAAAGAAAATGGAATTCCTCATCTATCACACATCCGTTAAAAAGATTCTAGTATATTAGTTTTGTGTTTGGGTTGGTATCTTTTTGAGTGGACATGCAGATCTCCATGTTCTTTCCATAAAAAAGTGAATGCTCATACCTAAAGAAATGACATCTTTGTTGGTTTTTTTTTGCGCCTTAATGTCGAGGAAATAGATAATAATTTTGTAAGACAAGAGCCCACACAGGGCTCACATCGTGGATGCTTACCTAAAAATACAAAAAATTCAGCGCATGAAATAGCCATCTGGATCTCCAGACCTGAATCCTATCTAGCTCGTTCGGGGTACTTTAAAAAAATGTATAGTTGTTTTAAATTCTCCTCTGATGGTTTTAACCACTCTTAAAAATACTTTTCACAAGAACAAAAGCTCTCACTTCCTCCTGAACTGACAGATCGCATAATTTAGCGCTTCACTATATGTATTTTATTGATTCTAGAGAAGAATGTACTCCATATTAAAGCTTCATTGCCCTTTTGAAATTGGTACATCTGATTTTTTCCTTTTATACACATGCTCATTTCTATACTATTGTAATTATCTGGTAACTTTGTTGTTGTTACATATGGCCAAAAGGAATCCAATCCATCAACATCTGGCCACTCGCAAACAAACGCAAATGCACATACATATGATAAAAATTCCAAAATCCTAAATTCTAAAATCTAAAAGTCAAAGTCTAAAAAGCTAGAGGGGGAAGCATGAAAGTGTTCAGGACATGCGATCCCTGGCAATCCAATAAAGCTTGCAAACATCACCGCTTTGCTGAAATGCAGGGTCAAGTCCCTGACAAACGAGGAGGTGGTCTCTATTCATATTGTCTGTCTTGCAGATAAGGCAAAGACTACTAGTCAAGATGCCGATTTTCTTCAGGTGTTCAGCTAGACAGTCGTGGCCAGTGTTCAATCGAAAATTGGCCACAGCCTCTTTATGTGGTCTGTGACTGAGTTTTTTCCAGTCATTTTTAATATTTTCCCATTGTTTGTCTCTTCATTTATTGGACAGATCCTTGTTATAGTTCAGCATGATCCGCTCTCACATACATCTCTTAAGGGAATCTATTGGAACAGCACTCTCCTCAGTAGATGATTTAGTGTCTTTCTTGGCTAATAAGTCCGCTCTTTCGTCATGTCCACATCAATGTCCACATGTGATGGTATCCACTGAAACTCTATCATATTGCCGTTCAAATTGAGCTCCCGTGTAATTTGTTTTATTTTACTGACAAGGGAAGATTCCGTGAGTCACTGGAGTGCAATTGATTCTATGGCTGATATTGAGTCGACAAGTATGACAACCTTTTCAAAAGATTCCATGTTGGATTGCAGATTGGTCACCGCCAAGAGGATCGCGTGGACTTCGGCATCAAAATTAGTTAGATATTTACCAACTGGAGCATGCTTCGAGAACAATCTGCTCTAAACACCAGCACCCGTAGCATTATTTATCCTAGAACCATCAGTATAAATTCGGATCCATTCTGGCTCGGGGTAATCATTGTCCAACAATGACAAGATATTCATTTTTAGAAAAGCATCTAATGAGTCTTTTTTCCTATTTCGTTCTGTTTTTAAATTATATGGTATTTTCATAAAATTCAAAGGGTTAACCAGTATATTAGATTTTTCAACAGGAACATTTAGATTTAGGTCATTCAATATCTCTTCACAACACCCGATTGGAGAGATCTGAGTTTTAAGAACACTCGCCTGCCAGTTATTCATCCAGTTAGCTCGCTGAGATGCTCTCATCCTAGCAAAAGTATTAACCGCTTGTTTCTTTATCTCAACACCAATGGGAAGATTTGATGCATAGGCTTGGAGAGCCACTATTGGAGAAAAAATTTTTATGAGAGAAAATTATTTCTAAAAGGAAGTTTTTAGTCAAATTAAAATCTATAAAAAAAATAATTCAGTGGCACAACATAAACAGATATTGCATTTATACTTTTTGCATACATATCAATCTAGATTTATGCTTGGGAGATTTCCGGGTTTCCTTTTTGTGATGATAAGCTGTTAGTTGTGAATGATTAATAATTTAATCTTCAGTTCAATAATTTATGGACTTAATTTATACTTTGTGTGGGAATCCTTGTAATAATTTGGAATTCTCTTAAAACTAAAGAAAACATTGATCCTTGTATTATCCTAAAAAATCTAGAACTAAACTAAATCCTACTTTATAAATTGAACTTACAGAAATTTGAGAGGAGGAAATTATAAATACAACTTAAGGAAAAATGAAACATTATTTATATGAATTCCAAAAAATATGGGAAAGAATGATCACAAGCAAACAGATTAAAGTTTAAAAATTTGTGAAAGTCTGTAAAATCATAAAAAAATGTTGATAATTCCATCAAAGTGCAGATAAATATGGTAATTAAATATATAAAAAGAAAATATATCAGGAAAAAGAAAACATGCAGAGGACAGTAATTTAAAAAGAATTTAAATTCAAAAATATATAAAATTACGCCCAAATGAAAGTATTTATTTAGAAAATAATTCTTAATTGCTATTATAGGGCCGGTTTTGTAATAAATGGTGATTATGAGACTTATAAATTTTTCAGTTTTATGCATTAATTTATGTAATTTAAATATCAAAAAGAACAGATTCATTTCTTAAATTAAAAATATTCCTTGAGTTAATTTATTTTTTTGATATTTAAGTTTTAATTTAAAAAACTATTTTTTTATTTAAATTAAAAATACAAGCATGTAATATGTATTCAATTCTATTTTTGCTTAAATATTTGAAAATAGTATAATTACAGTTTTATAAATTGCTTAAACATTCTAGTTTTTCATCTTAAAGACTGAAGTTCCATTTGTATAAGCTTCCACTTATATTTTTTATTCTCTTCTAATTAAAAAAACGTAGCATAATGCTGAGATTCAACAAAATTCTACTTTAATTTAAATCTATTGTTAAAATCTAATAACATTCCCTTTTTGAAGAATATTTTTAATTCTGTTCATAATTAACTGTCCAAGCTCGATATCTTTCGTAGGCTTTAACTTCCAGTAGAAAACGTGTACCAAGCTTCAGGGGGAAAATAGTGGTTTGGAAAAATAAAGATATTCTATAAAGAAAAATGAATTAGTTATAAATTCTATATTGAAATTATAGAATTTTTTTAAATAATATTTATTATTAGCATAGCTTTGTTCAAAGTGCTAATTTTTTTTTTCATCACAAAATGAAGTCACATTATAGATTGGTCAAAAACAAATCGAATGAAATGTGAAACGATTAAAAATTCTCTTTACTTGTTCTCGTGTGCCAGCTAGACTGGCATTATGGGGTTCGCTGCTCCACTTTTCCAACTCAACCATATTTAGGTGTGGAGTCCGACTTCCTCAATACACATAAGCTATAGGTACCCATTTATAGGGCCTATTCATTCACCATTCATCAACCGTTCACAACCGATTCATACAAAGAAAGGATAGATAGATAGATAGATAAGAGAAAGCACATTCATGGCCAAAACGGGATTTGAACCTAGGACCTCCCGGTCAAAAATCAGGCACGCTGACCACTAGACAAGTTGGGTGACATTCGCTTTACTTAGAAAGTAATTTTAAAGTAAATCGTGATTCCTTTCACGGGCATTCTGATGCAATTTTGATTGACAACGTATTGGGAAAAGCGTATACACATTCACTGTAGTGAGCAAAAGCGATATTTTTTCAAAAATGAAGATAATAATAAATACCGTCACTTTTTTGGATGAAGGGAGAAAGAAAGAGATATCCAATAGGGCTCACATAACTTTCCTTTACCTCCAGCGGACACGCATAAATGACAACTTTAAAAGGAAGAATCTACATATATTCTTTCGTTTTTTAAGCGAGCGAAATTCTGGGACAGTGTTATGTCGCTTAAAATACATCATGACATAAGCGACTTTCAAATCAGTGTTTATTAGTTTAAACGTAATTACTAACGCTGTAATCAAAAATCTGGATTGAAAAATGCTGTATATTCTAAGTTCACGATAAATCAGCAACCTATAATATAAGTTTCATTCCATTCCTTTAAGTAGCTCACTGCGGAACAAAAATTTCATGGACATATCACTTCATGATTTTATTCATATAGATTTAGAAATGTTAATCGGAAAAAAATTATTTAAACATAAGTTTTTTCTATTACGAGGTCTATCAAGAACTCGCTATTAAAAATTAATTTCAAAGAATTTAGACTGTAGACGAGCAAGAAAGAAGCCGCTTTGTACAATATTCAGTACATTACGAAACGCATTTGACACAGAGAATTGATAAGTTTTTCTTCAAAAATGTATTTTGTTCAATTTGTTAATGAATATTCTATAATCATTATAGTAATAAATTCTTTAAAAAATGATTCAACGAAATTTATATTTTGATGATGGAATTTTCCTATTTCAACAAAAGTTAACTATAGAATTTCGAAACTGATAAAAATATATATCTACCTTACTATATTTTTATGTAACATTCTTGAGCTAAAAGACTTCGTTTATTACGTAATGACGCAGTATTTAGTTTATTTACTTCTATATCTTTACTTTTCTACTTTGTTGCAATGCTTTATAAGTGTTATTGAATAAAATTCATGTTCGTGTAAATAAATTGTCTTGCAAAAGTTTTATCCATTCTAATTTGTGAAAATCCATAGATGCAATGTTTTTTCAAATTTAATCAATGTCGCTATTGTGTAGTTTGATGATAACATTTTGCTCAATTTGTATTTTGGATAGTTTTAGTGGTATAGAAATTCTAATTTTAAAATTTACCGATAACAGCACTAGTAAAATATCTCATCACTAAGTTAACAATCATTTTATTGCACTGAAACATATCACGTACCAGTTCATTTACATAATAGAACCGATTCACCAAAAATATTTAAAAAAGCTAAAAAATGAAATGAAATATTGATCCACACAGTATACTACATCGATAATCACAATAAAATGGTATTTGAAAGCTCACACTGATCAGTGTACAATTTTATAAGTTTTGTCTTATCCTTATCTAATTATTTTTTTTATAGATTAATCGATGGAATTAATCAAATGAAAATAGAATTGTTCACAACGAGAATGAAATATCAAATTGCCAAATTTTCTATTCTTCCCCTTTTCCCTTTTGTTTTTGATTGAGAAATGAAATGACACACGTAATACATTATGTCGATGAACAATACACGAAATAAAAACCTAAAATACGTCAAAATAAAATATTAATTAAATCTGTCTTGGTAGCTTATAAATTTATGTACCTTATTTTTAAAAAAATCAGTTAGTCAATTTAATTAATTGTGTGAATGATTGGGTAGTTTTCTCTCTCTTCTGTGAAAGATTATAATTAACTATTTTAAATAAATTGTGTATATGAATATTTGTAAGATTTGCCGAAAGATTAAGTGTTAAAATAATTTTCTTTATACAACAAGCAAAATCACAAATTTCATGCTAATAATTATAGAGATATTTTCTTTATTTTATTTTAAAAATTCTATTGAAAAACTATATATATTATAGAACCTCGATAAATGTAATTAATGAGGACTGAACTCGCGGTCTACTGAAATCTTCAAATTGGATTATTTCCCATTGAAAAGTAAATGCTCCGTTTTCAAAAGACCTTTCAGAAATTCTAAAAATGCTTATAAAAGATCACATTACAGTAAATTTACATAGTATTATCTGTGTGTAGAGTTGCCGCGTATGACACTAATTCTTGTAAGGTTTATTCGGTATCGTTTGGTTATTGCCTTTGGTAAATCATAAGATTCTTGCTCTACAGTAAATATTAAGGTACACTTTGTATGTGATTTCATTATCAGTTTTTTCTTTTCATTGCTTGTCCCCTTAATTTAAAATTTTTCTATCTTTTCATTGGCAACCAGAAGAATCGGAGCGGTAAATTACTTTCATCGTAAAGGAGACTTCAGTACATTTATTTCATATGGTTTCGTTTTAAATTTATTTAGAAAAATGATTTTTGAGTTTCTGATTTCATATAGGATATGTAAAGTTTATCCAGTAAATATATAATATTTTAACACACATTTTTTTTCTTTTTACGATTTGATTTCTTTTTGCAAAACTTTGTTGTAAATGGATCGCATGTTTTTCTTATTCACTGAAGATTGGTTTACTAAGACACAGATTGAACAGGCTATAATGTAACTGTAGGTATCCATTGATAGATTTCAATCGAACGAAAAAAGTAATTTATAGATAGTATTTTAATTATTTGTACGTATAATTTTTCAAGAATGCTTTAATAAGAAATCAATGGCGGCTCGTGTTTATCTTTCAAATTGAGATTGGTTAAATTTAAATAAATTGAAAAAGAGATTGGTCGAAACATTGATTACATTGTTTTCATTTGATTGTATTTGTGCAGCAAGTTATGCAATTCTTTTATTTAATTATTAATATTTTACGAAAATCTAACAACAACACACAATAAATACAAACCTATTAATGTTATTTAATAAATTAAAAACTACCAAATATGTGTGTGTGTGTGATTTTAATTGTTTCATAATTTTTGTGAGACTTCTCTCTTACTAGTTGAATCCATTTTTCAATTGATTTGCCGTTTTGGGCGCGTAATTGTTTGGTTTATAGCTTCTCGTTTGTAGTCTATGGATTATGTTTAATAAAAAATCTTTCAAGAAATGTCTAACTCTTTTCTTTTTCTTTTTTAAAAACTTGATTTTTCTCGTTTCAGTAGTTCAACATATTTAGGTATATTGAAACAATACATGAGAATAATGAAAGTTTTGTTACCAACTTTTCAGTCAGCTTATTTTTGCTTGCTCAATATCAAGTAGACAAAATTAAAAATAAAATTACTTTTGTCAAATAAATAATTGTCAAAACATTTCTATTTCAGCAAAGTACAGCAAATCTGAAAAATATAATTAAATTTCTTTTTTTAAATTATGTATAAAAGGAAATCCATTTTTATTTTTACTGATTTTACTCTAAGAATACTAATTAATATTCTTTATAGTTTATAGTAAATTAACTTATTTTAAAAAAATAGTTTACTTTTATATAAATTTTATCTAAATTCTCAAAAACATTGAGAAAATCATTATAAAAATTTAGATGCACAAGATAAAATGTAATCACAGAAATATTTTAACCTTGTTGTGTCACATATATTTTATTTTCTTCGAAGCTTGCATTAATAAATTTGCAAAGTACATCACTTCAAAAGTTTATTAGTACAATTAATTAAAAGAAATTAATCAATTTTATGCATGAAATGATAAAAAAACAAAAACAAAGCATCTTAGAAGAAGAAATAAATAGTATATTAAATAGCAAACAACTCAACAGCACCTTTGTAAGCATATATAATTTTAAAATTACTAAAAGATCGAATTTAAAAAATAGATATAAGCAAAACAGAATCGTTTTACTTATATTTATTTTTTAAATTTTAACCTCTAACAACAAATAATTACAAAAATTCTGTCTCTTGACCTTATATTTATATATTTATATTACATTTGAGTTATAGTTACCAATGTAAACCGTAGAATAAGCTGGGCTCAGTGACAACAACTAATCTTGAATAAAAAATATTATAGACACCTAATATATGTATAAGATTATTTAAAAAAAATATCTTCTCTCCCCACGAGTGTACAAAGGCTACTTACTCTATATGGTGCATCGGTGATGAACTCTTTCAATTCAACATTTGTGTCAAGGATTCATTTCATTACCTTCTAAGATTTAAGTTTAGATAATTTAAGCTTTTATCAAAACCCACGTGTACGAAACAAATCTCAGGACAAATATGGACTTGGCTCTTCTATATTATAAAATTAGGAAAAAATATCAATTCTGAGTCTCTGCTACATTAGAAATCTGATATAATATTTATAAAAAATATTCTTCACTCATATAAAAATTTATTAAGAAACAACATTTTTTTAAGTTGTATTGAATATTGATTGCCTACACAAAATATTATTTGAGAGAAACAGCTAAGATGAAATATCAGCAAATTCAAACGAATTGCAAATTTTCTTTCCATGGTATTCAGTGCTAAATGTTACATGGTTATTTAGTAAATATGCATTAGTAATTATGAACTTTTAGAAATTGAAAGGTCTCAACATTTTATTACATATAGCTAATTTTTATTTGTTCCCCAAAAGTAAAATAAGAGTCTTTATGAAGTTAGAGGAAAATGTTTCTAAAGTCAAAAAGTGAAAGTATCGTTATGAACTTCTACCACGGTTCAGCTATAAAAATAGATCAAAAGCTGTTTTAGGACCTAAAAATCAGCGCACCTCGTAAGTTATTAAAGGAAACAAATAGGTCAGGAACGCGTAGAACGAAACAAAAATCGGGTCGCTGTATGTATTATTTTTTTCTATATATATTTTGTCATATCCGATGACTTTGTTCAACCTTCTTTTTCACTTACTCTTATCTTTTCCTTTCATTAAGTTAAATATATAAAGTAATTATTAGGTTAAAAATATTAAGTAACTTTATCACATAATCAACATTTCATATTAGAGAAGGAAGTAGAGAATATCTATTCTGCATCCAGAGGCCTCAAACTCACTGCCATCAAGTAGAGTTATTTCTATTGCAGCAGAATTTTGTTATGAGTTATTTTCTGTTGCTGCTGAGTTGAATTATTAATTTTGGTTCTTCTGTTGTATACACGATCGTAATTATTATTTCCTTATAGAAATTTGTTAATTGTGGAATGGCAATAGATCAGTTTTACTTTTTCTGGTACGGCAACTTTATTTAGAACATCACGTGAAAGCTTTTATGCAAACAAAATAAAGAGGCGCAGAGTTTTTGAGCTTAGTTAAGTTATTCTTTTTCGATTCTTCATTGAATTATTCAATAGTTGTTATTTTTTCCAAAATAACAAGGCTTTCAAATGTATATTAAATCAACATTTTACGTACTGCAGGCATCGAACAGGAACAAGTGGTGGGAAAACTAAACATGGAATTTGTTCAAAAAACATCCTCAAAGACTCAATAAAAGTCTGATTTAATGTTCAATACATTAAGTGAAATATTTCATTTTATTATTATATTCAGTTAATTGTGCTGGAATATAATGATCCATGTAAGTAAGAGTATTGTCATCTTTAAATAGGGGGCATTTTCCAAGAAACGAGATCTGAAGCTCATAATGATCTTCTAAATATTCACTTGTGATCTTCTCAAGTCAGGTTATGAATTGTTCCAATCCCCTCCAAGATACTGCGTCTTACACGTACTGCACGTACAAAACGTTTTTTAAACATGTAGGTATCAAAAAAACTAAATCGTCTACATGAAGTGCTTCTATTGTTATTTATTAGACAAGTACGTGTCTGAAGGTTTGAAACATTACAAATGATGATTTGCCATATCACATCACATGTTCAAATTTGACACCGTAAAGTGAATAACCTAGTAACTGAAGGCATTTGAACATCCATTCCGAAAATTCACAGATAATAGGTGGTAATATGCGTCAGAGAAAATCCGGAATTTTAGAAGTACCCGTCCCGATAGATTTGCACGCAGAAAGCAGAAACGGAATATCCATTTCACCATTATTCAACATTGAACGGAATCAGTATCTCCTATAAACATGGTCCATCTGTAGGCTATAATGACTTCTTACATGTTCCGATTGTTCATAATTTTAGTTTTAATGAATTCGACACCTCTTGTGTAGCTTCATAATGTTGCATACTGAATGTTATATCTTGGTACAATCATTCTGCGTGACTGACATATTTAGTGTCTTACAGAAATGCGTGATTTTTTCACAGCCTTTTTCAATATATGTATATATATATATATATATATATATATATATATATATATATATATATATATATATATATATATATATATATATATATATATATATATATATATATATATATATATATATATATATATATATATATATATATATATATATATATATATATATATATATATATATATATATATATATATTCCTTTTGGAAGTGTATTTTTATTTTGTTTATTTAGTTACTTTGTGCCCTCAATTTTATCCCAAACATTATTTTTGGGTACGACATTATTTAGTAAATAAAAGCAAAACAACTGAATTAAAATAATTAAATTTGTATAACCTGAGCAAAGAGTTCGCTTGTGATCTTCCCAGAATCTGATTAAATTATCTAGAAGAAGAAAATTATTAAGTTCTGCGAAAAACATTATATACTAGGCTATTTATTTATATTTTTATTTTTCTTTCCCTCAACTAAATTTGATCTCATGAGGAAGAAATAATCCTAAAGCTTTAAACTATACTCTTCTGACTATAAACTTCACACTTTGCGAATTTCGTTCACTTGCATGGATTCCTAGGGATTCCCTTGTCTAGTGATTATATTGCAGTCTTCGGAGTAAAATATCTTAGGTTTGATTCCACCTATTCTTAAACAGAGAATGAAGTAGTTTGCTATTCTGCCTTCTACATGCATGTTTGTCAAGGTAGATTCTAGAACGTTTCCTGGATTTTCTCACTTGTGATACAAAATTACGACACATTATCGAATGCCTTCAATCAATTAGATTACCTTCTATTATTGGTTACACAGTTTTTGATAAACAGGGGGCTCTGACAGATTTTATTTGATCACTGCATCTTTCATGTTTTGACTGGTAATTTATTCCTACAGAGAAAATAAACTTTCTGAAGTTCAATTTTATATCATTATTAGAAATTTATTCCTATAGATACGTATATTAAAAGGTAATGGTAAATAAAGGGGCATAAGCAAATATCAAATAATACAGTAATTTTATTAACAAATGTTGTTGGAAGTGCTTCGTTATAAAATGAATGCCATAAACTGTGTAAAATGTTAAATGAGATATGCATAAATGTTTGTAAACTGAATGATTAAACAACTTTAATAAACTCTAATTATTAGTGTTGTATATATATATATATATATATATATATATATATATATATATATATATATATATGTCGGTTTTATGTATTAAATTTACATTCATTTGGACTTAAGTAATTTTCTAATGAATCATTGGACATGCGTTGTTAATTAATTTTTGCGTCAGATATCAATAACATACATATTTTTGTTAAAGCAGCTTTTTCTCAATTTTCTTATTAAAAGATAACCACTACTACAACAGTGAGTTCATAGCCTTTGTTAATTTTGTAGTTATAAATAAGTTAAATATTATGTGTTAGATGTAGTATATTATTACATATTTTTTATGTTTAAGTAAAATTTTTTGCTTCTACAAAATGCTTACAATGTTTGAATAAAAAGCAATGGCGAATGTATAAATGTTTAAATGAGGAAATAAAACTTCTAGCATGTTAATGTGTGTAAATTTTATAATCGCTTGGCGCTGAGTGTTCATTTGTGGCACACGAGGGCAAATTAGACCGGGTTCTGCAGCTAAATGTTCAATTGGATTTGTAATTCCAAAGCATAAGAAGCATCTACATTCGAAATGAGAAGTGAACTCGTGAACAGAAGGCTGCACCGATAACCCTTTATCTACCAGCTCGGCGATCTATGAAGTTTAAAGTAAGGAAATGCTTATATTTCCTTCACAACTTTTAGTTTTTGTAACTGTAACAAACACATTATGGTAATTCATAATTTTTGTTTACAGATACAAAGCTGACAACCACATTTATTTGCTATTTATAATTGTTATTAAATTAATAGCTTATTATAAACTCTTCTGAAAAATGAAGAAATTGTTGCGGTACACAAAAAATAAAAAACAAAGCAATTTCAAACCAAAAATAATCCAAAGTATTAAATAAAGCTGCATATTATGATTATAAATTTAATTTAGAATGTGAAAAATAATGATATTTTTACTCATTAGCGAAAATGAATTTTTTTAATGGGTTATGTTCTTCTGTAAGAGATTTTAAACTTAATAATATTAATAACATCTTTATCATTTTTGTATGTAATTTCCCAATTAAAAATTGCTATCAGAAGTTGTTAAATGGACTCTCATCGTTATTTTTTTCCTCACAAAAACTAGTCAAGCCAAAAGAAAAAAGAATTAGAATAGATGTGACAGAAATAAGACGTTTCAAGATATATTTATTAGATTTTAATCATTTCTTCGTACAGATAATTCAATCATAAGCACTTTCCATACATTTATTCTCTAGTTTAACCATTCTGTTTTTCATTTATTTCATTAAATGTTTGGATTGACTCACTAATACTACTATATAATAAAGCATGCGGTAGACAATAGCTGCAAAATGTGTAAAATATATTTCTAAGAAATGATGTTGAATACTCATTTCTTAGAAATATATTCACACATATTCTCATATTTTATCTACTTAATATAGAATAATAAGTAGTTTAAGTGTGAGAAATATTAATTTTCCACTAACACACTTCTAGTAGCATAAATGTATTACGTTTTGGATTCCTAAAACAAAAACCACCTCATTTACTAAACTTTGTATAAAAATCACGAATTAGAAAGTTAATTATTATAAAAGTATGTTTGAAGTTAAATGTGAAAATCAAAGTTACTACAGTAATGATTTGAAAATTACACCACTTGAAAAAAATAAAAACATATAGGATTGTTCCATCTAATTCAAGATTAAAAAATTTAAAATAAATAATTTGATTAGAAATCTCGTACTTTTCCAAAATTCTTCTGAAAAATGTTAAAATTCTTCGAAATGTCTCAAAACTGTCTCTCCAAAAATCAAAATTTATTCTTGAAGATAACCAAAGTATTTTTTTCAACTTCTCGCTGCTAGTTGACAAGGAAATCTCGAAAAATTACTATTGACGCTCGAAACGGATACCCTAGATTCACTGAAGATAAAGTTTCTAATGTACAAGAAGATTGTGGAGTATAAATTTGGGCTCCACAAAGTAATGAAAATGTCCCATTAACAACTTTAACAAAATAAATTTCCTCTTGTCTCTCCTCTATTTTGATCATAGATTATGTTTTCTACTAAATTCTATTTTTAAAGTGATTCTTAAAATGCATTGCGGTTACTTTGATCTTTTAGACTATTCTTGAATGTGAACAGCGATAGAAACTCGCATCGCTAAAAAGTATGTTTAAGTAAAACTATTATGATTTTTATGTACCATGTTTTCCAAATTTTATGTATAAATGTTTGACATATTATTTTTACTTTTGAGTGAAATTGCGGCAAATAAATCTAAATAAATATATTTTTACAAATATGTGTGTGAATCAGCTTAATTTTTAAATTTCACAGAACGTTTTTAATTTTTATCTTTCAACTTGTAATTTTTTTATAATTATTGTACTTTATTTTGTTTCTTTAATTTTTTTTTCGTTTTCCATCTGTTGTTATTGTTTATAAAGATACATTATAGCTTTTAAATGATGCATATCTACAGCTAGAATTCCTATTTCTATGGAAAAAATTAGGAACAATTGATTCTTCATAATAGAAAATTTTTGACCCTTAATAACTTTAAGCTTTTGATATTAATAAAATTACAAATCAACTATAGTATTTTTAAATGCAATATTTTATTGAAATATATATTCGAAGCAAAAAAAAAAATTGCATCTAAATAAATATAAAAATTGAAACGTAACAATTTCAAAACCGAATTTTTCTTAAATAATTTAAAGTATGTTTCTTAAATAACTTAATTGAGGCAATTTTCTTATGATTTCCCCCCAAAATCTTAGTTCACGTATTCTTTTATAAACAAAGCTCTTTTCTGTTTTCTTTTTCATCAATCCTCAAAAATTACTTTTATTATTGAAGAATTCCGTACCTCTTTAGGCAAATTTTCCTAAATATATTTATCTGAATTTAAGTAACTTTAAATATATGCAAATATGTGACTCATAACGGTGCAAAAATCTTTGTGGTAATTTCAACAAAATCCTTCAAAAATATCAATTAAAAATTTCGATTAATGAAACTTTGAAATGAATATACTAGTTCAGTAAATTATCATATTATACAGGCTAAATTGCGCCACTAATTACAAATTTACAATAACTATTTTTTCAATTTTTTTTTAAACTTATATTCCCAGAAAATGATTAGCTTTGAAAAGTATTTATGTAAAATAAGTTTTTGTAGTGCCACAACTACAGTGCCATTAAATGATGTAGCGGGTTCTTCCTTTACAAATTGCAATTGAACATTGTTGCTCGATGAAAAATAATTAAATGATATATTCTCGTGTAAAAAAGAAAAAAGTTTAGCAGCACGTTTCTGATTTAGATCAAAGCCAAAAGTAGCTCAACGGAATTACGGTTTATCGTAACGCAGTATTGCTTTTGTCTGTCGAGATCCTATGACAGTTTGCTGTATATAGAATTGATGGGTTCAGGACGGTCATATAAGACGACACGTTCCGGATCTCAGCGGACCGCCATCAGACTAACTATCGAGTAGACAGGCGAGTGTGATCAGCATGGTTTTTAACGGTTTATACAATTATGTCACCTGTTCTGAATCTAGAAACAGAAACAGTTACGTGCTTAATGGAATAATCAAGCGTTATAATTTATGCTTCGTTAATTTTTTTCTACATTTAGTTAAAAATAGCATTTAAGAAATTTTGTAGCAGCTGAAAATGATAAATGTAAAAATTTATTACATTTATCATTTTCAGCTTTTATGTAAATGAGAAATTGTAAAAATTTATACATTCACTCTAACTTTATGTTGTCTTAATATAACGAACATTTGCATTAATTTTATAATATAAAACTTCTTACTGATTAAAATACTGTTTTACAGTAATATTGAAAAATTAGTTTTGTGTAAGAATTTGTTTGTTTTTTTTATCTTTATGATAGGTAACGACATTTTCGAAAAACTTAAGTTGCGTGGTTTGTTGAATTTTTTGATGCAAAGTCAAAGGAAAAAAAAAAGATCAAACTGCTGCTTTAATGTTATGGACGCTGGAAAAGTTTTCCATGTGTTTTACAAATGTGTGGTGAACACAAGTGCTAAAGGGGCGTCGTTCTCATTATCGGAAGGTAGTGAGTTCGAATCCCGACTGACCGAAGATCTGTCGTGTTCGTTAAAGGAGGCTGGGGTACGTTAAAACTGGGTGTGGTCGCAATGTCCTCCAAGTGAAATGATACCTCTGGGGTTTAACAGGCCAAGTAATGGGAGTCTTCTGCTTGGTCCCTGCTTCAAAATCATGGAGACTCCACCCGGTTGCTTCTAATAGGTGGAGCCCAACTTGGTACAGGGAAGCATGCTGATGCAACAATACAAGTGCTAATAGTCTTAAAATAAAAACGTAATAAATAATATTAATTAACCAAGCAAAAGAGAAATCATACTCGTTACTTGAAACCTAAAATGTGTTTTAATGACCTTTTTTTCAATTCAAAGAAAAAATGCTCATATCACATAATATTCCCGACATTATTTACTAAAACCTTACATTGGTTAGTATAACATTTTTTTGATATTTCTGGATAAAAAAAAAAAAGAAAATGCTTCTTTTCTTCAAAGAGAGATTCCGTCCCCCTTCTTTAGTTATTTTCTTAAAAATTCGCACATCCTTAGGTTTACTAGATTATAGAGTAGAATCCAGGGAAGCATGGTGCCAAAAAAATTTTAAGTGGCGTTGTGTATATGTGAGTGTGAGTATATATATATAAGACAATAGGATTATTCATTCAATAATAGCAGACAAAAAACCAATATTCTCAAAAAATATTTTTATGAGCTCTAGAATTTGACTAAAATTTCATTATGGAGAAATGTATGACCATTTTAAAAACAATAGCAAAGTTACATTCTAAAGTATTTCCAACTCAATCCTTTGTTAAAGTAAAAATCCTGAAGTTTCTACAATGAATGGAAAATAAATTAACGCACACAATTCCATTCCTACTAATAAAGGTAAAATGTATCTGCTATATAGAAGATATATACGCTTAGTTTTACTGCGAAATAATTTGTAAATTTAGAGATTTTAGTGAATGTTAACAGAACACTCTAAAAATAATTCAATAATGTTAACATAAATACCTATTATAAATTTTTAAAGCTTTTGAATGGTTAATTTCTTTACTGGAATGCTGACTACAGATTCCTAAAATAGAGAAATGTCATATCAGAGTGCATTTTGACAAATCATAGACCAACACTGATCTATCATTTCTTCGAGATATAAATATCAGACGTGTTTTCACTTATTATTACAGATTATGGCTATATCTTTCAACCTGAAAAGGCCCTAAAACAGTAGAAGGCACTTTGTCAATCATCGAAATCTTTAAATAAACTATATTTTATGGAAATATGCTTTTATTTATTGATAGAGATGTTTTATTACTGAAGCAAATTTTAAAGTTTGAATAAATCACATTTTATCAAATAAATATACTGTTAAGTATTAAGTGTTTCTCAAGGATGTAATAGAATGTTAAAATATTAAAAATAAATAAGTAAAAATGAAAGAACTGTTGCAGACATTTCCGAACACGTTACGACGTTTGCTGTTTGATGGTGGACCTCAAGCAAGACTAATGAAATGTTCTTTTCAAGAAGTTCTGCAAATTTCAGTGAATAAAATGATCGGAACAAAATGTAATCACTATCTGAAATTAAAAGGTATATTGTGTATATTTTGTAATGAGCATATTCATAAACTGATATGGGAGAAGGAAATATTAAACAAAATTTTCAAGCATCGTCTTTGATAGTAAATTGACTTTCGAATCTCATAAAAGTTATCTAAGACAAAAGTGCATGACATCTTTGATTACTTTTTTAAAAGTATTTCTAGATTTGATAAGAAAGTCCTACAGGCGGATATGACGTGTGTTGACAGTATATTAACCAATCATTCTAACCAAAACTAAATTTCAGGGATATCCCATCAGTAGCTCTATATTTATTAATCTGTATTGCAAAAATTTGATCCAGTGTATTGCTAAGAATTTAGACCTTCCCTTTTGGAGCCTTTAAAAAGTCATGCATTTGAGGTGTTTACGTCACAAGTCAAGAAAGAGTTGTGGAGAAGACAGGATAAATAAATTTTTGAATTACATAAAAAATAAACCATCTCCCAGTTGTACCTTACGTAGAGTTAATAATATTTTGATTATTAATCCAATATGTACTGAACTCGATTTCATATATTTATACCAAATATACTCTCACTTGGAATGAGAATAACAACACTTTTTCAAATCTAAATTTACATGATTTTTCAATAAATTTGGTTTCTTTATTTAGAGTTACTTTTCGGACATGTGGGCTAACTAGACCTGTAGTTTAAAGTGGATTCTATATCACAATAAACATTCACTCCCATGATAGGAAACGAACATACGACCTGTTGAAGGGAAGACCCGAATGCTAACCTTTCAGATGATAGTTTGGCCATTTCGCAATAGGTTCTATACGGGATATTTGGGTTATTTGTCTATATTCATTCTTAATTTTTATTTGATCTTATTAATAAAAATAACAATAATCAAAATAATATTTCGCATTAATATTTTTAGGAACACAGACAAGTGTAATTGCGATGCCAATTTTTACAGATGACTTTAAAATTTCGGAAAATGTAGCTTAACTAATCGTTTGTAATCATTTTCAAGAAAAATAAAAGAATTCAGTTTTAATCAGTCCATGCTACTAATTTCCATTTTGGTACTAATATCACTGCCATATATAAAATATCTCTTTTTGTCATTAATATTTTTTATTAAATACCAGCTATATGAGCACCGGTGGTAAATGCAAAGTTTTTACTACCGAAATTCAAACAATTTTAGGAATAACATGTTACTGGCAATGGAAAACGGCAAAAAAAATTATTACTCACAAACTTATCATTCACTGGCAAAACAGAAGTGTCTGCAATTCAATATTGCATTTCTATACTGGCATTTTCTCAAATATTAAAATAAACACCTCATCTCATGTATTAAAAAAGCATTAGATGAAGTATTACGAAATTGTTTTTTAATTAGATTTTACACCGTGAGCACACACGTTACATACTCATCTTCATCTTTTATTCTCACGTTAAGCACATATGTATTCGATTTGTAATGTTCTAGTGACAATGAAACATGATTTTAAAGTTTGTTCTTTGTACAAAATTTTAGCAAGAATTCTGTTAATTTCTACTAAAATAAGTTTACATAAAATTGCTATGCGACCCACTTACACAAGCATTTTTAAAATCAGTGGGAGTTTTTCACATATTTAATATGAAAATTTACTTCTAAATTAATTAAAGAAAAAAACTGAACTTAATTTTAAGTATCCAGTGGCTTGCACAAAATGGTTGAGAATATTTTTTGAGCTGAAGAAACCAATCAACAAATTTTGCAATACATTGTTTTATTATTACGTATTATTTTTGAGTTAACAAATGACAGAAGCAAATAAAAATAAATAAACTTAACATTAAATGTGATTCAAAGTCACCTTACTTCTCTCAGATATGAAATTTGTTTTTATATATATTTTTAAACTGCACAATTACTTGAAAAGTTTTTTAATTCTCTAACATTAGTGATTTTCTTCTTTCAGCAAATGTTCTAACATATATTTCATAAATTGTTTTGCATAAAATAATTTTAAAACAAAAACTTACTCGTGTCGTTTAAGCAGAAATGAGCAAGAAAGGATTTTGTATAAGTAATCAAATATTTTCTCTTCATATCTCAACAATTCATTTGCATCGTATTGAAACATGGATGTCGAAAAAAGTAAAAAGACAAATTTTCTTATTCTCTCATAACTGCACCTAAAGCAAAAATTAATTATAAATAAAACATAAACAAAATTAGATACATGAATAAACCATAATAAAACAATGAAAACTTGAATAAAACAAATAAAGAGTAAAGAAATATAACATTTTTTCTTCGTGGAGCAAAATATATATGGGGGGATTGATTATAAAAATCAATAAAAAATACTCAATTTAACAAATTCTTGATGTGATTCACTTTCCACCAAAATAACTGAGAAAATAAAGTTAAAATTTATAACTCTTCTAAACTTATTTTTGTTACTTAATTTTTGTTATAATGTAATGATAAATTGTCACAAATTATTCTGTAATAATCAGATCCAATTACTACACAAAATATAATATTTTAAAGAGACTTGTAAATTTACAAGGAATGTTAATTTTGCAGACATTTGTTAAAATAAAATTAGCTTTACTTGCAATATTGTATCATATTTTTGTTGCTTATACTATTTTGAAACAAATTTAGTATCAATCATTTCAAATGTTACTTTACATCTGTCAAATAAAACAAAAATTTAATTACTTATCTCTTGTAAAAAAAAATAGGAATATAAATATAAATGAATGTCAAATGGCGGTCATTGTTCCTTGAAAATTGAATACACAATTATTCTCAAACCTGATAAATTATTAAGCCTTACTTTATTTTGATACAATTCTCTTAAAATTTGTTTTATTTAGTATTTTAACTTTAAAAAGTTAAATTTAAGGTGTGCATATTTTTTAATATAAATAGTAATTTATTCTTCATTTATTTAAAAAGATGTTCAAAATTTTTTTTAAATTAACTAAATAATTTAAAATTAATAATATATGAAATAATAAATATTTCTGTTAAATTATTTAAAAACTAACCATAAAAATTAATTTATTTTTAAGGCACCATCGTCTTTTATCATAAAGGTAATCATATTTCCTTTTTTCTATTAAACATAATAAATACATTTTTTACTAAGCATTTGAACTTTAAACAATATATTATTATTGGGTACTGAATTTTTTATAGCTTATGTATTCAAAATCAAATTTTAATGTATAAATTTAATAAACCATAACGAACTTTAGTTCATATAGGCGAAAATATTTAAGGGTTTATTTCTATGAACTTAAAAGTGTCGAATACTACTGGCAAAAAAATTATAGTAAATAAATTATAATTTAATAATAATAAATTAATAGCAAACTAATAATAAATAATGCCAAAATAACTTAACGGAAAGTGCGTTAAACGATTAACAATCAAAATCAGAGATTATTTTTTTTTATTTTCGAAAAGGTATTGTTGATCAAGAAAGTACAAGTGGTTATCAAAATAATGGAAACATCTTAAATTTATACATAATTCTTTATTAGTATGGGGAAAAACTAATATAAATTAATTGACATATAATGCAGCTTGGGTTCGTCTAGGAATCGATTCGCACAAGTGTTGAATAGTGTTTAGAGAAATATTATACCATTCTTCATAGAGATATTGTAAATGCTCTGGTACAGATGATGGGGAGGATATCGATTTCGTATTGAAAGCTCAAAAATAGATCATAACGGTTCAGTTATATTGAGGTCAAGGTAGATGTTTAATTTCATCCTCGTTTTCGTCAAACCATAATTTTACAAGTTAAGTATTATTTAAGTTTTCATCATAGGATAGACCTAGTCAGCCAAAATTTCTCTATACTTTTTCCTGGTGATCCTTTCAAGATAACGATTGGTCCAGCAGAAAGCTACGTCATGGTTGTCCATATCAAGACAAATCCACGTCCATGCTAGACAATTGGAAAGAGACAATCATAAACTTACGCAGGTATCCTCCAAATCTTAACCCATCTTATTTTAGTGTGAAATATGAAAGATGATTCGTCAAATCATATTATTTTCTTCCACTTATCAATCGACTAAATTTTATGAGTGTGAACTACTGCAGACAACGTTTGACATTAACATCTGTGACAAGATGCTTCGGAATTAATCCTCTGCTTATGAAAATGCTTTCTAACTGTAATCATTGACACTAGAGGATCCAGATGCTGATTAAGCTCTGCTGTCAATTTTCCTAAAGCTGTTTGCGCTTTTAGACTTTACAATCCTCTCCAATATCCGACGATCTCTTTCACTGCATTTCTGTTTCCATCCCCATTTTCCTTTGTCGAGTTTATCTTATCGCGCTGTGTGTATGCTGTCATGACTTTAGACACCGCACTTCTAAAAACACCTTAAAGGTTTGATGTTACTGTCATGCTTGTTCCAGTTAGACAGGCTCCTACAATTCGACCTTTGAAAATCTGAGGTCTTACATTTTACGCTTTTGAAAAATCGAAGACTAACAGAACTTCAATAAAACTACTACATACTACCAGAATATATACATTTCTATTTATAAAAATATTGATAGCAATTATAACAATTTAATGTTTACGAAGTACATTCAAAAATGTCATTTTTATTCACAGGTGTTTCCATTGATTTGATAACCACTTGCATATAAACTTAGGCTAAACTATGTTGTAACTGACAACTAAAATTGCATCACAAGTTTCTATTTGTAAATTTATCCACTTTAATCAAACATTATTACTATATGATAAGACCCAAAATTAAAAAGATTTCATCATAATTATTTCAATGTAAATGTATTTTATGGAGTACTTTTCTTTTTTTTGAATTTGCTATTTTTTAAGTTTTAGAAAATGTTTTACAATGCTGGAAATTTAAGCTAAAACACCAGGAAAGAATGACCTGATGAACGTCAAAATCCTATGAAAGGAAAAAAAGGTTATTATAGGCAAATGATTAGCATTTCGGCGCACCTGGATGAAGCAGGAGAGATAAACAACTTCTGAAACACTGGACTGAAGAAAAGTTAAGTTATGTAGTAGATTTCTCATTTGGAAATCACTTTGTAAAGTTTTTCTCACATCATATTTATCGAATATGAAGATAAAATTGTCAATAGAAAGTACCGGAATTCTATAAATTCTTGGTCGTTATCTTTCAAAAATGTGGATTATCGTTCAGTGATATTGCCACTTGCTGTGGTCGAAATTCTACTAGTGTCATGCGAATATAGAATCGCTAAGTTGTTGAGGACATACTGAACGACATGCACAAACCAACAATTTCTCATGATTAACTCCCACGAGAACAGACATATTGTCTGGCTAGGATGCAAAACCGTGTAATCACTTCTCAGACCATTCGTCAAGAAATGGGCTTGTTTCAGAGAGTCAAGTATCTATCTCTGCAATACAATCATTACTTCAATTTCAAAATGCATCATCAAGACAAATTGCAACTTTGCTGCTCCCAGTGACAAAGTTGGATACACGAGTGAAACAATTTCATTTTTTTTTCCTGACGAATTCTTGTTCTGTGTACATTATCTTGATAGCCGAATATGTCCCTACTATTTTCTAGGTAGATAATCGTAACTTGGTTGCACTCGATAGCATCATAGGTACCCTGAATGTTATGTACCTGTTATGGTATGAAAAGATATTGGCACAAAACATTCACATCTTTAGTTCTGATCAACGATAATTTGAACAGCACTCGGTACATTTCTGACATCTCAAGGTCAGTAATTTTAGTCAATCTTCAAAACTTTCGTAACCCCATTTTTCAAAAAGTTAATGCAAGAACAAATGTGGCATATCATATTCTGTACTTATTCGATGCAGCAGTTATTTGTTTCTGGCCATGGACTTCCCTAATTACAAACAATTGTTCAAGGGTTGCTGGGAAATTATACCTCCACCTCTTTCCTGCTACTATGGTTGATGAAATGTGGCATAAATTTGAAAACAACTTGGAATTAGTTGCCTTTTTCTTCCATTCAAACCCAATTCGACTCAATGCCTAAATGGGTAATGGTCGTTTTAGTTGCCATGAATGGGAACCATGTCTATTAATTTGTAAACCCCAAAACAATTCTGACAAATTAAGTCACTTTTATTTTATTGATATATTGTTTATATACAATAAATATCTTTTTTTATTTATTTTTACTTATGTTGTTGTTGTTGAAAGTAATGAGCATCAAAGTAAAATCCTTTTTTTGTCATTTATGACACTTGGACAAGTCTTGGACAATCACTAGTCGATGACTATGCGAAATTAAGTCAGAAGGGAACGTCTTTCGTTAAACCAGAGCACCAAGAAGGTGAAAGTACGTCTTTGCTTTAGGTTTCCTCAGATAGATGGCACCACCAGAGGATCCACTTCCTCAAATTTGACTTTGATCTGAAGGGGGAGGAAATTTTTTTCAGACCATTACGCCCATGGTACCTGTTTAACGACTAGCCACATGACTTTCGATTTCTCAGATTTAACAAGCACGCACATCGGATGTAATCGGTGGTTATTTGATGGCATTTTTTGGGAATATAATCCAGCTCTTTGGGATGGTTTGGTTTGGTTTGTTTGTTGCTCAACGGTCATTTTTTGCACACGAGGGCTAATTAGACCGGGACCTACGGTTTAAAGTGGATTCCGAACCACTACAAACATCCATGCCCAAAGTGGGATTCGAACCCACGAACTGTTGAACCGAAGGCAAGAGCGCTAACCATTCGGCTGGCAGCTCGGTGCTCTTTTGAATGGAAGGCCGATGCCCTAACCACTAAGCTACCACGGCCATAATCCCTTTTGATGAAATTAATTATGAGTCTTTGATCAAAATAGCTTTCGAATGATGTTTTCAGATAATACATTTAGTAGCCAGTTTATTTGAAATACCCACAACTATGCAATTGTGTTACCCTAGTAATTGCTACGTATTGGGAAATCACGTTATTGCAAAAGCATGCTTCCCTGTACCTATCCCTGAATTGGGCTCTACTAGTTAAATAAAAGCAGCCGGGTGGAGTCTTCGTGATTTTAAAGCAAAAACCAAGTAGAAGACCCCTAATACTTGGCCTTACACCCCAGAAGTATCATTTCACTTGGAGGACATTGCGACGATGACATATTTAGCGGGCTCCAGCCGCCTTTAGCCAATACGACGGATTTTCAGTTAAGCGGGATTCGAACTCATTACCTTCCGATAATGAGAATGATGCCCAAACCAATCAGGCCACACCGGCCCTTTTGGGTAATCACGTGGCAGCAGACATGATTTAAAATTACTTAAGTAATTTAAAATCATACTTGGTTGATTACTTAAATAAAATAACTTTTAACTTTAATAGTTCTACTACGTTTTGTAATCGAATGCTTAAATTGTAGGAATTAAGAATAGATCATTTAAAAAGACTAAAATAAATTATTGTATTTTTGTAAACTCTTATACTCAAATCCGTCTGTTACATTTTTTATGCATGTCCTCACTTTTTAACATTTCATGTCTGTGTTTTACAAAAGAAATTTTTAACAATGAAAATTGTTTTAATTTTTCAGCTATAATTAAATTCAACGAAGAATTAACCATCATTTAATTTATGAATAAATCGTATTATATGTAGTGATGAATTATATATATATATATATATATATATATATATATATATATATATATATATATATATATATATATATATACTTTTAAAAAGAAAACGGCTTTCAAAAAGATTTGAGAAGTAAAAATCTGTATCAAATAAAAAAAATTAGGCGACATTAAAATTTTCTGAAGGACGGTCAGAAAAATACTTGCTATCAGCAATATATGTTTTTTTTTCACGTTTGACCACGCCTCTTCACCCCCATTCATAATATATTTTTAATTTCAGTTTTAGAGAATTTCTTTATTGAAAAACCATTCTTTTTTTTCTAATATAAGTCAAGAAAATAATAAATTAATTATCAATCTTTAATTTTACAATTTGTAAATAAATGCTAATTTCCTAAACCAGCCGGTTTTGAAATTTGAATAGTTTATTCACAGAACTTCTCTCTCTCTCTCTCCAAGAGTTATGAAGCTGCCATCTGGTGACACTATAAAGAAATATTTGAGTCATAAAATTTTTAAAGCAATGTTTTTCTTTCCCATTGATAAAGGAAATTAAATTATTTATTAATAAAATAATTAATGAAGATTTCAGTGGATAACTGAATCTGATAAAATTATAGAAAGCTGAATATTTTTCTTGAAATTTCGATATTCAACAGATACATGGTGAAATGAAATCATTCAGTGAAATCACGAAATAATTTGAATTCGAGCATGAAGTTAAGCTCATGGCGTAATCGAGGTAAATATTTCACAATATATTTTAATATATTAATCAACACAATTCTAAAAATTATTGATGGCTTATTGAATAACAAGGAGGTGTGTTTCGGTAGCATCAATCAATCATTAACTGACTGAAAGTAATTTGCATAAAATCATTAAAAAATCAACAGTATTTTAAGTATTACTTTTCTTTAAAAGTAGCATAATAATTTGATATTTATACAAATATACTTTTACAAAACAAAGGGAAATTTATGAGTTTTACTCCAATTAAATTTAGAGTTTTATACTATTTCTATCGCTTACTCTATTAGCATTAAATTCAATTAAAACTTATGATTTATTTTTTTTTAATTTTGCTATTTTTCGGGAAAAAATGTACATTTAACAGTATAGGAATCTTTAGTGATTTGATGAAGCACGATATAATAAAGTAATAAATAAATTCATAAGAATAAGCATTTTCTCAAATTTCAAATCACATATTCTAAGAGAAAAAATCAAAAATAAAATAATTTACGAAATTTACTTTCAAAAGAATTGATGTTTCTTTTTCTTCAGATCACTTGGATGAAATAAGAACAAACGTCAATGCAATAGGTTAATCATTAGCATAATTACTTATTTTCCCAAGAGATGAAAGAAATAATTCGAAGTTTACTGTCAATAATTTGACTGTTACCCCCTTCGTTCTTTTCTCTGAATTGAATTTTGGAACAGAAAATCTATAGCCACGAAGACAATTTGAAGATTAAAATTTAATTAATTATTTATTAATATAATAAATCAATATTAATTATTTATTACTAATGGTTTATTATTAGCTATACTTATTATAATGATAATATTTTTATATTAATAAAAAAATTTTATTACTAATATTTTTATATTATAAGAAATAACATGTTTTAATGAATTATTAATAATAAATTGATACTTAAATTTATTAATAATATTTTTAATTAATTTATTTTTATTATTGATATAAATACATAATTAATAATATGTTAGCAATATAAAAATACAAATAAAATAATTTTAATTTCGCAAAACTCTATTGTTAGTATTATAAGATAATATTAATATGGTATAATATTTAATTAAAATTATAAAGATATTATTGTGCGGCTTCATTAGATATAAAGCATAAATTTAGCTACAAATCAACTAATTTTCCAAAATTTATAAATATTGAAAAATAAAAATGAGAATTCTGCGAATATTAATAATAAATTAAGAGAGAGAGATGTACTTTCTAACGTGCTTCATAACTGCTTTGTTTGAGCAAGATCTATTTATTTAAAAGGTCTTGAAATAAATACACAATTAATTCTCATATTATATGCTAAGCAAATTTTATATATCACTCATAAAATAAAATGATATAATGTGTACATAATATAATACTATCTTGTGCAGATATTACTTTGTAAATGTAAAGCAGCATTAGCTTTACTTAATTATTTAATAACATTTTTTGAATAATTCAAACTTTCTGATAATTCGCTTTAAAATATCTTGATTTGTCTTGCATTAGAACAATTTAATGCTTTGGATAAATGTAATTGAATCCATTCTACCAATGTTTTTGATAACTAAAATTATATATTTATTTTATTATAAAATTAATGTTTTTTAATAAATAATTAATTGATATTTAATCATCTAACATTTATTCAATAAAATAAATAATTTGTAATTAATTTTTGTTTTTTTCATTCCTTGTGTACATTTCGACAATTTATTTTTCTTTTATAAAACGAATGTTTCAAAGCTATCTTAATCTGTTCATTTACCAGAATCATTTCAGCCAAGAACTCTTAATATTAAGCACAAATGCTTTTTTTATATATCTTTTAAATCATGTTTAATGGATTCAGAAGAATCTAAGTTTTTGAAAACTTCCTAATATCAGAAGTATAAAGAGTATTAAATATGGGTATCATGTCAGTTAAACATGCCGCACGCAGTCTCTTTATTTTATTCTTTAAAATATTCTTTTCGAACAACTCGGTGTACCTTTTTTTTATAAATGGATAATGTTAATTATAATAATTTATAATTTTATAAAAGGACAATATTAATTTTTTTAGCTATTTATTATCGATAGATTATAAATATTCTTATTCTGTTTTTTGTTGAGCAAGATATCCTTTTGGCTCTTTAAAAATAATAAAAAAAACGTTACATTTTAAGGAATTTACCACGCTATTTTTTTTAAAAAAAAAGTTTCGAAGTTTCCACAATGAAAAAAAATGTTAAAGTAGCACAGATTTCCATTTCTGTGCTTATATATAAGCATATTTTTAAAGAAGATATTCTCATTTTACAGCGAAATAATTGTTATGTACAATTTCGCAATCTCTTAATACATAAGAGTAACAGAAAGTTAAAAACAAACAGAAAGTTTCGGGCACTAGTTTATATTAATTTGGAGATTTTTTAATGAACTTTCATATTTTCCGTAAGGGATGACATTGACTTTACCAGAAATATCCATTACAAACCAAAAGCTTTTGAATAACTTATAAATATTATGATTAGATTTTTTTTACTGCAATGTGTAATGATAAAAAATGCAAGTTCTTAAGACGCAAATATATGAAATTTGAATATATTTTGGTTATCTACTTCTGGTAATCCATTATCTGCGCGAAAGACATCAAAACATCATCAAACCAGACAAAGACATCATTAAAAATACCGCTTGTGGCTATTTTTTAATCTGCTACCCATCTATTAGAAAGTCTAAGGCAGTAATAGACTTTTTGTCTTTCTTCGAGATCTCCACAAACACTATATTTTATAGAAATATATTTATTGATATACTTTTTTCTAGAAGAAAGAAATTTCAATTTAGAGTAAATGAAATTTTTATCGGATGCATTCTACTAAAAATAAAATGTTCCACAAACATTTGGTGAATTGTGTTACAATATTAAAAATGAAATATAAAATAAAGTAACTGCTTTAATCACTCGCAAACACTCCAGGAAAATGAATGTTTATTGATGGCTTAAAAACCTCAAGCAGGACTAATGAAATGTTCTTATCAAGAAGTAAAATGCAAATTTGGAAAATAGAATGGTTCGAAACAAAATGGATTCGCCAACTCAGCTCAAACGATATCTGAGCACATTTTGTAAGGAACACATATTCCATATTTTATGGAGTGTGATTGCGTTTTATATACATATTCCATCCACAAACTTATATGGGAGAACAAACTTATACAGGCATCATCTGATGATAAATTGACTTTCAACTCTCGTAATAATTACCTAAGACAACAATATTTGATGTTTGTAAATTAAAATTATGTCTAATGTCTTCCATGTGGATATGACGTATGTTGCGAATGTAACATTGAATTATTTTCTCCAAAATTAGATTACAAAGCTCCAATTTGTGCCTTTAGTCGCATAACTCGTGAAAAATATTGACCCAATGCATTACTAAGGATTGAGAATTTCATCTCTGGAACTTTTTAAAAGTCACCTATTTGAGACTTATATGTCATTATTAAAGACAAAAGAAACAAATTTTTGCAGAAAAGTTGATTTTTTCGAAAAAAAAAATTCATGACGCAATTATTAATCCAACGCACTAAGTTCTAATTTACGCCTTTATATCTCATGCACTTCCGTTTGGACTGTAAATAAAAAAAACTTTTTGAAATCTAAATTTAGTTGATTTTTCAATGAGTTTGATTTACTTATTTACAGCCACTTTTAGGGTGTGAGTGTTAAATGGATCTATAGTTTAGAGGGGATTCCATATTGCTATATGTGATGAGAATCAAACCCACAACCTATACAACAAAAGACTCCAGTGCCAGAATTCAGCTAATTGCTTGGCAATTTTTCAAAAAGGTTTCTATTCCGAGCTTTGTTGTTATTCACTTATATTAATCCTTGATTTATTTGATCTTATTAATTAAATGTTAATTCATTAATAAAATACTTCACAGCAATACTTTTATGAACATAGACAAGGGTACTCAAACTATCAATTTTCACAAATGGTTTTAAGAATTGCACCAATCATTTTCTTCTTATTTCTCAAGAAAAATATAAAAGAATTCACTTCAGCTTTCATCCTTTCATGCCATTCAATTTTACTGGTGTTGAATATTATCAAAATTCAAATATGTACTAAATGAAATGCCTCTCCTTATTATTTTATTTATTTTATTAAATACCAGTTTGCAGGAGAATCTGTGGGGCTGACAAAGTTCATTTGTTTTTGAAATTTGAACCATTTAAGAAACAATATGTCAATAACAATAGAAGATGAGTGATAAAATATTATTGTTGTAAAAAATCCGAACTGAGAAAATCTCAAGAGGATGAGAAGGAAAATCAGGGAGTCGGGCAGTGATTTTCAAAAAAAGAGGGGTGACTGTCTGAGGGCTTAGACAGCACAGATTTTAATTTCCTTTTATGCGATCATTTGTAATTATGAGTGTAATGTTGTTTCTTTGAATGTAGCGTGTTTGCCTTAAATGTTATAAATAATTAACTTAAAAACGCTTCTTCTTAGCGCATACTGTCTTCTTACTTACAACTTAATTGGCTTACTTTAACCTAATGGTAAGACACCGCTTTTAAGAGAGAAAAAATAACAGGTTCGATATCCCCGTAGCAGTTAGACACCTGAAGACGGGTGTTTCACTTCTGCTTCATACGCTTATGTGTTGGGTATCGCATAAGATTTCTGATAGTGGGATTTTTTAATCCTATAATAACAAGTCCTGTAGTCTTTTAGCAAATTTAACAATCTTACAAATATAACAAAATTTTTTATCATTAATTCCACAACTGGTGCAAATAAGATCTTCCTGAGACCATTGATTACTGAGCTTGATTCCCCATCGAGTAGGAACGATGCGTGCTTAATTCCCTTTTTATGGATAAATTTGGCAAGTTGCCACATTGAGGGTGTTTTGGATTTTATGGTTTACATTGCAACACAGTATTATGGCTCACTGTCTATGAAAAAATTCTCCGAGAAGATCATTATGCAGCTATAGAAGCTTAGGACCTTAAAGTGTCTTACAACAGCTTTTGGCAGTTAGGCAGTCCACTAAGGTGTATCAAAGTATTCGATGAAGTGTAAAGAAGTGATTTTTTTTTAAATCGACTGCATATAGAGCCTACACTTTACGCTAATATAAAATATTTTATTTTCAGAAAATGCATAAATGTATTCGAATTATAACGTTCAAATAATAATGATACACATTTTACCGTTCGTTCTCAGTCTGACATTTTAAGAGAAAGAATTCTTTTATTTTTTTATAAAGAAGTGTACCCATTTTGTCGGGGAATTTATATATATACCTAAAATCTCCTAATCTTTTTCGAATGTATAATATAAAAGTTTAAAAAGTTAATTGTAGAATAAATTTAATTGTGATTTGGTTTTTAAATCCACAGGTGAAGCACACTGCTGCAGAATAACTAAAAATGATTATCGAGTCCAAAATCTCAATCACGCAAATGGAAAGAAGTGGATTGTTTATTTTATTACAAAATATTTTTGAGTCCACAAGGGACAGTAACTAAAAGCATTACATAAATTTTTCATAAAAGGACATTATAATTATTTGTAAGAAGAAATTTTCTTTTTATTCTAAACTTTATCTACAAAACGCATTTACCTACAAAAATTTTAATTATTTCATTCTATATGCAGATACGTTAAAATATTTTTCTCTAAAAGTGTTGTTACAAAAATAATCTTAGAACAAAAATTACACCCCCGTGAAATGTAATCAAAAATTTCAAAAAAAAAATGCTTAAATAAAAGTAATCAAATATTTTGCTTAAAGGTTTAACAATAGATTAGCACCTTATCTTTATGATTATCACGTATTGAAAAAAGGAAAGGGCAAATATAAATTTTCTTATCCTAAATTTGACATCATGTGACATAATGAAACAAATAAGAGGTATAAATAAAACAAAAATAAGACAAATACATAAATCAAACCTAATAAAGCAACAGGAACGTAAATAAAACAATTAAGACTAAAAAAATACACTGCTGGCACCCGTAAATGCAACACCCTGAAGGAAGCATGGAAATAGCATGAAATTTAATAGCGGAGGTGAAATATGCAAATGATTAGAATTTGAGCGCTGACGCACATCACGCGCGCCCTTGGCACCACTTCAAGGCGCTATTTAAGGCTTGAAGATTTCGAGGATTTCAAATTCGGCAATTGTATTTTTCTTGTGATTTTTAAATAAGAAAACGATTAATTATGCCTCGTAGAAAACAGCGATCATTTTTTTGATCAATTATCCGAGTTCGACAGAGGAAGGATAGCGGCCTGCCGAGATTGTGGATTATCTCTCTGAGAAATCGGTAGTCGTATTGGAAGAAACCAAACAACTGTAATACGGATATACATCGTTGGATGCAGGAGGGTGCGATGGACCGACGTGTTCGATCGCCTCCACTTCAGTGCATCACTTCAAGTGTTGCGAAGCAAATTATGCGCATGGCAGTGACGGATCGCTCAGCTACATCACGAACCATAGCACAGCAGATTCAGTTTGCAACGCATCATACAGTGTCTGTGCGTACCATTCGACACCGATTACAGCAGTGTGGTCTGTCCGCAAGACGCCCATTGCTTCGTCTACCCTTGACGCAGAACCACAGGTGTCTCCGCCGCCAATGGTGCGATGAGAGAAGGATATGGACAGCAGAATGGAATGAAATTGCCTTTACTGACGAGTCACGCTTCTGTCTGCAACACCACGATGGTCGCAGTCAAGTCTGTAGACACCGTGGAGAGAGGATGCTGAACAGCGGCGTTATTCACTGCCACACTGGTCCTGTACCTGGTACTATGGTATGGGGCGGTATTGGATATCACTCTCGCACTCCTCTAATACGCATTACCGGTACTTTAAACAGCCAGCGCTACATCTCCGAGATGTTGGAGACATTTGTCCTTCCTTACATTCAGGGTTTGACCACAGCCATATTTCAACAGGATAATGCGTGACCACACGTGGCACGGATTGTCTAAGGCTTCTTCGTCAATCGCGAGATTAAATTGCTTCTTTGGCCGGCTCGCTTTCCGGATCTTTCCCCGATAGAAAACATGTTACTCCATGGTTACTCAACGATTGACCCAGATTACATCCCCAGCTGCCATACCAGATCAACTTTGGAAACGTATGGAAGCTGCTTGGTCTGCTGTACTCCAAGAATACATCCAAAGTCTCTTTGAATCAATGCGGAGGCGTGTGGCAGCGGTGATCTCCAACGATGGCGGCTTCTCTGGTTACTGATTTAGGCAGGAACCACATTTTACAGAAGTCGATAAATGTAATCATTTGATACTTGGTCAACATGTTATCTACAAATAAATTTTGTTGTGATATCTCTTGTTTTTCTTGGTGTTACAATTAGGGTGGCCACCAGTTTTATTGCTTTTTAAAAGCAATCTATATCGATTTTTTTCAGCAAAAGTAAACTTTATGCAATAATTGAGTTTATTGTAACTTGTAATGAAACAAAAATTTATTCACTTACATTTCGTAAAATGGAATCATGAATGAAAATAAATCTCCCATGGCACTCACTTCGAACAAGATGTATAACAATTCTTGGATATATATATATATATATATATATATATATATATATATATATATATATATATATATATATATATATATATATATATGCATATTATTTAACTTAATATGCAATTATTTTCACTCCAGAAAATTGATTTATTCATTATTTGCAACATAAAAATATACTAAAGTTATAGTGCATATATATTATTCCAAAATTAACTTAAAAGAATCACTTCACGCTTTCATAACTCTAAAATTTTTCCACTATAATAAAATATGTTATTAAATGATAAAATTCACGAAATTAAAAATACTACAGTAAAAGTATACTATACGTATTGTGTTTTTTTAATTATAATTTACTAATTTAAAAATTAAAATGAAATATTTTACTATCCTATTTGATATAATAGACCTTTATTACATTCATTCTTCAGTATAAAAAATAAAATTATAATTAGAAGATGGGGATATCATCACGATTTTAGTTCTGATTGAAAAATGTTTTAAGACCTTCCTCGTGATCGAAAAGGTTCTACTCGTGACCAGCTAAAAACCTTCTTACTGAAAGGCTTATACCCACTGAAAGATGCAAAGGTGTTTGAATGTGCCCTTAATTGTATGGCGTGACTTAGAAGGAAGGATGAAATTCAGGTGTTTTCGCTATTATTTGACCGTTGCTTAAAATTATGAATAGTTGAGTTGGTTTCACTGCTTGGTTAGCAGAAATGGACAGTCGAAAATATATCACACTAACTCAAACTACAATATGATCTGGAAACAAGTACTTCAACTTGCAAACAATTCTGTCCCAGCCGAGCTGGCAGCCGAATGGTTAGCGCTCTTGCCTTCGGTTCAACAGTTCGTGGGTTCGAATCCCACCTTGGGGATGGATGTTTGTAGTGGTTCGGAATCCACTTTAAACCGTAAGTCCCGGTCTAATTAGCCCTCGTGTGCAAAAAATGACTGTTGAGCGACAAACAAACCAATTCTGTCCCAAGAAATAAAAATTTATTTTCTAAAATATTTTCATGAGAATGAACTTTACACCTCAATTTCCGTTATAATCACCAGAACGAATATTCATTATGAAGCCATTTGCATCGCTATCGGATTGCTCTACCATTTTCTATTCAGATTTAAAAGAAAATTCTATCCATAAATCATATTATATAAACTTATAGACAAACATGAATTAAGGTTAGTATTAATTTCGAAAATATTATTGTAGGACAATATTTTTTAACTAGCGTGCCATTATTTTGGAAGGCATCATGATTAATGGCCTCATAAACGTCCCAATATTCAATTGCTAATACTGCATTAATAAAATTTTGGTACCACATGGACTTTATGCTGGGTTCTTCGGTTTATCTTTTCAGAAGGCAGTTTCGATTTATGAATTTTAAAGTTATTTATAAGCAATTTGTATTGACATTGAATGCATATATTTCGTAGCTTTTTACCTTGTACTTCTGATTTGATTCTCATTTAAAATGTTCACTCCTTAGGATATTTCAGCTCAAAACTTTCCTCCCCCTTGCAAGAAAATTCTTATCCGTGCTATTAATAAAAGTAGAATGATTGAATCACTTCTGGTGATGGACCATGTTGTTCTGAATATGCCATATTGTTATGAATGTGACTTCGAGTTAAAAGATTATTTGTTACAATTATCTGTTCTGAATAACCAGATTTGCTGACAATTTGCACTTTATTTTAAACAGCCAGTTGAAATGAATGCAACTCTTTTACTCAAAACTTTTATTGAAACTTTTTTAAATGTTATCAATACTACAATTTGATTGCAACATTTATATGTTGATTTTAATTGATATGCTTATTTCTCCTTCCTCTTTAGGTTCTATTTACCCCTCCCCTCCTCTTTTCAATTTATATTATTGTAAAATGTATCTCACAAACTAACTAAGGTCTATATAAGACAATAAGCCCATTATTCAGTCTTCAATCAGAGAAAATTACACATAAAATAATACATATATTATTTCAAAATATTCAAAATTTGTTAATTAGGTTTCATCCTGTAATCATTCAATGTTAAACCCATCAACTAAAAATAAGATCTGACAGTACATAACGGGTTTGGTGTAACTCAATAATTATTATTTACCAATAAAGAGTCATTTGACTTGCTTAAGGTGGATTCTAAATCAACACAAGCATCCATACGCAAGTTGAGAGTCGAACATGCGAACTGTTACATTGAAGATCAGACCATTAAACGTAAAATAGTCGACTTAGAATAATATGGATGAGAAGATAAGGTAGAGTATCATATATACAGCCCAGAATGATGCTTCAAAGAGTATTCTGAAAGAAAATGTATTTTCGACTCTTGTACATGCTTATTATGAAGAATGCATATCTAAACGCAAAATAATTTATACTGCTCATGCTTAAAATTTAAATTGAAATAATCTTTTTCCCCAAGTGCTTTGTTATGGGATAGTTTGGATAATATAATCAATGTAATTATTTCTAAAATAATAGGATAGTTATTTTAATTTTAAAATTCAGTTATATTTTGGTCTTTTCGTATTCATTTTAAAAGTGTTTTTTAAGGTATCTAACATTTTCGAACTTAATGTGCTACCTCTTTCATTTCAAATTGGAATATACAGTCTTAAAATTTTCTTTTACTCATTTTTTTATTTAATTTTTTACTCATAAATTATATTTAATTATAATATATAAGATACACTTATAAATTACATTTAACATTAGAAAATAATTTCAAAAAGACAAAATTTAATACAAGAAATTTAAAAGTACATTTTTAATAGGAGATAACGGCAACTAATTTCAAATCATCATTTTACTTAATCATTAAATTATCAATTAGGTTATTTTTTAAATTCTCTTGATGTAAGAAATGTATAAAGTATTTAATTAAATATTTTAACGTAATGAAATATGAGAGAAAACACTTTTGTCACAAAAATGTGCTCCTCCTACTATTTCACAATTTTATCATACTGTCTTATGTTAATCCTTAAGTATTTAAAAATGGAAGAAAATTATAAAATATCTTGCTTAATGATCCTAAGAAAACTGTCTATAAAAATAGCAAATCTTAAGCAAATTGTCTTTAAAGTAACAAGTATTGAATTGCTTCAGATTATTCTAAAATAATATTTTATTCATAACTATCGCATTTAAATGGCATAAAATTTATATTTTAAATAACATAATTGCTATAAAAAATTAAATGTAAGGTAGTAATATTATCCTTGTATGCTTAAATTGTATGTTCATAACCTTTAAAAATGAAAATTTGCTAAATCATTTGTTGTTGCTTATACTAAATGTTACGTAATTTTATTCCGTTTATGATCATTTTCTCTAACAGTTTTATCATATAAACTGTTCAAATCCCAAAATAACAGTAAGTGAATTTTTAGTAAATCTGCCCTTCTTTCTTCTTATATTACCAAATATCCAATTTCTGATGGTAGTTGGCTTGGACTTTTAAAAATGGAAAATTTATATTGCTTGGACACCTAAAGTTACCTACAAAGCTAACCAGTTATTAAAAATTAATATTTATTAGATATAATGCCAAATATATGCATACAATTTTCTTTATTACTGATTATACTTTCTTTTTTCTTTTTCAGATTAAAATTCTAAAAAATATTTATATTCTTGAAACATTGATAATGCCAATATGATTTTAAATTATTTGAATCTTAAACTGAATTTTAATTTTAACATTTCCACATTGTTACGTAAATTGAATATTCATCTCAGAATTGTTAGGAATAAGAATAGGTCGGTTAAAATGCTTAAAATAAACAATTATATTGTTTCATAACCTCTAATCCATCTTTCACATTTATTTTTATGTATGTCTTCACTTTCTTACATTTATATCATTGTTTTATGTACCAAATTTTTAAAACTGAATTTCTTTTTCCTTTTTTAGCCGTAATTAATATAAATTAAGGCTCAATCAATTAAATTTAAATTGCCAATAAATCCTTAGTGATAAATTAATATTTTTTAGGTAAAAACTTATTCTTTTACAGAAAACAGTTTAAAGGCATCGAAGAATTAAAAGCTTCGAAATCTCTATCAGATAAAAAGAAGTTAAGATGAAATTAATATTTTTTTGAAGGACGGTGAGAAAAAAATTGCGGCAATATATGTTTTCTCAACATTTAACCACGCCCCTTCACCCCCATTCCCAATATTTTTATTCCAATCTAAATTTCAGCGTCTTTCATGATTTGAAAAACATTTATTTTTCCAACATAAATTAATTAAATAAATAAATTAATAATAATTCTTCAGTAATCCAATTTGTAAATAATTTTTTTAAATAAAAAAGACGGTTTTAAAATCGTCTCAATCACAAAACGTCTCACACACTGACAAAGAAATTATATGACTGCCATCTAGTAACACGATAAAAAAACATTTCTATATTTTATTTTAAACAGTTTTTCTTTCAATAATAAATGAAATTTAGTTATTTATAAATGAAATAATTAAGAAAACTTATTGTGAAAAATTAAAACTTATAAGTTTATTGAGTTTTGAATTTTTTTAAATATTTCGATATTCAAAGCAAACATGTTATGATAAAAACAAACTAAAATCAAAAAACACTTTGAATTCGAGAATGGAATTACACCCATAAATTAATTGAGATAAAATATTTTGTTGTAAATTTTAATACGTTAATCATTACAAATTTAAAAGAAATTTAGGATGTATTTAATAAAAATGAAACAAGTTATGATTATAACGTCAATTAATCATTAATTGTTAGAAAATGATCAATATAAAATAATGAGAGAGTCAAAAATAAAAATCTTATTGATATTTTATTATAAATATTATTGAGATTATCAATGAATTTAAAATTTAAAAAATCTATTAATCTAATTACTAAACTTATTACTCTAATTATTTTTCTTTAAAAATAGCATCATAATTTGATACACATACAAATCTCTTTTTATTGAAAAATGAAATTTGATAGCTTTATTCAGAATTTGAAAATGGTGTTTTAGTAATAATACAATCCCTAATTTTCTTAGCTGTAAATTTAATTAAAACTTATCACTATATTCTCCAAGTATCTCGAAGCAAACGACGATCCGTTTTATTTTCGGTTCATTTACTTTTTAGAAAATGATACACAAAAATATCTTGAAATATAAAAAAAATATCTCTAAATGGTTAAGTACATTTGCAATAATATTATTTTCATGTACATATACTATTATTTTATATTAAAAGGCGGTGGAGTAACATCTAATAATATCTGAGAAACATAATATTAAGAAAGATTTTTTTTTATATGTTTATTCATTGACCTTCCAAATAAGTAGGTTTAGCTGAAGCAAAGTAATCATAAAACACGTTTGAAAATAAATCTATTTTGGAATCCATTTATACCTGAAAAAAATTTCATTGATATATTCAGGCAAATATAAGCTTTGACCAATAGTTTTTGTTTCGAAATCACACATTTGTTGCTAAAATTACATTTTACATTTAATGAGACGAAATATTGAATTTGAAATTATTCTATTCAAATCCTTTTAAAATTTAGATTTCTTTAATTATTATTTCTTGTTGTTAGCATTATCAGTTATGTGCTTACATTAATAATAAAAATATTAGTTCTGAAAATTATGTAATTTTTGAATTATTAATTTGTCTTTAATGATCAATTAGTAAATAAGTTTAAATCATCTGATTCATTTTTATGATTATGGACATAACACAGTCGAAAATATATTTTATTATAAAATTCATTCTTAGGAAATTGTCATTTTAAAACCTTTTTTTACGACACATATTATGATTTATCTTAAATTTCACACTTTTTTCCCATTTCTGGTCATTTTTTAAGTTAACATAAGCTGTTCTAATCTCTTAATAGAAATGAGCCAATTTTCTAATAAATTTTCCCCCCTTTCTTTCTATGTTATCGTATATCCATTTTTTATGTTAGGAATTTATATTGTTTCGACATATCATTGATTGAAGTGGTCTAGAATGCTAAAAAATAATTAAAACTCATTATTTTTGAGATATATTGTCAAATACATTTAAAATTATTTTTTATTATTGATTATACTGTATCTCTCTTAACATCTTTAAAAAATATGTTTTTGAAAATTCTCGAAAACATTGTAAACGTTTGAAATTAAATTAATAAATTTTTAAATTTAACAATTCTATGTGGAAACAAAATGTTCATCTCTAAATTGTAGAAATTAAGAATGGAGCGATGAAAAAAATATGCTGAAAATATGCGACTTTATTTTTATAGATACTTATATTAAAATCTTTCTGCCACGTTATTTTTCATGTATATCCTCACTTTCTTTTTTAATATTTATATCAATGATTAACAATCCAAATTTTTAAAGTATATATTTTTTAATTTTTTTAGTCACAATCTATTTTAAATTTAGAATTAATTAATTTAAATTGCGAATACACCCTTATATTATGTAGTTAACGTAGCACGATAAATTAATAATGTTTTCATAAAATAATTTTCTATTGAAAAATGTTTTTCAAAAGGCTTAAGAAAAATTGAAATCCATCATATTAAAAAGGTAAAGCAAAATGACTTTTTTTGAAGGACCTGGGAAAAATTGTTACTCTTAAAAATGCATTTTCTTCACATCTGATCATGCCTCTTTACATTTTTTCCCAACAGTTTTATTTTAATTTAAAATTCAGAGACTTTCATTTTTGTAAAGCTTGTTATAATTCTAACTTAAGTTAAATAAATTTATAAATTAAAAAAATAATCTTTAATTATACAGTTTATGAATACATATTAATTTATTTAAAAAAAAGTGTTTTGAAATTTCAAATTGCCTTTCTCAATCGGGAATATAAGACTGCCATCTGGTGTCATTGCAAAGAAATATTTGTCTTAACTTTATAAACGATGTTTAAATTAAAAATTAAAATTTAATTATTTATCAATAAAATAATAAATAAAATTATTTTCGAGAAGAACCAATTTCATTGAAAATTTTTTTAATGTTTTGATATTTTGTTGAAGGTTTTTAAGATGAAAAAAATTTGGTGAAATCATAAAACAATTTGAATTTAGAATGTGAAGATAAACCTATACCATAATCGAGATAACATATTTCACTACAACTTTTAATGTATTCATCAACACATTTTTAAATAAATTTAGTACTCATTTAATAATCATGAGATGTTTACGAAGCATCAATTAATCATTAACAGATGGGAAAAAATAATGCATATAAAGTCATCAGGAAATCAAAAATAAATATTATTAAGACTGTCAATTAATACTAAGATTGCAATAAATCAGACACCATTATGAATAGCGTTGTTTTGCGTTTTACTTTATAAGAAATAAAGTTTTCTTTAAAAGTAGCATAATATTTGTCTTGCATACAAACCATTTTTATTAAACAAAAAGAAATTCATGAGTTCTATCCGAAATTTAAATTAAGTTATTTCAATAATAAATCTTTCTCTAATTTTCCTAAGATTAGAAGGATTAAAAAAATGGAGATTATATTCTTTAAGAAAATCCAAGAAATTAGTGATGAGTTAAAAACAAAATGTTCTTCCGAAAATATCAATAATTTTGAATTATTAAAAAAATTCACAATGATTAAGTAAAAGTGATATTTTTTATATTTGGAATAACATATAGTATTATTTTATGCGCATATTTTATTTTATTTTAAGATAAACGTATAACAATGTATAAAACGTGTGATAAAATGTAATATTTTGAGATATAATTTTTGGTTCATTTTCTTTACCTTTTAAATAAATAAATATTGCTCAAACAAAGCATTTATGGAAAGTTCATCCCTCTCTTCGAATACATAACTAGAGAAAATCGCACCCTCAAAATTTTATAAGTTTTGGCTAATTAGTAGCTGATTCTTTGCTGAATTTAAGTTTTTGTATACAATGAAACTAAATATATTAGTTTTTACATGGTTACTAGTATAATATTATTTTATATAGAGATATTTTTATTTTTGTTATTTTTTAAAAGAAAATTTAGACAATTAAAACTACTACACTCTTCAAAAGGGAATTGCCATTTGAAGTTAAAATATTTTAATTACCGTTAATAATATATTATTATTCATGTGTAAATTAATAAATAATAAGGTGCAATTTCTTTGTATTACTTTTCAATGAAATGTTTTCGCGTAGCTTGGAACAATTTTTACTCAATAATTTTGTAAAATATTAATAACAAATTTTACTTTTTCTATGTATTTATGACTGATAGATGTTCCTGATTTACAACTATTATTATTCTGCTCATTAATAAAATAGCAATCAATTATTTTTGTAAACATCATTTAATGTTTCAAATTTTTAAAACAGAAAGTATTGTTTGTGGAACAGTGACTTAATAAAATTAACTTAAAACGTCTGCAATCAAGTTGACCTCTGGATATTATGGTGAATATTTCAAATATTTATTTAGATTTTGATGATAAAAAATTTTCTGATCAATTTTGGATCACTGATAAAAAGTATTGTCATATTTATGTACCTTATTGCTATTTAGAAATCAATATTCTTTTAATAGCTTGGTAATTTAAAAACTGACGAACATTCTTTTTCATTTTTGCAGCTTTTAATAAAGATCAAGATAGAGAATACATTTTACTAAAAGGCTTTTCAGATCATTAGATTTCCACCAACAACTTTTGTGTATTAGTTTTTTATAATTTAAGAAGAGAGTTTCCTGCTATCTACTAATTCCTTACTAAATATCTTTTTCAAATTGATTCCAATTATTTCACTGAAATTTTTTTCATTTCTCCGCTTTTTAAATTTTGCATTATCTTCTTAAGCAGTCAATTTTTCGTTGCAATATTTTTTATTATAAAATACATTCTTTTTCTCCTTCTTCCGCTTCCATGATAATTCCATAAGCATGTTTATTTCAAATTCTCTTGATATTTTTAACACACAGTATTTTTTGTGCTTATTTCTTCTTAATATTATTAGTTAAAGAAGTACTATTTTATTAAGTCGTTTTAAGAGCCTTATTATAAAATGAGACTTTTTACATAAACACTGCTACCCACCGTAAATGCAACACCCTGAAGGAAGCATGCAAATAACATGGAGTTTACAACATGCATTAGCGGAGATTAGATATACTAATGATTAGAATTTCAGCACAGAAGCATATTACGCGCCCCTGGGGCGCCACATCAAAGCGTTATTTAAGGCTTCCAGATTTCGATGATTTAAAATTCAGCAATTATGTTTCTCTTGTCTCCCCCCAAATATATATATATATATATATATATATATATATATATATATATATATATATATATATATATATATATATATATATATATATATATATATATATATATATATATATATATATATATATATATATATATATATATATATATATGTATGTATATACATATATATATATATATATATAATAAAAGTAAAAAAAATGATCAATTATGCCTTGTAGAAAAGAGCGATCATTTTTTGATCAAGTATCCGAGTACGATAGAGGAAGGATAGTGGCTTACCGAAATAGGGGATTATCTTTCAGGGAAATAGGTAGACATTTTGGACGAAACCAAACAACTGTGTTGTTGTTGTTGTTGTTTTCCTATGACACTTGGACAAGCCAAGCTCACTTTCGTAATGCAGAAATTTGATCGTTGGATGAAGGAAGGTACAATGGACCGACGTGTTGAATCGCATCCACCTCAATCCACCACTTCTCGTGATAACAGGCAAATTGTGAGCATGACGGTGACTGATCGCTCAGCCACATCACGAACCATAGCACAGCCCATTCAGTTTGTAACGCATCATCCAGTATCTGCGCTTATCATTTGACGCCGTTTACAACAAAGTGGTCTGTCTGCAAGACGTCCATTGCTTCGTCTACCCTTGATGCCAAACTACAAACATCTCCAATGGTGCGAAGAAAGAAGGACGTGGACGGCAGGATGGAATGAAATTGTCATTACTGACGAGTCACGTTTCTGTATGCAACACCACGATGGTCGCATTCGAGTCTGGAGACACCGTGAAGAGAGGATGCTGAAAGTTGCATTATTCACTGCCACATTGATCCTGAACCAGATATTATGATATGGGGTGGTGTTAGATATCACTCTTACATTCCTCTAGTACGCATTGCCGGTACATTAAACAGCCAGCGTTACATCTCCGAGGTGTTGGAGCCAGTTGTCCTTCCTAACATTCAGGGCTTGCCTACAGCCATATTACAGCATAATAATAAGCGACTACACGTGACACGCATTCTCCAAAGATTCTTCTTCAATCGCCAGATTGAATTGCTTCCGTGGCCGGCTCGCTCTCTAGATATTTCGCCAATAGGAAACATGTTATCCATGTTTGCTCAATGATTGACCCACATCCACTTCTGCCAAACCAGATCAATATTGGCAACTTGTGGAAGCTGCTTGGTCTGCTGCAACCCAAGAACACATCCAAAGTCTCTTTGAATCAATGCCAAGGCGTGTGGGAACGGTGATCTTCAAGAATGGTGGCTACTCTGGCCATTGATTTTGGCAGGAACCACAGTTCACAGAAATCTATAAATTTAATCATTTGATGCTTGGTCAACATGTTATCGAAAAAAAATTTTTTGTTGAGATATCTCTTGTCTTTCTTAGTGCTACAATTTGGATGGCCAGCAATGTATTTGATAGAATTTTTTTATTAACTTCCTTTTTAGCCATAAAAATTTTTCGACAAGCAAAAATATAAATTTTTTAACCTTATTTCGAAATATATCGAAATTTTGTATTCATTCATTACAAAATAAGGCATTTTTATTATATGAATTTAAACTATTTTCATGCTGCTATTCTTATCTACCCTAACAATTAAAAATATCTCTTTCTTACCCATCCTATTGCTTAAATATCTAATATATCAATGGAGTCTAAGATATTTTTTATTAAAAACATATACTGGAACTAATGCCAATTATTCATTCCATATTGTCTTTTTAAATTTTAGTTGTACTCCATACAAACAGTATAAATGACTGAATAAAATAAATGCTTCAATCGAATGACATTCTAAATGGATGTTTGAGTTATATATTCCTGTACATCGACATTGCCTTTTGAATATCTTCCCAGTCAGAGCGAGTGAATATCTTTCATTAGAGAAGGGAAAAGTACTCAGCAGTTGTTTGTTTTTCATACTTTTTGAGAAATGAAAATTATTTAAAACACTTTAAAATTAATGAAGATGTTGTTCTTACTTTATTATAGTAGACAAGAAGTTAGTAATATAGTTTTAACAAGATAAATTTGGAGAAAGTTTCGCATTATTGCTTATGACATGCTTTACCTTTTTTAAAGTTGCTCATAAAAAGCATAGTATGCAAACAACGACCGATGAGCGAAGGAAAAAAATAAATAAATAAGCCATAGAAAACAGATTTCAAGCAATAATTGATTTATATATGGGTCTGTGACCTTATATACAATATTCAAATTTCATGAACTATACTCAACACACATCTCTTGAACACATAATTTATCGTAACTTTGTGCTCCGCTTTTATATATATATAATAGTATATTATATTACATTATTATTATTATTATTATTATTATTTAGAATAACATTCAATATTTTGTTAGTAGTATATTGTAATATTTAAAAGTAATATTTCTTTCAAAAAACCAATTTTTATTTAGTAAGGAATGAAATTCCTTCTTACTTTTAAGAAATCTCAGTTTAAAGTGCTAAATACTATATCGTCTACAATAATAAACAAAATTCTCAAAAATATTAATTTTGATTTTTAGCAAATTATGTTCTTTAGTAAGCATTTTTTGCAATTTCTTTACTTTAAAGTTTGGGAGTCTCTTTTCAAGTAATAATTAATTTTTATTCGACAATGCGTTATATTTACAATTGAAGGATTTTTAAATGAAATTTAGAAATTTTCATGAGAATTTCTTCAAATAAAATCCTAAAATATTAATAAACGTTTTGATTTAATAGCTTTCGGTATGAATTACTACAGAGCATGTTTCACATTAATTAGATTGTTAATAAGTTTGGTTGAACTCTATAAAATTCTACAGATCTTCAAGGGTTGAATGAAATTTGAAATAAATGTTTTTTTTTATCACACAACAAGAAGATTTCTTTTATTTTACAGCTTTTTATTCTACAAAGAAAATTCTTTTATTCTATAAAAATAAAAAATTTATTCCGTAAAAAATTTTTCTTTTATTCTACAGTATTCTACTGAAAATTACCACTAGAAAGGACTACATTTTGTTCAGAATGAAAATTTATGTTAATGCCCATAAATAAATAGAAAGAATTGTAAGTCAAGTTGCAACTTCTCACTTAAGATTTCTAACTATAAATTATGTTGTATTTTGGGATTCACCGCTGAAGTCCCCCATTTTTAAAGTTAATAAACTAAAAATATATAATATTGCTGACTCAAAAGCATTTTTTCCGCTGAATAATTGTCAAACAGGATGTCATCATAAATTTCTAAATAGACTTAGGCGCAGAACAGAATTAAATATGTTAGGATGAAAAATGGTTTGAACACTTTTAGCTAAAAGAGTGATTTTACCGATAGTATAAAAATTTTTTAACTCAAATATTCAACATTATTTGCACAACTTAATAAATATTAAAAAATTTTCTGTGTTATTTATTAATAGTTAAAATATATCTATTCTAATATTTCGTAGATTATTTCAATTTTATGTTAATTTAGTACTTATGATAAAAACATTTTTGCATCGTGCATAAACATTACCAGGTATCAAATACTAGTCCTCATAAAATTTCACATTATTATTATATTGATAAAAACCCCTACAAATCTAATAAAATACTAACTTTTAAGGAGTTTATCATTGGAATAGCTTACCTTAATCAATAAAACCACAAATAAGCATCAAGATTAATTATAAAAAGATTATTATAATTACGAATTCAACATTTCAAAACAATTTAGATAGTTTTCTTTTAATTTTCTAATGTGAAACTTCAAAACACAAAGCAAAGTGAAGACGATTTAGTTAAAAAAAATTTGCAGATAAAAAAATAATACAAGATGATTAGATGGTCTTGTCTATTTATGTAAGAATAAATATGTGAAATACTTTCTAAATAGAAATTTTATATAGTAGTATTATCAAAAATCCATAATAATTCTGAGTAAAAATAATACTTTAATGGAAATACTTTTTTAAGGTAAGCATTAAGTCATTTATACCGAGGATGTGATTTTCAACATTTGTAAAACGATCAAGTATTTGATTTTCAAATACATAATAATTTACTTTGAATTTTTTTATTTATATTTTTATATTATAAACTAAGCGAAAAAGTAGCTGTGTGTGATAAAATTGAAACTGGAAACAAAAATTAAAATATTTCCCTTAACTTTTAAACGCATAAAAAAGAGATTATAAAAACTAAAAATTAATTCTGGTGATTGCCCTTTTCTATGAAATTATAACTGTTTTTCTCGTAAGCATTTTATGAACTTATAAAGAAATATATTTTTAATATTTTGGTCCCCTTGTTAAAATTATACGAATTAATTTTTGATAAGTTAATTTCAGGTAAGTCGTAGGGACGAAGAGGTATTAATAACAAATTAAATTAAAATACTTTACAAATACATTATTTATTTTTCATTCGTAAGGATGAAATACTTTATTTTTGTTTTTGAAACAGTTTAAGAGACTGTTGTGATTCTCTGTAGTTATTAATCACACACACACATACACATATATTTTAATGTAAACATATTTATTGACAAAAAAATTGAAAACAGAATATATCGGAAGTGTGGTTGCTACAATGTCAATGATGAAGATATGTCTGTGTTATATAATAATAATAATGAAAGAGCTAAAAATTGCTCTGTGTGCAATGTTTACGAAGGCTGGGCGCAAATTTGGAAGAATTCGCCGGAGAAATTACGTCGGCAAAACTCCGGAGAACAAGTGACGTCAGAAAACGTCACAAAATGGACATTCCGAGAGAACTTTTAAGTTTTCCAGCGAGTTAGAAATATCTGGCAGGGCATCGGCGGCACCGCGAATTTCATTAGTGTTTTTACCTCGTACCTCATTTTTATGCGTACCTCTTGTAAATGGCTTCAAATATATTTGAATTCAAAATTGAATATATTTTATCTAATATAATTAAAATAATTTATTCTTTTATTTAAATTAAATAGAATTTGATTTTTATATAATCAAGAAACGTTTATATTTTTGTTGCAAGCTTATATTGTTGATGTTGTTTTAGGTGTTATGATTTTTTTATGATAAGTTTTAATTCTATTTTATTAAAGAAACATCATTGTAATATTCTATTAAAAATTATATTACTAAATAATATATTTTACATATATAATAAAGTATGAATATATTTCCTAGTCGTTCATATTTTAGTGTATGTAAAATATTAAAAATCCTTACCGATAAAAATAAATATCTTCCAATATCATCTCCTCTACAAGGGTTTGCATAGAACCCTTATGAAATCTCCTTCGTGTCCAACTTTTGTCAGGACCTCTGCCTCTAACATTTTTCTTTTTCGGCTTATTTATTTCCTCGTCAGTTATTAATGCTACAGATGCTAATATAATAGCAGCAGCTCCTAATAAAGTAAAGTAATTTGTCATTTTATAAAACAAAATCAGAATTCGATTACAATCAAAACAAGAATTGTTTCTAATGTTTCATTGGTTCAATAGAAAAAACGTCACTTAGTCACATGACATGACGTCCTTACTTCATTTCCGTGAATTCACGAGGAATTCTCCGATCACCGACTTTTCGGAATTTCACCGGAGAATTCTAATGTAGTTTGCGCCGGGCCGAAGTTTCACATTTTGTTTTATTTTTAAGTGTTCCCAACTCGTTTCTTACAAAATAAGTTTCGAAATCAAATAAAAAAAGACGATTGTGAGTCATTATATTACCCCCCTTCACAGTGCTTGATCTAGGAAATGAAGTTATCGACAGTCAATCAAACACTATCTTCTGTTGAAACTCTCATGACGACCAAAACGAGTAGTTCGACAATAAGATGGGTGAAATTTTTGTTTCTTGAAGTCAGCAGCACCAGGTGATTCGTCAGCGATGTCTGGAATGTTAACTTCCAGAAATGCTCGTTTGACTCTATCTACCAAAACACACAAGTCTTTAATGTTTCGGCGAATTGTGATTAGCTTTCCAGAACGTGCCACAACAGCAAAGGATCCGTCGTATGGTGCTTGTAATGGCTTTTATTGCATCATGCCTCAAGTAACATGAGTACATTTATCCAGTTGTGGATGCATGGAAGGTTTTACTTACGTGAGGGGATGTAGGAAGAGTCTTTATATACCACATAACTTCTTTGAGGTTTTTCACATCGAAGATCAACTTAGACAGTTAGCACTAGAAATTATTAATTGCATCCCCTGCGATGGAGTGCAAATGTATACCGATGGTATTCGTACAAAAGACCGTACTGGAAGCGGAGTCTGTATTAGAACACCTCAGTCTGAAATTATACTAAAGCAACGTAACCCTGACACTTGTTCTGTCTTCAGAAGTGAGTTGATAGCGATTAAGTTGGGACTTGATGCTATCATTTCCAACAACTGTGATATTAGAGAACTATGGATTTTGTTGGACAGCCGCTGTGCACTGCAACATCTCAGTGACTGGTCCTCTATAAACGATGAAACAAGTATATCTATTCTGCTCAAATTGAAAATGAACTCCCCAAACTATGATGTACATCTCCAATGGATTCCATCCCATATAAATATTAGTGGCAATGAAACCACAGATTAGCTGTACACATATATATCATTCACTTCTAAAATTTAAGTACGCAGAGAAATAAGTTAATTTTCTCCTGACTTTTGCAATTAATAAGAAAACTGATTTTTTTTCAGCTGCCTCTTTCTCTCGACTGTGGCCGTTAAATACAGTAAACCACCTCATAATTTTGTACTATTAATTTAATGAAGCTGCCGACTTTTGAACTGGCATTCTCCTTGCCATTCCTTTAACAAGAATACGTTTCATTAACAATTACATGTTAATAAAAACAAGGAATATTTGCTCGTCCGAACGCAGGAGTGACTAAGTTATAGTATATAGCGTCATCTAGTGGTAGAAAATATATGACATTTAAGTCGAAATGGCGTGTCGCTTTTCTATCCTCTATATAGTGGCAATTCGTTCATCTTTTACTGTGGGTTGAGTTTTGTTGCAATATTAAATTGAAGTTGCCCCAGAGCTCTGAAAATATATTCTCTTCAAGTTTTTGATTTTTCAGATCTTTTTACTTGTTTCAGTTGCTGAGCAAATAATTTGATTAGGAGGTAAATATATGAATTGCTAAAATTTGAAAATATTAATATAATTCCGCGTAAATCGAATTGATTGAAAATCATTGCATAACAGTTCAAAAAGATTTCTGTAAATATCTATTTAAAAATGTTTTAAAAGCAATAGTTTCTAAATTGATTTAATGAATTTAATAAATAGAAAGCATTTAAATTAGAGTCGTGCGTAAATATAGTGGATAATTATATTTCACTTTTAACGAAAAAGAGGGCCAATTCTTATGAACATATTGGTAGTTATTTATTTCTTAATTCTCTTTTATTGAATTTTAAAATTTTATGTTAATCCATAAAATTAAAAACAAGTTACTGTGATTTTCAGTTTTATCTCTAAAATGTTTTTTCCAAAATATTTGATTCACCGGATTTGATTAACTAAATTATTTTCGTGAGTATAACATTTTAATCGTTATTTCTGCAAATATTATAAAGCTTAAGTCGTTAAGAAATGAGTGTTTTTATCTTCTTTAATAATATTTATTAAATGATTATTTTAAGTTTTTCATTAAAATGCTAGTTTTTTTCCGTTACCTTCCATTTTTACTAACCTAGATTTTTCTGTTTATTAATTTAAATTACTTAACACACGCTCGGATTGCTTAATTAAAACGTATTTTATCAAGTGATATGTTGATTTTTGTATTATGTCTTATCTTATTTTTAAATCGAGTTTTATGTGTAGTAAAACTTAACTGAAACAAAAAGATATACAATGGATTTTATAGTATAAAGATTTCTAAAGATACATTCCATTAAGACTTTAATTATTCAGAGATAATATTTAATAACTACCAGACCTACTTGTGGCAATTTGTACTTCTAAAATAATGATTAATGTTTGCAATTCTTTTGATAACTTTGTGTTTAGAAACTTTCACCATAAAAAAAAAAGCTCAGACTTGTAAAAAAAACCTTGTAGTGGTTTGAAATTTACTTAAAACTGTAGGTTCTGGTTTTATCAATATTGTGTGAAAAAACAATTGTGGGACAACAAACAAATAATTCTAGTCTGTTATTCCCTATCTTTAATGTTTTTTACTTTATAATTTTTTCTGTTCTGTATTTTTGCTCTTAATTTCATTGAAAAAAGTATAGGTAAATGCTTTGTTTAGAATTTCTCTCATTTTTTTTAAGGAAAGTTGGCATGATTAGAACTCCTTGTTTTATAAAATTCTTAAATAAGTGTTGTTGTTTTGTGCCAACTAGACTTACAATATAGTGTGCGCTGCTCCACTTTTCCAACATAGGTATAAATGAAGTTCTTATACTGAATTTTTTCTGCATGTCAGTTTAAATTGGCTGTTGAATGGTTAGTGCTTTTTTTCTACAGTACTGCAATTTTTATTTTTAACTCCTATTTTAGGCATGGATATTTTTAGTGGTTTTGGAATCCATTTTTATACTGGCCCTGTTTCAATCAGATATTGTAACCAAAGAATGTAAAATATAAAATTATTGATTTTTAAATTGTTTTACAATATATTTATAGTATATATATGATATAAAGACACTATAGTTATGTGATTAGATTAATCTTACAAATTATTACTTTTATTGTGAAAACTTCAATAAAAGAAATTATAAGATTATTCACTTGATAATAGTGTGTTTAGGCCATCTTTTAAAATATTTTAACTATATTTCCTGATTTTAAATATTTGATAAAATTTTTAAAAACATTACATGTAATTTCTTCAATACTACTATGCCCTTTTGCAGAAGTTTTCTAGCTTTCCTATAAATTTTGAATTCACATATCAATTAAATAAACTTGTAATTTATTAGATCTATAGATCATAAATTTAACATAACATGTAATGCATGTTGAATTGCAATTTATAATCTGAATAACAACAGGCTCATTTTCAATTGTTTAGGATCTCGTCAAATGTAAATCCCACTTGTTTCCTTTTGACATTGTATGTCTTACAGCTTTTTATACTGTTAAACATACTTTTATAATCATGCCTGAAATTTTATAAATTCTAACTTAATATCTATGTACATTTATATGTGTATGCGTTTATGTTTGAGTATATGTACACATACATACATGTTTATATAAATATAATATTCATGCATACATATATACAAGTATATATTCATACACATATGTATATTTGTGTATACATACATATATGAAAAATAAATACATGATTAATTTATGTCTTGACCATAGATGTTTTCATGTAATAAAAAAAAATATATGAACTTATAATAAATCTTGTTTAAATGTTGAAATTCAGTCTTAAGAAAAATAATTTATAAAAAAGATGTATTACTTTTAAAATTTATTGAAAACTTTGACTTGGGAAAATATTTTGTTTATACAGTGGCTAAAACTGCTAAAGGAAATTTTGCCATTCAAATATTTATTTAAAAAGAAGAAACTTAATCATAACTTACAGTTAGAAAAAAAAATGCCAACTCAAACTATTGTGAGAATAATTAAAAACAGATACATTTTTAGTTATAAGGCTGCAATGAAGACTTTAGTGTCTTGTTAATTTTACATTTAACTATGATTGAGACTGAATCTATTTTATTATAAAACAATTTATTGATATTTTATGAAGCCTTTTTTCCTGATTAAGAACTGCAAATATGGTGAAATTGTTTGCTATTCTTTTTGCAGAGAGAGTTCCAAGTTAAATAGGTGATGCTGGAAGGAAAAATGTTTTTAACAGTGACCTTCAAAACAGACAACAGAGTAATAATTGGTTGATTATATTAGTCACTGAAGGTGTTCAATCATGTTTATATTCTGAGCACTTATATATTGATTAGTGTTGTAGTGCTTCATTGTAATATTCCAACACACATACTATTTTGCTTTCAGAGAACATTGTTGAATTACTGTGTATACTAGTCAAAATTATTATTTAATAATCATAGGCAATTATTTATTTACCTAGAATTATATCTTAAAATTGATTAATTCTGAAATTAATTTTATTTATTTTTAAATAGTATTTTTATTTAGATATTTTTATTATTTTTGAAACTTTATTTTCTCATATTTACATCAACTTTAATTCTGAAATATTTTTAAACAGAAACTTTTAATCAATTCTTAATATGATTGCTGTTTTCTTATTTAGTGTTAGGCTTAGCAATTTGAAATCTGGAAAAACACTGATTTCTTATGTTGATTGATATCCTTTGTGGGTTGCTAATAAAATTCCAATATCTATGTCTCTTCCGGTTGGCAAAAAACTTTTTGCCAATAGGTGAGGCTGTGACTGTAATACTCAATTTTACCAAATATTTTTTGAAAGTTTAGGTCATAAATGGGAACTAAAATTATTTTGTCTATAGAAGCTACTTGGGACAGCCAATAGTTCTTAAAATCGTGAATGTTTGTGAAAAAGAATGTATTATTTACATATATGTATATACCATTGTTTTCCTTTTACAACAAAATTTTATTCAATAGAATGAAGAAAGCAAATATTTAATGAGAAATTGATAAATTAAAATCAGAAAATTCGAATGATATTTTTCTTTAATGATTTTTTTAAAATTTGGATGTTATTTCACTTTCTCTTTTAAACTTGTAATTAACAAAATTGACTTAATGATATCTAATCATAGGTAATTGGAATTTACCAAATATCTGCCAATGCTTTCTCTTTATTTAGAAATCATCAGTTTTAGTCTTATGTTTTTATATTTTATAATGACAGCTATTGCTGCATGAAATTTATCAAATATTTAATATATTAAATGTACTAATCAGTGAATCGCAGTCACTAAGTGTTCATTCTTAACATTTAAGCATTTTAACTGCTAGTAATTCTTAGGAATTTTTAAATATACTCCATTTTGTACTGTTTCATTATACAAACTTCTTATATTTGTATGATTTTATTGTTATTCAGTCAAATGAATTTCTTTAATATTTTAATTCTTCTAAAAGTTAGAATATTATTTTTTGATTATCTTGACTTTTGTAATAACCATGCCTGTGGAACTAGTAGGATATCCCTCTCTATTGGTGATCATTGCGGCTTTTTCATTGCCAAGTGGCGACAAAAAATGTCGCAACCCAGAATGGGCACCCATCGGCTTAAGAAACCTGGGTTTACCCGATTTCGAATTACTAGGCCTAACACTACATAAGAAAGCAATGATAACAACCATGTAAATAAAGCAGGGTGTTCCCTCCTGATTTTAAATTGATCAGCCTGGCGGTATATAAGAAAACAGTAATCATAATAAGATTCTATTTAAAAAGGACAGAATTAAAATTAAAGGAAATAAAGTAGCAAAAATTTCATAACATCTAGTTAAAAATAAACAAAATAAATAAATTTCAGTGATTTAAGATAGAATGTTACAAATAATTACTATATAAAAGTTGACAAATCTACAGTTGGCAAAAAAGTATTAGAACAATGAGAAATTTGTAGTTTTCAAGTTAACAAAATCAAGTAAATCATATAATCAGTTTATAAATAATAACATTTTCTTAGAAAATTATAACTAGGTAAAAAATAATATTAAAAAATAATTACAATATTATTAAAATAAAAATAACAAAATTTGGATAGCAAAAAAAGTATTAGAACAGAAGCAGAAACATGCAAATTACAACGCTGGTGACTTCATTAAACTTTCAAGGTTACTTTCAACCTTATCAATGTCAAGGGTACTTGTCTCACTCGCTGCTAAATTGTTGAAATTCAGTTTACGTGGATTTTTCCAACCATGACACCCAAAATAAAAGAGATTTCACTTGCGAAGAGAGAACAAATCTTTCACTCGCACAATAGTGGCAAAACATTTTGAGAAATTTCCAGTAAGTTGAGTGTTTCACTTTGTGCAATTCACAACATTTTAAAAAAGGAAAAAGAAATTGGGGTTGTGGATAATAGGCCAAGATCAGGGAGACCAAGCAAATTAACTGTCAGAGAAAAACGACAAATGGTTAAAGATGCCCTACAGTATCCGACAGGAAGTGTAAGGATGTTGCCCGCAAATATTGAATCAATCTCAGGAAATGTTGTAACACCTCAAACAGTTAAAAATGTATTGCATAATGTTGGTATAAAAGGAAGAAGGCCAAGGAAAAAACGCTTTATTTCAGAAATCAATGGAAAGGAATGCCTAGAATTTGTCAAAATTTATAAAAATAAATCATTAGATTTCTGGAAAAACGTTATTTTCTCCAACGAGAGTAAAGTTGAAATTTTCAAACCTAAACACGTGCTCACAGTTTGGAGAAGAAAAGGAGCTGCTTTTCAGGCTCAAAATGTACAGAAAACTATAAAGCACAGAGGAGGGAATGTCATGGTCTAAGGCTGTATGGCTTACAATGGAATTGGAAATCTCCATTTCATTGATAATAAAATGACAGCTTTGTCATATATTGAGGTGTTACGAGATAACTTGGAAGATAGTGCAAAGAAATTGGCTTTAGGGAAGACATTCATTTTTCAATAAGACAAGACTCCAAACATACTGCCAACAAAACCAAAGAATGGCTATTATATAATGTTCCCTGAAGATTGGTAACTCCCCCACAGTCCCCAGACCTGAATCCTATAGAACATTTGTGGCATCTATTGGATGAAAAAGTGAGAAAATTCCCAATAACAAGTAAAGCAAGCTTTGCAAGATGCATGGACCAGAATGTCATCAAATGTCACTAAAGATTTGGTGGAATCTATGCAAAGATGTCTGGATGCAGTAATTTCAGCAAAAAAAACTACGTACTAAGTATTAATATCACGTTTGAATTTTTAGTTGTTTTATTTTATGTATGATTTAATATTGAAGTCCGATGTTCTAATACTTTTTTGCAATGCAAATCTCCTTTTATTTTAATTTTTTAAATTCTATTGATTTTAAATATTTGTTTCTTACTCTATGAGTAATTATGTAAAAGTGTTACAGAATATAAATACTATGTGACAAATATTTCATTTTATTACCTTGATAACTTGAAATTTACTACTGCTCTAATACTTTTTTTGCCAACTGTATATTCAATCCAAAAAATAGTATGATTCTATAATTTTGTTTATTATTGGAAATTTAAATACTTAACATACAATTCTAGAAATTCTATGCCTACATAAAATAAAATAAAATTCTTACTTTTGTTTTTCATCTGGTGCACAGCAAAATCAAAAAAGAATATAAAAGTCAGAGTTTAATTTTTGGCACGATATCCAGTGAAATACAAAACTAATATAAAAGATAGGATTGAAATTTCGGTGCTATATCTACAGTGAAATAAAAAATGTCAAGATAAAAGACAATATTTATATTCCACGCTACATTCGAAAATAAATATGAAAAACAGGATTTAAATTGCCACGCTTCACATCCGATAAAAAACGAACAGAACTAGTAGGGTGAAGTGAAACTAAAAATGCTGTTGCCACTGAAAAGAAGCATATATATACAACGTAAAAATGATGTAAAACAAAAAAAAAAAACAAAATCTGGCAACTAAAAAATCTGAGAAGTAGCAAAATCTGAATTTGGCAACACTACAATCAAAACAAAGGGCACTAGATTTGGCGAGAAATCACTTAGAGGGGGATATCATAATTACACGTATAATTAAATAGTTTTATCACCATTATGTGTCTTTGGATTGTATGTTGTACTTCATAAAATTGAAGAATGTTTTGTAGTTTCATTGTTTTTATTTTAAATTTTCCAATGTAACTAATGTCATAGTATATTATAAAAGAAAAATTAAAAACTTCACATTACAGAACTTTTTACCAGAGTAAAATATTTTACAAAAAATTTAGTATCAGAATTTGATATGAATGTGTATTTTTGAAGTTTAATATTTTTAAATAAAATATATATTGGTGCAGTAAAATAACAAGGTGATAAGTTCAGTGATCGTGTGTTAGTCTTGCATGTGTGTAATTTTTTATTTGCATAATTTATTACAATGAGCTAAAAAATTCCAATTTTTTTAATTACATATTTCAAATCAACATACATTTTAGGGTTACAATAACAAAAAATTTTAAGTTTTTTTTTATTATCAGTATAGAATTAAATTATAAAAAATGTTGCCTAAAAATTGACATTGAAGAATAATCATATAGAAAGCAAAATTTTGAAAATAAACTTGGTTAAATATGATTTTTATTTTATGAAGTACTTAGGTAAAACATATATACTAATGAAAACATGCAAAATAATTGCAAGGCATTTGAAATGAAATTTAATATGCTAACCCCTTTAAAACAAGGTCTGATATAAAGTCTTACCTTACCATATTTTCATCAAATTTGCTTTCCTTTCTAGTTTTTTTGGCCAGTTTCAATTATTTTTGAGCAACAAAATAACACTCTCGACAAGGCTCTTTTTATTGGATTGGGAAGTTATATTGCTAACACAAAATGTTTAACGAACAGTCAGATCGGGAGTTGAACTAAGTCTGTCATGATAAGCAGTAAAATTTCCATATAAAGTTTCTGAATTCTTAATCCAATAATTTAGAAATGAAACTCTAGAACTGATATATTTTATAGTCAGTTATCCTTTTTATAAAGGATGTAAACATTAACTGTCACTAATCGATACATAGACAGAAAATTGCTATGTAGTATTTCTGCTTGTTTTCTGAGAGTTAGATAATAACATTTTTTTGATCATATAAATTAATCTCCCCTACCTGTTATTGCAATCATAAACAACAAATTTTGTTTAACTTGCATTTCACTAAACAGGAACATGCATCATGAATTGTACTCATAAAAAAAAAAAAAACTCTTTCGCCATCTCAGGGCTATAACTTTACCCCGTTTGTAAGCAAGGATTTCATTTTATAGATTTCCTTTGCAAAATGTTGAGAAAAGGCTTTCCTGGTCTTGCTTGTGAATATTTTTACTATGAAATGCCTGTTAAATGCGGAGACATATAGCAGTTGACTGTAGTTACACATTACCAAAGAATTTGTCAAGTGTACCAAGCTGGCTGCAGATTGGTTAGCACTCTGACTTTCGTTTCTACAATTCATGTTATTGAATTTCTCCTCGCGCTTGGATGTTTGTAGTACTGAGAAATCCACTTTAAACTGTAGGTTGCAGTCTAATTATATCTTGTTTACAAAGAATTGCCATTAAATGGTAAATTTCCCTTAAGTGTAAAGCAGTTTTACTGGAAATTGGACAATACATAAATCTTCTATTACTTGTATACACATTAGAAAATCTGAAATGTATCTAATTTCAGTTTTGCAAAGCACTAAAATCTTAAGGCTGAAATGTGCTCTTTTTTGATAAATATTTTTCAGTTGAAACTGCCTTTGAGGCAAGTCTTACCTTAAAGTGCATCACTCCCTTCTGTGCTCAGATTTTTTACCTAATATATAAAGATTTCAAAACTTGTTTTGAAGATGTTCTGTGATCTCAAATTTTATTTAATTTTTTCCATGGATATTATCAAACTTTTCTTCATTTTTAAAAATGAAGAAACATCTTCACCAAAATTATTCTAAATTATAAAATTTTATATGCAATATGTGATGTTTTGACTTGCAACAATTTTCTCCTCTAATTTCTTGGAGAAACAACATAAAAGAAACATCTTTGAAAACAGCATAAAAGAATAATCTAAGTTTTTTCTCATTTACATCTGTTCATATTTTCTACCTTTTATATTTTTTTAGGAACTGCTTTATTAATATACTATTGTCTTTTGTACTATAATTTATTGCATAAAATCCATCAAAAAATTAAAAATAATTGAAAATGTGTATAATTTTCTGTAGTGTGAGTTGCTCAGAGATTGTTGAGAAATGAAAATAAAGCAAGAGCTGGTAGATTAGTTTCCATATTGGTTTGCTCCACTGTTGAACATTTTGAATAGAAAATAAATTTTCAAACTCATCACTTTCTACTTAGGAATCTGAGAAATTATTATCAGTTTCTTTATTATTGTCTCCAACATACTTAAAATCAAAGTCTGAATTTCTATCAGTATTTGAAATATTATCAGAAATTGTTCATCAAATCCCTCATGCAAAGCTTTTGCCAGACATCTTTAAACTTTGAAAAAGAGCAACAATTGTTACACAACTTGCTTGAATATTTTATAGAAATATGAACGACTAATGTCATTTGTTAACATAGAGCTAAATAAACAAACATCTCCGTAGAACCAAAATGGGATCCTGAACAGGCAAAGAGAGTTGCATTTTTAAACAGATGAAAAAATGTACCCTCACAAAAGTTTTAGGTTTTGTAAAATTTACTATATTTTTGTGTTGCAGTGGAAATCACAGTTTAATGCAGCGAGAAGTTTAATATAGATTTTGTAAAATGTGTGACTATTGTTGATTAGTTTTTTGTTTGTGCTATTGATAAAAATTATCTGTAACTTAATTTTGTGAGAGTTAGTGATTTTGCTTTTCACTGATTATTAAATAACTAGCCTCTGGGAAGATAAGTTCTTGATTAATTAAAAAAGGCAGTAACAGGTTGAGAGCTGTCAGTTAAGGTACAGTAGAATTTGTGGAATAATGTGTTTCTAAACTCTTATTTAAAATAACAATTTTTGTGAATTAATTTTTTTCAAAATGGAATTGCAATAGATACCCTGGCTTTTGATAATGAAAACATCCTTTAGCATTAAGGACAAACTTCATCTTTAAAAATTTTTTTTCAATTTTTAATCAGTTTTAAAATTATGCTAAAATGAATGTAAAACAGGGTTCATGCAACTCCTGGGAACTCTTTAGAGCTCCTGGTATTTTGACTTGACTCTTTGAAAATTGTGAATTATTCCTGGAGTTTTCACTTACCTTGAAACATTAATTTTTTGTTAAAAAAGTATAATTATTTTAAGTTTTTTGTTTTAGTAGTTTAAAATTTTCAATGAAATAGTTCAAAAACCAAATTGAATATTAGCTCATAATGTTGCTAATAGATGGCGGTATATATTAGATTGATATTGTTTTCATAATTGTTGAATAAAATAAAGATCTAATTCAGACACAAAGTTTAATGATGATTCAATTCAGTCTTGGCTTGTATGTAGGTATTAGATTTATTTATGTGAAATGAAGTAATCAATAAAATCATGTGGTGCAATCACAGGCAGGTGAATTTACTTCTCTTCCTATTTGTTTTTATTTTTTGTGTTGCTTAAAATTCACAGAATATTAATATTTATATATAATATATTTGAGTTAAAATATACTCTCCATATACATTCTTTGTTAACTGCTTATCTAATGTGTCTAAATGTATTAGAATGTTAGAATGATAGAAACTCTTTATTTTATCTTACTCTCAAAAAGTTATTGTTACTTATTGAAAGTAGTTGATTTGGTTTTATTTTCTCATGGTCAAGTATCTGTTGAACGTGGGTTTTCTGGGAACAAATATTTGATGGTAGAAAATTTAAATAATCATCAATCAATTGTGGCTAAGCGTATCATTGACGATTCTGTTACTAATATAATAATTAGCTAAGACATTTGCTGCTGGTGCTAGGAAAAAGTGTAAATTATGTTTAGGTGGATTTAAACAGCCAAAAAGCAGCTGATCACAGAGGGAAAAAAAGTACTTGAAGAAATTGAAAACTTAAAAATCAAAAAAAGAAGTGTTTGAAAGATGGTGTAAATTTTTCAAGTTAATTTATAATATAGTAGACTGAGGAAGCTGAAAGAACTGATAAATTAATTGCAAAATCGAAAACATGTTGCCTGGTATTTCAGTGAAGCAACCATATTATTCAGCATTGATAATGAAAGCATTAGAATTGGAAAGAAAACATTTTCCATCAGCAATATTTTGTAACCTAGAATTGTAAAAATATATTGAAGGATTAAAAAAATAGATAAATTTAAAATATGGATATGAAATAAGTTTTAAAAAAGTTGATTAGCAGGAATATTTAAATTGCTTTTATTAAATAATAACTGGAAAATTCTTCCTGGAAACTTTATCTAATAGTTGTATTTATTTTTTTTTTTTGAATAAGATATTTATTTGAAAAGATGTTATACATACCTTGAAATATTCAATGAATTAATATAGAATTCTAATGAAGATTTTTAAAAATTCAAAAATTAACCATTATTTTATACTATGTATAATTCAGCATAAAGAATATTGGTTATTTAAATAAAAAATTTTCTGTTATTGCTGTAAATTTGTTGAAGGCTCTTGAAATAATCATTAAATATAATTCTAACTTAAATTAAAAATATTCTAATTTGTACTACAATTTATTTCTATTATTTATGAGTATAATTAAAAAATGTTGCATACATATAATTCTACGCATATTTGCTTAAGAACAATTGGTATAAACTAAAAAATTAACATGAATGTCGAGTACTTCTGGAAATTTTTGATTAGTTGATTATTTTTTATATATTTTAATATAGTATAAAGCTTCAAACTTATTAGATTCTCCAATAAGTTTGAAGCTTTACGTCAAATAAAAGTAATACATTGTCATTAATGCACAAATGTCTAATGTTTCTAAAATGAAGTTTTTTTTATAATTCAGAAAAATTTTCTTATATTTATTTTAAAAGAAATAAAAAATTTTCCGATTGCAGAATGTCTAACATTCAGCAAAGAAGAAAAGTGGTTGAGCAGTTAAGAAGAGAAGCAGCTGTAAAAAGAATAAATGTTTCAGTGGCCATTGAAGATATGAAGGTATTTAAAAAATATATATATTTTACTGTATTTATTTTTCTTCAGAAAGATATGCTAAAAAATTATGTGAATTTTAAGTAAATCTATAAAGTCTTATATCTTTGAGAGAAAATGATATATAGAAAATTTCCTTTGTTAATTTAATAATTATTTAAACATTTTTTAAAATAATTTTTAATAAAATATTCTATAATTTTCTATTTATTTATATTTAGTAAATAATTGTGTTTATATTATATTTCTTAGTGATAAAAGTTTGCAATTATGGAACACTGTTTTATGTCTACAAATAACTTGTATTGAAATAAGTTAAATTTATAAGACACCTTTTAAAATTTTTTTAAAAAATGTTTGTAATTATTAGAATATAATTGTAATGAACAAATATTTGTTTTATGACTTTTTCGATAAATGTTCAAATTATTTTTTTGTATATTATATCTATCTATATATATAATATACATACATACTTGTATCTGTATTTTATTTTTATTTTTTATAAATTTTCATTTTCTTTTTAATAATTTCTTTCATTTAGATTCAGAACTTCGTGTAAAAACCTATTTGAACAAACATGAATTGTTTATTTTAAAGTAGAAGGTCCTTAAATTTTTTCCTGTTTCATTTTAGTATTGTCAAACCCTAATTTTTCTTTTGAAAATTTTTTTTCTAAATGAAATTAGTAAAAGAAATTTTTATCATTAACTATTCCTGCCCATGTGATTTATAATATTTTTTATGTGACTCTGTGTATCCTGTGAAACTTGGTTTCCTTAACAATTCCTTATTCAATCTCAAGTTTAAAATTTGATTTTGAAGAAACTGATTTTATAAACTACAGATGATATTCTGAAGTAATCACACAGTGGAACTACATTTATATTTAATGAATAAGTACTAAAGTATTCTACTTTTCATTCATTTGATATGTAAAAATAATTTGAAAATTAAATTTATGCTGATAAATCTGTCAAGCAGAAATCCTTAGCCGAGCTGGCAGCCGAATGGTTAGCGCTCTTGCCTTCGGTTCAACAGCTCGTGGGTTCAAATCCCACCTTGGGCATGGATGTTTGTAGTGGTTCGGAATCCACTTTAAGCCGTAAGTCCCGGTCTAATTAGCCCTCGTGTGCAAAAAATGACCGTTGAGCGACAAACAAACCAAACCAAACCAAACCAGAAATCCTTAATTTTATTAAGTAATTAAATTTCTATATAATTCAATTTTTATAGAATTGAAATTCATTTTTTAAAATTTAATTAATTTTTATGCATTTACATTCTTTGTTCAAATTTTTATAAAAAATATTTCAAGAATTTATTTTACATGGAGTATTATTAAAAAGAGTTTTCTTGGACACCTGCTGTTAAAACTAGCTAATATATATAAATTAAACTTATTTTTGTTTTTTTCCAAATTATTTTTGTATACATTTTAAAATCAATATGCATCTATAATGTTAAAAGAAAAATTAAAGTGTTATATAAATTGTTCCATTAAATTACAAACATTTCTAATTTCAAACTGTATAGAGTTTGTTTTGAATTTTCTATGTCAAATTTGTAAATCAAGCATATTAATTCAACAAATTTTAAAATATGCTATCCTAAATTTAAAAACTTTTATTCCAAAAATTCTATCGTATAATTTTCTATATCTCATAAGTAAACTTTCCATGATTTTGATTGACTGCATCACACCTAAATATTTAAGCTGAACATACCAAATTATTGTAAGTCAGATTTTTACCTGGTTAAAAATATTTTATAATTCATAAAAATATTAAATAATTTAATATTAAATCTTTTTCGAAGTTTTACTATTAAGAAAATGTCAATTGTAAAACAAAAAGAAAAAAGTAATTTTTAAATTTTATATTTCTCAATGTAATTTACACTGTCTATGATATTGATTGTATAGATTTTTAGTAATTTTTGTATTTCATATGATCAGGATATAGATAAAAAGAAAATTGATAAAGATTTGTACTTTTTGTTGTGTAGAAAATTACAATTATTATAAAATGATCACATATGATAATTTATATTAAAATAAGGAATTATTATTATTTTTTTTTAATATTGCGTTGTGTATTTATTCAAGTCTTTATTTCTACCCAGATTCTAACCTGAAAGAACAGAAGCAGAGACTGGCTTTGTTTTAGTAATCAAAACTTCTTTTAATTCACAAAAGAAAATAACACATCTATTTACAATAATATGAATTCAATTATTTGTATTATTTCTTTTATTACAACTTTGCTATTAAAATGATAATTCACTCACGTGGGGTGATTAAGTTACCCTAGATTACCTGTTCTAGTGAGATTAATTATTAAATAAAGTTACGTTAATGGTGGTACCACACAAAAAAATCTGGCTGGATAATTAAATAAATAAAAAAAACATTCACTTACATATATAAACAGTCGATGGTATAGGCCGGCCTATTTAGTTCAAAAACCTGGTTGATCACAATAGTCCAGCGTTCTTCTTTAATAGTATGGCAAACGCCTTGGATCGACGACAACTTGGATGTAAATGCTGACATTCAGGCATCTCCTAATTTCACAATTTGAGAGGGCTCTACTTCTTTCAATCAGCTTTTTCCTTTCTTATCAACTTCAACTTTACTTTTCGAAGTCTCCAATAAAGCGTCGAACTCCCCAAACCAACCGGGTCTCTTGTTCCGGCGATGTCCTGCAGCTCCTCTGTCTTTTTTTCCTCTCCCTCTTCACTTCTCTTCTTCCTCCCCTCGCTTTTCCCTTGCAGGACCGGTTTTCTCCAAGTCCCACGTTAGGGCATTCCACTTCGTCAAAATGGGGGAAATGGGGTATAGAATTAAATAATAAAAAAAAGGACTTCCAGCCAGAAAAAAAATGGGTAGTTTAATTTATAAAAATTATCCAGCCAGTGAATACAACACCAATAATCTACCTGGAAAAAAAATCGAAGATTTTTTTTTCCACATATTTGCACATTCACACATTTGCACTTATTTTGCATGGCTCTGATTTGTTCAATACATTTTTTTTCTACTTAAAATCATACATAAAGTGATAATTAATAAGATTTCCAATTAGAAATAGCACATAAAGTATACATTTGTTTACCACACAATGTAGTCTTGGCTAATTTAAAATATAAACTTCTTACAGACTGCTAGAATTAAGAACTTTAGTCAGCAGTTACATAAGTAATTCAAGATATAAAAACATATACATATATATTTACAAAACTATTTATTGCTATACATACACTCTACACAATCATTTGTTAATGTTTGTATTACTCATTTAATCAGTCAATTATGTGCTACAGTTCTTTCGAGCGAAACGAGTATTATAATTATGTTTTATTGTTCGAGATATTCCACCATCACATTTTGGGACAGATGAGTCTCCTTTATTTGGAATTGACGTTGAGCTTTTGCTCTGAGGATTAATTACAGGGCTAAGAACAAACGCCTTTTTACCTTTTCTTTGCACGCTATCGTTAACCCCGAAGTAACTATTTTTACTTTCCTTATTCGAGTCAGTAGATTGCTGAGGTGTAGAATTAATTTCGTGTAAAGTTGGGAATATAATTCTATCATTAATTTTTGAAAGTCGATCTACATGAACTATTTGGGTTTTTGAAGGTTCTTTTACACAAGCTATCTCGTAATTTACTGGTGATTGTTTATTCAGAACTCTAAAAGGGCCTACATTTGGTCTCATTAATTTCCTTGAAATCCCTGCTCTTGTTTCGGGAAGATATAGATATACGACATCTCCTATATCTATTTGTTTATCAACTGCGGTCTTACGGCGATACGTCTCCTGTTTTTCTGCTGCAGCTATTAAATTATTTTTGACAATTTGAAAAGCATTTTGTAAACGTACAACTAGATCTCCAGCGTACTCTCGGACATCCGCATAGTTATGAGCTATAGGTTGAGACATAACAGAATACGGTAACTGGATATCCCTGCCATACAAGAGATATGATGGTGTTTCGCTTGTTGTACAATGTCGTGCCGATCTATGAGCTAGCAAGGCGAAAGGTACATGCCGGTCCCAGTCTGTTTGAGTAGAATTTACTAAATGACTTAATGAATTAATTAAAGTCGAGTTAAGTTTTTCTACCATTCCATCACTCTGAGGGTGATATGAAGTAGTAGTGTGTTTTTCAATACCTAATTTCGAATACACCTCAGAGATGGATTTTGAGATAAAGTTAGAGCCTCTATCGGAAATTAGACGAGAAGGTACACCATGTCGACTAATAAAATCTTCTAATACTCTAGCAACGGTTTCACTTTTTATATCGGGTGTCGGATATGCTTCCGGCCAGCGTGTAAAATAATCAGAAATCACCAAGATATATTTATTTCCTGAATAAGTTAGAGGAAGTGGACCCAGGGCATCCATAGCTATGCATTCCATTGGTCGTTGTGTGACTGGAACGCGCTGTAACGGAGCTAGTTTTTCGGGCTTATGACCTCTCTTTTCAACACAAGAAGTACACGATTTAACGTAGTTTAAAACATGTTTATACATATTACCCCAATAGAAGTTTTCTCTAATTCTGTTCAGAGTCTTTTGAAATCCCTGATGGGTTGCTACTGGGGAATCATGACACTGACGCATTATTTCTGATACTAAAGTTAGGGGTACCACTAATTTATCTTTGGTGTCACCACGATGTTTGGGGGCATTTTTTGGTATACAGTAAAGAAGATCATTTTTTTCAAAAAATAACATATGAGTAGGTGATGGTGTCTCCTTATTTTTTAGATAATTAATAATTTGTTGGCATTTTGGGTCCTGTTCCTGATGAATTTTAATTCGATGTTTCATTGTGGAATCAGAATCGAAGTTGGAAGCTATTACTTCTACTGCGTTTACACCCCTAGACAAGTAATCAGCTGTTATATTTAATTTTCCCGGTTTATGTACAATGGTATAATCATATTGTTGCAGAGTCATTACCCATCGGGCTATTCTAGAAGTTGGATCTCGCACTTTGAGTGCGAAGGAAAGACTTGCTTGATCGCAATAGATGATAAATTTTTTTCTGTACAAATATTGTTTAAAATGGGTAACGCCGAATACCGCTCCGAGCATTTCTTTTTCTACTGTACTATATCGAATTTCTGCATCTTTTAGTTTTTTACTGGCGTATGCAACAGGATGTGGGAAGCCATTTTCATCGTTTTGGCAAAGAACAGCTCCTAAAGCGTATTATGAAGCGTCAGTACTTAATGTAAATTCCTTTGAAAAATCTGGTAGTTTCAAACAAGGTTCAGAAACCAAGCAGTTTTTCAAAGTGTCAAAAGCATGCTGAGCTGAATCATCCCAACTGAATCTAACATCATTTTTCGTCAAGTTTGTTAGAGGTAATGCTATTTCAGCATAATTTTCTATAAACCTTCGGTAAAACCCTGTCAATCCAAGAAATCCTCTAACTTGTTTACGAGTGGTTGGGACCTTGAAATCTAACACAGCTTGTATGTTTTTCTTATCGGGATAAACTGTCCCCTTTGAAACAGTAAAACCCAAATAGTTTATAGTTTCCTTTAAAAAACAGCATTTAGAAGGTTTAACTTTCAATTTATGTTCTTCTAATCTCTTAAAAACTAACCGTAATTTATTTAAATGTTCATCTATTGAGTCAGAAGAAGCAATTATGATATCATCTAAATATACTGCTATTTGAAGAGGTTTTAATCCAGACAGTACTATTTCCATTAATCTTTGAAAACTATTTGGCGAATTGCGCATACCAAATGGTACTCTATTCCATTCATATAAACCATGCTCAGTTGCAAACGCTGCTTTATAGGTGTCCTTAGGATCAATTTTCATTTGGAAAAACCCGCTACATAAATCCATACAAGAAAATAGAGTTGCATTTCCTAAATTGTCCACTAAGTCCGTTATATTAGGAATAGGAAAAGAGTCTGGTGCAGTTTTTTCATTTAGTTTCCTGAAGTCGGTACAAAGTCTGAAAGAACCATCTTTCTTTTTGACAAGAAGTACTGGTGCGCTATAAGGGGAACTGCTTTCTTTAATAATCCCTATGTCTAGTAATTCGTTGACCTGTCTATTTAATTCCTCTTTTAGGTGATGAGGAGGCCTATAAAATTTTTGCCTAACTGGAATATCATCTGTCAAATTAACTTCATGTTGTATAGTATTACAACCCTCCAAATCTTGAATAGAATGGGCAAACACATGTTTAAATTCTTCAAGCAGGGGAAGTAATTTTCTTTTCTTATCTTCGGATAGGTGCGATAAATCTAGTTTACCTCCCCAAGCTTCAAAATCATCACCTATTTCTTCAGTGGAAAATGTATTACACTCTTTAGTATCAATTTTTGTTACTTGTAAAGGTTCAATGGAAACTAATTTTGAACCTTTGTTTATGTGTATAGTATTTTTTGATGTATTTGCAACCCTTATTTTATAATTTCCCTCCTTAGATACTGGGTTTACGGAGCGAGCAACCCATACTCTATCACCAGCATGATCATTTGCAGGCTCTATTAAAACCGAATCTAAATTTGAATTTAATTTTTCTTTTGTTTTGATTTCTATAATTTTTTTGGTTCCAGGAAAAATAGTTATTTTGGTAATGGAAAATCCAAAAATACGACTATTGTTATCTTCTATGTTCACGACATAAGTTTTTAATTCGTCACAGTCAGGATTTTGGTAATTCCATTTAATTGAAGTAGTTGTATTATGTAATAGTTTTTGCCTATAATCAATTATTTTATGTTATACAAAAAAATCACTACTTAGTATTAATTTATATTTTTTTGAAATACTATCTTTAGTAATATAGAAATCGCTTTGAAATTCAATATTATTTATTTTAATTTTTAAAGTTACTTTTTCTTCAATTTCTAGCACATGGTCTGAAATACCTTTAATTTGGAGTTTACATTGTGAGAGCATTACACTGCTTTGATCAGCTATAGTTTCAAAAAAATTTCGTTCGATTAGGTTACAAGATGCGCCTGTATCTAAGAGAGCATTTACTTTTACATTATTGTGATTTGAATTACTGGCAATTTATCATTTATTGTGGATGTAACAAATAAAGGCACCTGTGTGGGTTTATTTTCGGAGTAGCGAGGTGCAGCCGTCTCTCCCCCTATTGCTAGTTTAAATGATTTCTTCTATTATCTCTACCTTTATGGAAATTGTTATGCTTGTTGGAATACCAACATCTTTGCGTTTCGTGTCCAATTTTACGGCAGAAGGAACAAAATGGTATTCTGCATGTAGCTTCTTCATGCCCATGTTTTTTACACCTGACGCAAAACAAATTAGGTATTCTTTGGTTTCTATCTTGTGTTGGTATTTGGCTTACTTTTAATTCAGCTATTTGAGCTTGTAGGTCACTAATTTGTTTTATGAACATGCCCTGCATTTCTGAGTTTTTTTCTGTGTTATGTTTGATTAATGATTTTAGTTCACTTATCTCATTTATTTGAGTCACAGCGTGAACTGTTTCAAACTGTGTAGTTGGCGGTCTATTCAATGGAATACATTCCTCTAAGAGAATGACTTGTTTCTTAAATTCACTATAGTCCGTGAGAGCTAAAGGCGTTATTCCTCTTAAAAGTTCAGGCTTAAGGCCATTTTTTGCCGTGGACAATAATAAATCCAATCTATATTGCTCGAATTCACTACTTCGTTCACTAGGAACGCATTTATACGATAAGCCCTCGATTCGTGAAAAATATCTTCGTGCTGATTCCGACGGTAACTGATAACTCGTAGTTAACCGAGAGATATATGTTGTCATAGAGTGACAGAAGTTAAACCTATCACGAAGCGCCGTGCAGACATCTACATATGAACCGTGTTTTTTAAGGTCACCCTGACTTGATAAAAATTCCTCTGCTTCTCCAGAAATTCTCAATTTTAAAGCTAATAATTTATCTTTCGGGCGCCATGAACAATGGTCACCAATTTCATCTATTCTATCCAAAAATTGTGATAGTGAAACGTCTTTACAACTACCATCAAACACAGGAATATTATTTAAGAATTCACCAATATTAGGAGTGTCTACTGACACAACACACGAAGCGGTTTGAGTCTCACTATTCATAATTACATTAAAAATATTTACCTTCAAAAAATAATTTACTTTAGCAAATATTAATGTAAATATATGAAATTCAAATAAGTATTTACAACAATTTTCACAACAGTTACAATGTTCCACTTAATATAAAATAAACACAATGAGATTACTGTAAATAATTAAATAAGGAGATGTACCACATGCAATCTTTTAATAGTCAGCCATGTTTAAAACTAAGCCAGAATCTTATTCCGTTTTCAGTTTTTCAAAATCCACTTTAAACGGCACCATTTTGTTGTGTAGAAAATTACAATTATTATAAAATGATCACATATGATAATTTATATTAAAATAAGGAATTATTATTATTTTTTTTAATATTGCGTTGTGTATTTATTCAAGTCTTTATTTCTACCCAGATTCTAACCTGAAAGAACAGAAGCAGAGACTGGCTTTGTTTTAGTAATCAAAACTTCTTTTAATTCACAAAAGAAAATAACACATCTATTTACAATAATATGAATTCAATTATTTGTATTATTTCTTTTATTACAACTTTGCTATTAAAATGATAATTCACTCACGTGGGGTGATTAAGTTACCCTAGATTACCTGTTCTAGTGAGATTAATTATTAAATAAAGTTACGTTAATGGTGGTACCACACAAAAAAATCTGGCTGGATAATTAAATAAATAAAAAAAAACATTCACTTACATATATAAACAGTCGATGGTATAGGCCGGCCTATTTAGTTCAAAAACCTGGTTGATCACAATAGTCCAGCGTTCTTCTTTAATAGTATGGCAAACGCCTTGGATCGACGACAACTTGGATGTAAATGCTGACATTCAGGCATCTCCTAATTTCACAATTTGAGAGGGCTCTACTTCTTTCAATCAGCTTTTTCCTTTCTTATCAACTTCAACTTTACTTTTCGAAGTCTCCAATAAAGCGTCGAACTCCCCAAACCAACCGGGTCTCTTGTTCCGGCGATGTCCTGCAGCTCCTCTGTCTTTTTTTCCTCTCCTCTTCACTTCTCTTCTTCCTCCCCTCGCTTTTCCCTTGCAGGACCGGTTTTCTCCAAGTCCCACGTTAGGGCATTCCACTTCGTCAAAATGGGGGAAATGGGGTATAGAATTAAATAATAAAAAAAGGACTTCCAGCCAGAAAAAAAATGGGTAGTTTAATTTATAAAAATTATCCAGCCAGTGAATACAACATTTTCCAACTATTAATCCTCTCAGGGGGTTTACTTTCTTATAGTAAACACGAGAATCACAAGTACCCCAGTGATTTATCATCATCCTTTTCTTCTCATTTACTTCTTTAATTTCCTTTCCTCCTTCATTGTGGATGTCTCGTAAAATGGTTGAGGGCTCCCCTTCAGAGTAGCTATTTCTACCCTATTGCTATTAGCTTCTCCTTGGGACTAAATCACCCCCATATTTGCCATGTGTGGAGATCTGTGTCCATGGAAAGGAGGAGATAAGCATATTACTTTGGCCTCTGTTTCAGGTAAATGGGAGGTCTGCTGTGGTCCTTAGCACATTAATTGGCTTACATGGATCAAGCAATCACATCTGTTGATTGACTTGATAAATGTGGAGGCCAATTCAGAGATATATTGAAAGCATATACTGTCTGGTTAGTACTGGTGCAGTTATTCTGCATTCCCTTGTTGGGCTCAATGGTGGGTGGTGTAGTCAGGCCTTGAAATATAATCACACAATCCCTTTTTTAGGGAGTACTTCTAATTCTTTATTCCTTATCGAGCAACAAATGATGTAAGATCAAAAATATTTTGTCATTAAAAGAACTGAGGGCAATTTTGATAATGTTTTCCATATTCTTAATATGAGTCTTATTGATACAGTTGGAAATATCAAAAATGTTTACAAATCTGATCTCTTGATTGAAGTTTTATTAGTTGAACAGGCCAAAACCTTTCTAAAACTGAAATGCCCTTTTAATATTATGTTATAGTGTTTCTATAGATTGCTAAATTCTACGCTGGGAGTAATTTAAGTAGATGATTTGTTTTATGTTCCAGAGGAAGAAATTTGGATAATCTTGTTGACCAAAAAGTATGACGTGTGCAGCACTTTATAATCAAGAGAGAGGGTACAATTATAAAAACTAAGCACCTCATACTCAAGTTTGCAACTCCTACACTACCTCAATCTATTAAAGATGGTTATCTAAATTGCAATGTTTGACTTTGCATTTCAAACACTTTGTTTCTTTAAATGTAAACATTTTGGGCATGCAAAAACTACTTGTTGGGGATCTTTGACTTGAGCTCGATGTGCTTCTGTCGGACATGACAGCAGTTCATGTCTAAATTACAATTACAAGAAAAATGTATCAACTGCGGTGGTGAATATCTCGCTTACTCCCAGTCATGCTCAACATAGATACTAGAAAAAAAAATTACTACTGTGTGAAAATAAAACATAAAACTTATCTTATCCTGTAGCCAATCATACAGTGTTATTCCGTACCTCTCAACAAGGTATTAGTTATTCATAAGTAATCAAAAAATCATGAAATCTTGTAGTACCCAAACAGGTTGCTTAAGTCTTCAAATTTCAAAGTTATTCTCTAATATTTCTAATATGAATATCTTACCTACTCTAAAAGGAATTTCTCCAAAGTCTTTCGCAAAATCTAAGTCCCAAAGATCCAAAAAATTGAAGCATGCAAGAGAAAGGCTCCATAAATAATTTTTTATGAATAAAGAAAACGAACCATAGCTCTAAGATAGGTACAATGAAGGTAGATCCTTCAGATGATGAAACACTCCTAAGTGAAGATTCATCCGTGCGATTCCCAGGTGGCTTTCTCCAAGGCAGGAGCATCCAGTTTTGCTTTATGGTAGCCTTTATTTTTTGGAACTGTTGAGGTTTTCACATTCATATAGAAGATATTAAGGCAATTATTAACCTGTTTAATCCAATGTATTTTGCAATCTAAGAAACATTCTTGTAGCCTCAGTATAGTTTTAAATTGTGTGATTATAACTGTGTGAGAAAAGAGATTAACCATGATACAGTCTTTGGATGTGTATGCATTCTTGTGTCTTGTAACATCCCTAGCTCTGTACAATCCTTTAACAGATCACTACAAGCTGTTGCAATACACATACGTTCAACATATCTCATTACTATTTGTAACTTTACTGACCTCCCTATGCTGTCATCCATGAAAGTGATTTGAACAATTTATTGAATCAATTACCTACACCATTTATTTTGCTTGGTGACTTTAATGGCCATAACACCCAATAGGGCTGTGATAATAGGAATTCTTGTGGTCACATAATAGAACAGTTTATTTCTAATAACAATATCTCTTAAATTCCACAGAAATAACCTATTACCACCAACCATCAAAAACTTTTCATTAGATTTAGCTATTTGTTCTCCAGCAGTTCTGCCTTTATTAAATTTTAGTAATCATTTTCCTATAATTATAAACCAAACTGATATAAGTAGATCAAAAGTCTTCCACTTTTGTTATTCTTATTATCATGCAGACTGGCCACCCTATACTCAATTAGCTGTGATTGCTGACAGCATGGTTAGAAGTGAGGATGTTAATGATGCTGTGCAAAAAAGTTACTGATGCCCTTTTAGATGCTGCCAAAATCATTCCCAAGCATTCTCAAATTCCATGCAAACGTCATGAACCATGGTGGAACATTGAGTGCGAAGTGTCATTCAAGAAGTAGAAAACTTGTGGGCTATTTTTTGTAGATGTCTTACCATAGAAAACCTTGGTCATTGAGTTTGGTGAAGTAGTAAAAAACAATCTTGGGTAAAATATGTCTGTATCACACCATCAACTTCCAGCAAATAGTTGTGGGAAAGTTAAAGCAACCATTGTTTGTGAATCAAGATTTCTCTATCTCAATATTACACCCAGGAACTGTTACATACTCTTCTAATTATGATATTGTCATTCTTTTGGAAACTTCTGCAAGGATATCTAGTCCAGCCTCTTATGATCCTAAATTTCTCAGAACCAAAGTGTAAGCTGAAAAGAAACCTATAAAGTTTCATGATAAAGCTATACATGTATATAATTGCAATTTCTTTTTCCTGGAACTGCAGAGATCAGTGTCCCAAACTAAAATCACTAGTGCAGGACCAGATGGTATCTTATATAAGATGCTTTGTCATCTTAGCTATAAATCTTACATAAACGTTCTTATTCTATTCAATAGAATATGGAATGAACATGTTTATCCAAGCCTCTTGTGCAAAGCAGTTGTTATTCCAATACTAAAACCTGGAAAAGATTTACTATCTTCAAAACTACCATCCAATTGCTCTCACAAGTTGCATTGCTAAAGATTCCGAGCATATGGACAATACCCGTCTTGCTTATGTACTCTAAGGTATAATCAGTACATATCATTTTAGCAAAGTGGATTCCGGAAAGGTTGATCCACACTATATAATATTGCATACTTAGAAACACAAATTAACAATGCCTTTGTACAGACTTCATTTGGTGTCTCTTTTTTGAAGTAGAAAAAAGCCTACTTTATATAATTTTAATTTCGGAGGAAATTACACATTTTTATTCAGAATTTTTTAAACTCTCATATTTTTGATGTCCATATAGTTTTATCCAATCTGAGAAAGCTCCTCAGGGAAGTGTCTTAAGTGTTACTGTTTTTAATATTTGCCTCTGTAACATTCATGTATTACAACTATCAGTTTATGGAATATTATATGTAGATGATTTCCAAATTTCTTGTTAGGGCTCCAATATGCGACTGATTGAATGGCAATTACAAACTGCTCTCAATAATATTGTTGCTTGGTATAATGATGTAAATGGGTATATTTTGTCACCTTCTAGAAGTAATTGTATACATTTTGGCAGAAAAATGGGGTATCATTGTGATCCAGAAATTAAAATATCAGGCACAACTACTCCTGTAGTTAATCAGATATCGTTTCTTGGCCTAGTCAACTTTCCTACTATCTATCTTAGATTTGCACAAAAGATGCAAAAGGACGCTAAATATTCTGAAAGTGCTCTGCAATACCTCTCTTAGTGCAGATCGTAAAGTGTTACTCTGTGTGTATCAATCGGTTATTCTATCTCACATTGACTATGGTAGCATAATTTATGGATCACCCAGATCATCAGTATTGTACAAATTAGACCCTGTACATCACTCAACTTCACCAATCGATTCTGGATCATTCTGGACTTCTCCTATTCAAAACTATAAACAAAACTTATGAATATTGTGCAATTTCAGAAGTATTAATTTTATTTGTTAAAGATTTTTATTCATGTGAAGTTATCTTTACTTACTTCCAAAACATAAGTTTAAAGATTATAGAATTAACAATAAAAAAATTAACTTGTAATAATTGTAAATAGAATATACTATTCAAATATAGTGTCATTTCTCGTAGATAAAGGTAATTCTCAAAGTTGAAAGAGCAAATAAAATCAATTATTTAAGTTGGAAAGAAAAGTAAGAATGGGAAAAATTATAATGAAGCTTGGACTGCAGACACTTTAATTTTATTTACCAAAGTTTTTTACTGAAAAAGAATAAAATGAGTTGTTTCCATTGAATTAAAGTAACACATATTTGTGTATAATGTTGCGAAGAAGAAGGATGTTTGTATGGGTGACAGACCTTTTTTTCGCAAATCTGTCAAATAGACAGAAAACGTATATTTATATGTATATCAATTCACAGTAAAAATATCAAAAATTTTCTGATCATTATGTGAAAACTCAATTATGATTTGTGTCTATTAAATCTTCCAACCTATAATAGTTTCAATGCAAAAAAGTTTTCCGATTTTCTTAAGTAAACTTACAAATTTATAATTAAACAAATATTTTTATTCTTCAAATAATAAGGGTCACCTATTAGCTGTTAAAATTATTTTAATAAATATTTGTCTTGATATGTGTGTTCCCAGTCTCCATAATTTTTTGTTGATTTTTACCACAATCTACTTGTTTATGATTAACATGACATTCAATTCTGTAGATAATCAGGAGTTCACTGAAATTGTTATTTTATTATACTTTTTATTTTAATTATTTTTAGGTTAAATTATGAAGTTTAAGTACATAATAAAATATTTAATTTTAAACAATTTAGCTATCTAAAATTTTTTTATTACAATAGAATGTATCTAAAAGTTTTTTTTATTGATGTTTGTATGATATATAGTGCATAATATTGTGAAATGTTCTAATTTTGATATCTTTTATCTAGAAATATGTCCAAGAACATGAAAATGAAGATTTTATTTTAATTGGCTTTCATTCTCAAAAAGCAAATCCTTTTCGAGAAAAGAGTTCCTGCGTAATTTTATGATTTTTTTAAATACTTTCGGAATTGTTTCCCAAGTGATTTCATTCTTTTACTTTCGTAAACAAAGATTTCCAAGCAATAGTTGTACTTTAATAATAATGAATTGTTATTCAAACATATGAGTTTTAAACTTGGTTATTTCATTTTTTTAAGTTTGATATCCCACACTTAAATATTTGTTTTGTGTCAATACTTTAAATATATTTATTAAATTCTTATTTTCATTATCTTAAGAGTAAAATTTTTTTTCTTTCTGTTGCTGAAAATATAAATTACTAATTTGAATATTGTTTATTGATTCACATTATCTGAATATATAACAGAACCACATTAAGTTTTCTTTTTTACTAAACATTTAAATAGTTTTTAGAAGTGGTATATTATGTGAAGAAATCCCATGCATTATGTTTTAGTAAATTGCACTGTTTAGTTGCTTTACATGCAAACTAGGTATGTTTATATTCTTTAACTCATTGTTTCATTTTCTGGAATTACATGGGTTTTAGATTGTTAGGATTTTGTAAAAATGTTCTTTTTAAATTCTAGATCTGATTGTTTTATTTATTCTTCTGAAGTTAATGAATCCAACTATTTTTAGATAAAATATGTCTAAGTTTTTTGACGTGTTTTTATCTAAAAATGGTTATTTTTTAATTTTATTTTATAGTGTTGATTTTTTACATTAATGTATTTGTCTTCATATTTTTATGTAGCTTCATTAAGCAAGCGTAAGGCACCGTGCATTGCTCAAGTTATTGTTCACTTATAGTTTATAGTGTAATCTTTGCTATTTCACAGTATTTATTCATGTATTCTTGCATACATTCTGCAATTGGTGTTTGGATTTGTTTTTTCTGAGTGTTCTGTATATGTATGAAAAAATGTGTGTTCATTTGATGTAATAATACTGTATGTCTAATCGTATAATTAGTCTAACTTTTATATATCATTCTATAAATGTCTCCATCTGCATAGTTTTTCTTAAAGTGTATAGTGAGGTAGATTTTGTATCAAAATTTGCATATTCTTCATTGATGAATAACTTTATTTGGATTAATCTTGTATGTTTACATACTCAACCTTCAATTTGGAATTTATAATTTTGATTGATATAAATGTTACTACTAAAAGTATCTATGGAATTGATAATTAAAATTCATTTATCATTAAAATAAATTAAAAATAACAGATAAATACTTTTTTTGGTTAAATCTGAATAGCATGGTTCATGATCAAAATTTCTTTCAGTTTGTCTTTTTAGAATCAAGTTCAAACTAAAGTCTTCATTTTTAATAAACATATCAGTAAGAATACTGTAATCCAAACAAGTGTATAATAGGACAGTGCTCCAAATAAATTTAAAAACATTTTGATTTTGAATTTTTTATATGTTATATTTTAAACTATTGCCCTTTGAAAGTATTGGAGATAAAAAATTATGCAAAGTTAAACACTAAATTTTTATTTGTTTATGAAAGCAATATTGTATGCACCCAAATTTTTTTTCTGCTAAATATTTTAGTTTAAGCATAAATTAAAGGAAAAATTTTTTGTATTAAAAATATTTTAAAAGTGTATATAAATGGATAAAACTAGGAAAAAGCATATTCTAACTATATTAATTGTATTATAATTATTGCCAAAATCCTGATCTATTAGATTAATGGAGTTATTAACCCAAATTAGTGCTTTTTCCTGTATAATTTTTTTTAAAAATTTCAAGATAAAGTAGTTAAAGAGAAATGTTTCCTGTACATAAAACATAAGTTATATCTACTTTTGTACTCCACTATATATCCTAAGTGTAATTTTTTAGATCGGATATAAAAAAGTTTTTATATATTTCTTTTTATAATTGTGAAATGCTATGTTTGTAATAGATCACCCAAATGAAAACATGTGGCAGTATTTTGACATTTTTAAAAATGTATTTTAAATATATTTGACATTTTCAAGAATGTGTTTTCAATTAAAGTTATTTTGAAGTAATTAACCTCTCAAGATGATAATCTGGAAAGATATTTTCAAGTATGAATTATTGATTTCAAAATCACTTTTTATTTTGTTATTCCTTCTCTCTTTAAGACTATTCTTGGGCTTGATTTCCACCTTTGGTGTGAATATTTGCTGTTCAGAACTCACTTTAAAATATAGCTCCTGCTCTAATTAACAAAAAATGACCATCATGTGATTAATAAATCAAACTACTTCCATTTATTTTAACAAACGACTTTCTTCCCTTGCCTATTAAGCTTTGAGAATTCATTCTCTGAACCTTGATTTCGAGAAATAAATGAAGTGGTGTTAAGTGCAAATGCTTATTGAAATTTTCAACTATGGGCTGTAAGTCTACCATTAACCTATTCCTACTGAAGTAATTACATTTAAACTTTTGTGTAGTTTAGTGCAGATCCTAAACTACAAAACAGACAATACATTATAATTCATGGGATTGAGATCTTATATGAGTAGAGAAGCCATTTTTCATGTATCATTTTGAGGCATGATGGCATCGTGGAGAATGTTTTGCACCCCTTGTCCTTTTGGCCTTGAGAGATTATGTTGAGTCCTGTTGAAAAATCCACTTTATTTTTATCAAAGTGCTTTTTTGGCCTGGGGAAGCACAACTGCTTCTTGAATGTCCAGCAGGTACTTTTGATTTATTTTAACACTCTTCCTCTAACAAATTATTTTACTGTATGTTTTAATTTGTGCCAGAACTACACAATACTTAAAGTTTGTAAGCCAACAGAGGCAACATTTTGAATGTTAATGCGCCATCAATCTGAACGAGCAGCGCAGTACTCGTTCGAGGCATCTGTGATTTTTGTATATTTTTCTATTCTTATTTTCGTATCTTAATAAAAATGTTAAGATTTAACTAACTTGTTTCAAGTAACACACACAACCTCAAATTCTTTTCCAGACTATGATTGAATTGCGATTTTGAAAATGTTCAACAATTGTCAAGGTGCTTAGAGCATTTACAAACAAGGTCCTATCATTCTGGGAATTATGAACATGTTGGACTGTAATGAGCTTCTTATTAGTAAAAAGTCTTTCCCACATCTAACATGCAAACCATCTCAAAATATTTTGACATTGGAGCAACTAGAGTTTGTTTCTTTAGTTAATTGAACTTCTTGGAATTTTTAAGACTTCAGTCCAAGCTCAATTTTTACCACTTGCTAGATTGATCATTCACATTCTCCCATTTCATAAACAATGTTACTCATGGAATTTGTCAGATTTCATTGAACTCGCTTTTTGATGATTATGCTTATTAGAACTGTTCACTGCATGTTTTTGCCCAAATACTGGATGTTAATCATCATTACCTAGCTCTTTGAAACTACAGATTGCATCAGGCAGTGTTTGTCGATGCACTTTAAGCAAACAGTTTTACACTGTCGTTTTCCTTACCTAAACAACTAAAAAAATAGATTTTTTGCATGAAATTGTAAAAAAAGCCAAAATTTATGTATAAACTTATTTCTCCAATGTCAATTTGTAACGATATTTCAGCAGGACACTATATAAGATAAGATTTATATCAAAATATTTTATGATTAAAATAGTAGGATCCACAGTAGGATTGTTAACGAAAAAAGTGAATTCACAAATAAAAAGTTAAACTTTCACTCTACAATTCAATAACTTTGTCTCAGGGTTTTTTTTTGTTGCAGTCTGCATAATCTGTTTTATTAGCACAAACTTTATTTGATAAGGATATTTATTTGGAGCACTATATTTGATTCAAATTAGTTTTAAATTTTATTTTTACATGATCATTATTACATGAATATTTTCTTGCAAAATAAGCTTCCTATAAATTTACATAAGCAATTTTATTGAAATAAAGTGCCAAATAAACATTTGAAATTCAAAATTATTCTTATTATAAATGTACTATAAAAGTTCCTGAATTCAGAAATTATACCATTTAAAAAATGTGAGAATGATTTCTGTTTTGCAAAAAATCCTCAATTAGAAAAGGTATTTGTGTATGTCATTTTAATGTCTTATATTGTATAGAAATTAAAAAAATATATCGTTGAACTGCAATTTTCTTCCTTGCACTGGTTATTCCAAGTGTTTACAAGATGTTTGTGTTGTGCTGAGATATATTATTTTTGATGTATGGATATCATGTAATTTTGAATTAGTTCATCTTTTATCTATTTTTAAAAAGTCAAAGTAGTTTTTCCTGAAATTTTAATGTTTACTTATTAATGTTCAAATTGCATCTCATGTAAGATATTTAAAAAATGCTTCGGAAATATGAAAAAAATATATTTTTATAATTACATTCATTACATAATATTTTATCAGTATTTAATTTAAATTATATATTAATTTTTTATTACTTTGTTGTATTTTTAGTTTTGCAAAAAATAGTTTAGTATTTTTCAGAAGTTGTGTTTATAGTTAGAAAGCATCATTAGCTCACAACTTTTAGTTTTTTTTATATACTGTATATGTATGTTATAAATGTGAAACTATGGAATATATTAAATGTGCCAATTTCATCAAGTCTATTAATCTGTGATTATCTAATAAATTTGGCCAAAAAATGTAGAAATGATTGTTTAAAATCTAAAATTACACAAAATGTGTTCGCAGTCAGTTATTTTCACTTAAAAAAATTTATATATGTACTCATTCTATTCATAAACTGGGTACTTCAGAAATTCTTAATTATTAAATGTATTTATGCTCCAGTGTTTGTTAACGCTTTTTTTTTTGCCTAATACTTTGTTGAAATAACATGTTATTTTGTTAGTGATATATTTGTGATTTGCTTCATATCTTTTGTATGTATATATTGCATACTATAAAGTATATACTGTATATAATTTAATTATTGGATGAATAGACATTTTATATCGTACACTATTTTTTTATTCTAAATAATTTTCAACTGCATAAAAAGTCAGCAATTCTTGAAATTTAGTTTTTTCAAAATTTATGTATGTATATAAAATAATTTGACCATGCCATTTTATTTTTGATTTCCAAATTCTGTTGAGATTTAATTTTCGTATTCTATTTGCAGTTTTAAATTTAAATTTGTTTGCACAGTTTATTGAATGTCAAGAGAAAAATATAAACAAAAAATTTACTCAATTTCTTATGTATCAAAGGATATTGATGAAGTTTTGTTACTTGCCCCACTTTTAGCTTATGATCTTGGATGAATTTGAGGTGAATTCTTTTATGTATATTTACTAGTTTTTGAGAACATTTTGACATTAAAAATTCAAGTTTATATATTTTCTTAGTCCAACAACATCGACCCAAAACTGGAGGTATGAAACCCAATAAATGAATTATCTAAATAAGATTGATATATGTTTTTGTCTAATCTTGTAATTGTTATAATCTTGGCATGAAATATAAATTGTAAATTAGATGTTAATGGTTTGGTGTCATTAAAGCCATAGGTCCAGGGTGAATTAGCCCTCTTTTTCTAAAAATATCTAAAGTGACAACTAATTGTTATTTTACAATTTTTGTCAAACATTCTTTTTTTGCATTGAGGCTTTCTTGTAAAATGCTTATCGTGGGCTAATTTGTCTAAAATTGGCAAAATTTTATTTACTAACTTTTAGAGGGGACTATTTAATATTACTTTAATTCTCTTGACTCAATTGAAATTCTGTGTGGATCCAATTTTAAATTTCAATCAATTCTTTCTGCACATTAATTATAGAAATAATTTAGTAGTAGAAGTACTAAGATATTTTAAAAGCATTTGAACTGTACTGAATTATGAGTTATATGTTTTAATTTGGTGACAAATTTAATGTTTAAGCTAATGGTACATAAATAATTTCCATTTCATTATAATACTTCTTCAATCTAGTTACAATTATAAAATATGTTCTTAACATTTGTTTAATATCATTAGCATATTGCTCTAAAATATTGACATGTCAAAGATTAAAATTAATTTCAAATAAAAATTATTGACAAATTTAAGATCTTTCTTAATTTAATATGTTTATTAAGTAAAATTATGTATACTAAATTAGATATAATTTCAACCTGAATTTGACTGGCTCATTAGAATTTGCTGTGTTGTAAATGACACTTGAAAAAACAATTTTTGTTTTTATAAAATTAAGATGTTTATTTTATCAGAATGCAGTTTAATGTTACAATAAAATATTGTTATGTATTTTTTACACACATGTAAATAATTTTCTGTTTTAGACTTACTGGGTACTGAAACACATTTTTCCAATTTTAGGCTCTGCTGCAATCAAACGATTTTTATAGCATTTATTTACTTTTATTTATCAGCATGAAGTTTCTGAAATTCAATATAAATTTAAATATTGAAATTTATATCGAAATTTAGAGTACTGTAATAGTTGAATTTTAAAAGAAACTGAATATTTTATTTAGATTTTAATTAAGAGGAAATTCCAATGCAATTAAAATGTTCTATTAATGTTGGGTTACAGTCAGCTTCTTATTTGCAAGTTTTAATTAACCTTTAAAAACTTGAGTAAATAATTTTATGAATATTTTTTGTAAGTACCATGCTAGAAATAATTTTTATCTTGCATTGCTTCAAATTCTTATTTATAATAATTAGTGTGTTTTAAAATTTCATTTTGCAAACCACATTTTTCATTAAATAACTTATTACTATATTTAGTTTTTCTTAAATAGTTAAATAAATGTTTTGTGATACACGGAAAGATAGACAATAAATGAATAATTTTATGAGTGAAGTAAAGTTATAGTATAAAAGGAAGTAGAGATTTTGACATACCATTTATTGATCTTAAAAAGTATCCATTTTCATATTGTATAAAAGAAAATTCTCTGAGTCAAGAAAAATTGTATTTATTTTGGAACTGAAGTGCTGTTAGTTTGAATTCAGAGTTATTTTCTATTTATTTAATTTTTTTGAACCATCCTATTTAAATCATGTACTTTTTGTTTAACTTTTGATATTTAAATAATTCTTAATACTAAAATGAGATTTGTTTTAAGAGGGATCAGTTTTCTCCTAATATATTGTGTATGTTAGTATATGTGTCTGTTTTGAGTATTGAAAGTTTTAAACATATTGTCTTATTTGCAATATTTTGTTTAAAATGGTAAACATGAAAATATACCAAACTATTAGAGGTATATATGTATGATGCATAAATTTTTCTTATAATTTAAAATTTGCTCTTTTAATTATTGTTTGAAGATTGAATTCTTCTGTGTTTTTCAAATATGGCTGATGATGAAGTGAGTATTTTCTAGTCATAGCTTGAATTTTCAACAAGTAATTTATAATATTCAACTTCAAAAATTCACACACTTCTAAAATTCAAAAGTAAGTTAAAATTGGTATATATATATTGTATATATATATATATATATATATATATATATATATATATATATATATATATATATATATATATATATATATATATATATAATAATTTTCTAAACAGTTTCGAAAATATTTTTTAGACAATACACTGTCTGAAAAGGAAAATGCTTAGTGCCATGAAGGAGTCATTTATTTACTTTTCATGTTTTAAGGAAACTTTTGCCATATCAATAATGGTGAGAATACTAAATGGGAAATTAAGTTTCTCTTCTGAAATTAGTCATTTATAACTTTTTGCTTTTGCTGCTAAGTTTCCATTCTTGGTGTAATGAGATGATCAATGAGCTTTTTTATTGTGCTAACAGATGTTTTTTTTGTCTCATCAACTTTGCTAAATGTTTTATTTGCTTATATTGCTCTAATCAGTTTATGTTTAAGAAATTTCACCTGTGATACTAGATGCATTTAATTTCTGCACTTTTTATACCAGATATATATATTTTTTTTGATTACAAGAATGATCTTTATAACATCTTTTTTAGGTTTCATTGTGTTTTATAATGAATGACTGAAATTAATTTTAGGAACAATGTTTTATTTAATTTTTGGTTTTTATATTTTTGCTAATAGTCGGCTACTATGGATTGAATGTGCTAATATATTCTCATAATACTTGGGATTTTTGAGCAAGAATAATTTTAAATATTGGTGCTTTAGGGTTGAGTTTCCATGCTCAAATCCTGAGTGAAAAATGTATTTTGTCATACTGTAGTTTGGTTTTTGTATATCCCTTACATATGTATTTTCCTTGCTGTTATTAGCAATATAGATCTGTTACTGAGAATTCTGTTTTTGAAAACTTGTGATGTTATTCAAAGTACTAATGGTTTTTTTTTTTAGATGTAACTGATTATATACAAGTATAAACTATTTTTTTTCTGTATTTTTTAATGATGAGAGAGGAATAATTTAGATATTTTATTCTGTGCATTTTTACATATAGTATCAATAAAATGATAATATATGTATATAAAGGTTGTCAAAACTAATTATGTTTAATGATTTTAATTTGTGATTTTGAATAAGTTCTATGTGAATATTTTCTTATAAATTGGTACTTATACATATCAATGGTATTACTATATATTTTTCTAAAATGTAAAAATTGTGCTATATGCATTGACTATTGTGTTTTAAATTATATATCTGATTTTTTATAACCACACTCTTCTGTAAACTAATATCAGATAATAAAACTATTTGTGTTAACTGGAAATCCGCCCCTCTTAATTGGCCTTCTGTCATGTATCTTACACATTTGTTTAAATTTAATTATTTGCCAAATAATTATTTTTAATTAATTCTACTTATATATGAATTCAAATGATTTGTTTTTGCTCTTTTCACTCTTAAGAAAGTAGTTAAAAATGTTTTCAGTGGAGCATTTATTTTTTTCTACTCAACATTTGTTTTCTCAAACTACAAAATTTTAAGAAACTAATACACATGAAAGGGATATATTTTTAAAGGGAAAAAAAAAACTAAAATGTTTGTGCTTAATTCTGTGGTTAAAGCATTTTTGTATCTGAAAGGCAATATATAGATATTTTATATGCCCAGAAGACTCTTGAGTGCATGTAACTAATGATAAATTTTTGTAATTTGATATTTAAATCTTAACCATTAATAAAACTTCAAAAATCCTATTGATTTTCTCATTTGCCCCAGTGTATTTTTTTTCTAATATTGTGAAATATATACATATAGATGTTATATTTAAGAGCTTAAAAATACATTATTCCAGATATTACTGGCTTTTTGTAATGTTAATGCAAGGTGTAAGAAAAAATTGTAATTTATACTCTAAAAATGAGACCATGAGAAATTTTCTGCTAACTTATTCTTCAACTTAATCTAATTAGTTATATGAAATCTATTTGATGTTATAAAACTTCAAAGCTGTATTTTTTGAGATAAAAACTTATCCTCATCTAAAAATTATAAAATTTATAAGAATCTCATGGGTTTATACCATCTTTTGTTTATATTGATGTAGATTTTTTATTTGAAACAATACCAAAATTTCACTTATCTCATGACTTATATACTAACAAATCTTTTAAAGCAGACAAAATACAGAAAAAGCAAATATAAGGGCTATTATAACATTATCCGAATAAACAATATTGTGATTTTCGACACAATATGCAGTTATGTCTTAGCTATTCATTCAAATTTGAAAATAATTGCTTACTTATTTCTAACCTAAATATTAAGGGTCAAAATAAATACCTAATTAGTTATGGTGTTATTGTTTTTTATTTTTGGTTAATGTATTTTGGTAAAATTGTAGCATTAAATTTCCATGAACACCTCATTTGTTTACATTCCAATCAAGAAATTCTGACTTTGGTATATTAAGCCAATTAAAGACAGTTCAGAATAAATTATGTTTCTAAAATAAAATTATCTGTATTTTGGGGCCCATTTACTCTTCTATTTATAAATTTGGATGTAATTTTCAAAAAACGTTCATGTTCATATAACTTGAGCTAAAATTCAATTCACGATGCACTCAATGTGAAGTTGTTAATTAAAACGTTTGAATGCTTTTAAATGATACTTTGTTGAATCATGTTTCGAATACTTTCAGTTGCATTCCTTTTTTATCAGTTAACTTAAAGTACATATATTTTCCTACAATATCCATAAACCAGCAACAATGTTTAGAGAAATTTTATAATTACATATACGAGCACGCAAGTGCTACAGTTTAATTACTGGATAGGGGCTTAGGAAATAACTAAATATATACAGTAAGACCCCGCTTAACGTTGTTTCGGTTTAACGCTCTTTTATTTCAACCCGGGGATTCCACGAAATCGCTCGCAGCATACGGGGATTCCCCGAAATATTATGCAGCGATAGGTTTTAAATACATATCCGAAAGAGTGTACTTTTGTTTCTTGTTTGGTGCGGTATTGTACAGACATATTTTTATTATTGGAAACATTTGTTGACATTGTTAGTAGGTATTAATTTACATATTTAATACTATATTACAGTGTCAAATATTTTGATCTTTAGTTTTTACTATCGGTGATAATGAAAAAGAAAAGAAAGCAACCAGAAAAAGCATTTCACTCAAAACTAAAATGGAAGTGATTAGAAGATTAGATTCTGGTGAACGTCAAATTCTAATCAGTGCTTCATTGAATTTGCCAACTTCAACAATAAGGACCATCATGAAGAATAAAGAAAAAATACTGTCATTGGCAACTACAACTACGTCAAGCTCTGCAACTAGAATTACCTGTTCTAGAAATAATATCATAGAGGAAATGGAAAAACGACTGTCTATATGGATTGACGACGAAATTACCGCAATATATGCCATTAAGCCAATCTATCATAATGGAAAAAGCTAGAATAATTTTTAATTACATTCAGGCTGAGACAATTGACACAAGTAAAACTTTCGTTGCTAGTCGAGGATGGTTTAATGTATTTAAACATCGAAATAACCTTCACAACATAAAGATTACAGGAGAAGCAGCATGTGGTGATACAAAAGCGGCGGCTGAATTTCCAGCGATGTTATGAAAAATAATTGAAGAAGGAAACTATCCTCCAGAATTTGTTTTTAATGTTGATGAAACAGGCTTGTTTTGGAAAAGAATGCCGAAACGATTATTTCTATCCCGTGAAGAGAAACGGGCACCAGGATTTAAAGCTGCAAAATATCGCTTAACCCTTCTACTAGGTGTTAACGCAAGCGGAGATTTTAAATTAAAACCATTACTAATTTACCATTCCAAAAACCCAAGAGCGATGAAAGGCATATCTAAATCAACTTTACCTGTAATTTGGGAGTCTAATAAAAATCATGGATAACTGCGAAAAATTTTCAGGATTGGTTCACTGAACATTTCTGCCCGCCTGTTAAACGTTATTGCGAAATTAAAAAACTTGAACAAAAAGCACTTCTGTTAATTGATAATGCTCCAAGCCACCCAAAAAATTTATCAGACTTAACAACATGCATTCCAGTCGAAGTGGTTTTCTTGCCGCCTAACACAACTGCCTTAATTCAACCAATGGACCAAGGCGTTATATCAAATTTTAAGGCTTATTACTTGCGGCGAACCTTTAAGCAAAGGTTTGAAAAAACAGACGGAGAAGGGAACCAGTCCATAAGAGAATTTTGGAAAAACTACAACATCGTGAATGCTGTAGAAAACGTAGGCCTTTCTTGGAATGAGGTAACAGAAAGATCTTTGAAAGGAGTATGGAAGAATATTTGGCCGGATTTAAGTAAGAGCGATGACGTTGGACACTCTGTCGATGTGGATGAAATAGTGGAAGAGATAGTGAAATTAACGAAGCAAACCGATTTTGAAGGGGTAAATGTGGAAGATGTCGAAGAAATAATTCAGGAAGCAGCGGCTAGTCTTTCTAATGATGAGCTCAAGGAATTAACTGAACAAGAAGAAAACAAAAATGTTGACAGCAGTGATTCAGAAGAAGAGCAAAAAGAACTTTCGATGGCGTTTGTAAAAAGGAGTTTGTCTACCATAACTGAAATAATGGATCAATTCATTGAAAATGATCCAAATTTTGACAGGAACTCAAAAGTAAGGCATGGTGTTAGAAATGCTCTATCCATTTATGAAGGACTTTTAAGAGAACAACGCAAAAGAAAAAGGCAAACAACATTAGATGCTTTTGTCACAAAAAGGCAGAACACTGAAAACGCGGAAGGCTAACTAAATATGACTGACTTAGAATTTTTTTTTATTTTTTTGTTTTTTTTTAAAGAATATTTGTTTTGTTATTTATATTCTGTTTTTATTTTTGCAAAAAATAATAATGTGGTATTAATTTGGGCTTTAAGAAATAAATGTTTGGTTTTATTTTTATTAAAAAATCTTACTTTTTATATTTAATACCTAACCAATTTCCTAGCCATCTTCCCCTAACCCCAATATTTACATGTAAAGATAGCCTCGCTTAGCGCTGTTTCGCATTACGCTCTACTTTGATGGAACGTATCCCCCGCGTTAAGCGGGGTCTTACTGTACCTAAAATATATGTTTATTAATTTTCCCATTTTAACTTGGAAATTCGACAGTTCAATTTTCATAATCATATTGCATTTCATTATGAACACATAGTATGAAGCATATTTCTGTTTTCTGAAACAAAATTGCAATGTTTAAGCCATATATAGTTAACTAATTCAAATTAGTTTCAAAGAAGGCAAATTTAAAAAATTTAAGTGATCGAACTTTAAACACTGGACATAGATTTCTTGAAAATTATATAGACAACTTTAATAATCGCTTAAATAAAATATAAAATCAGTATGTGCAATATAACAAATTTAACTAAAGTTCTTTGTATTCAGTAAACAATAACTTTGATATTTTTAGATGTTTTGTAACATTGATAAATTTCTTTGCCATGAATTCTTATAAAATTATCTTTATTTCTGTAGTTCTCTAACAGTTAATTTCACATTTTTATTGCTTGAAAATTAGTTATTTTTAAAGTACTCCTTGCTACCATCAACATCTGGCTTCATCGTTTTATCACCTGGCTTCCATCCTGCTGGACAAACTGAAATAAAATTATAACACATTTAAGATAAATTCAGGTATGCACTTATATGCATTAATTATGTAATTTTCTATCATGTGATGATCAAATAAACTATCTAATTGAGAACATCATTTGATTTTAATTATAAACAGAACGTGAATATTGATACAAATTAAATACCCAGTAACCCCAGTAATTTAATGTATCATAGAATCTATGTTTTCATAATGATTTGCTATATTCAATACAAATTATTATGATATATTCGAATTACAATATTCATATTGTTTAATATGATGTGATGTACTATCCAAATATTTAGTTTAATGAAATCCAATTTGGAAATATTTTGCTCACATTTCTAATGACAAATCGATTTTTTTAAAGTAAAACATAAAAAAGTATTTATAATAATATATTTGAAGAATTTGACAATATATGCAATTTTCTTTATTTCATTAGATTATAGAATGTGTGTTTGATCGTTACCATACTTAATCAAGTTGCTATCAGGAATTATGTAATATAATATTTATAAGGGGTATTTGAATTGATAAGGTAAGTTTAAACTAAATTCGCATTTGAAATGAAAGCGTTTTCTTTAATAAACAATCTCGCGAAAACATAAATGGGATAAAAGCACTTCATTACAATCGTAAAATGAAATTATTCAATTTTAAGTTCATCTAACCGTCTTCCATTCTAATCTTCTTTTCTCCTATCGTCTTTTTTTATTAATAAATAAAGAAATATGAGTTTTAAACTATCTTTTGAAAACGAATAACTTATTAATTATAAAAAATAGCTTTAAGGTCTGCAAATTACGACTGAGGTAGTTTTTTAAGCAAATGAGATTGTTTTAAGCAGCCAATAAATTTTTTTTAAGTATTAACTCATTATCAATACTTTTTTAATTGCACCGTCAAATGATATATTTTGAAGATATTACTAGAATTTAAATTTTGGATTTTTGTAGATGAATATGTGAGTTGCAATGATTGCAAGTCATTTTTATGAAACGTGGGAAAAACTTACCTTCACCATGCTTGTCTGTGAATTGAAATGCTTGGACAAGGCGTAGAGTTTCATCCACTGATCGACCCACTGGCAAATCGTTTATTGTTATCTGCCTTAATCGACTTTGTTCATCAATAATGAACAAACCTCTGAAAAACGGGATTGATTTTTAAAGGTCAGAATTGTACACATTTATATTTAAAATTGAATAATTTTCCAAGATCTATAGGTGAAAATAAATTAATATATTTTTATAGGAATTTATTTCTGTCTTTAATTTTTTTATAAATATTTATGCCTTTTATTACTCATAGTTTTAAAATAATATGAGATATTGCTAGAAAACTGCTTCATAGAGAAAACATTTTAAATTTGTTTCCTTCCAGTGTAAAATGCTATGGAATTTCTTTTTCTGAACAGGAATTATTTGCTATGGTGAACAGTAGGTACTTCTACTGTAGCATAAATACACCAAACTGTATGATTACTCATCTAAGTCAAAATATTGGAATGATCATTTCATTTGTAATTTAAATGGTTTCTAGTTTTATATTTTATGTGAGGAATTGAAATAAGGAGCATGGTATTTTTTAATTTTACAACAATAAATTAAAAAACACTTAAATTTATAATTATAATGAAAATAAATGTCAAAATGTTGATGAGTCTATTTTCTATTAATTAAACTAGTTTTTTGAAAAAAATGGTTACTCAAATATAAAGGAAGCAAACCATTATATCCAATATAATGACAAAAACGATAGAATATATAGGAAAATTTCTGTTCGAAAGGAAAAAACTTTATTATTATTTTTTTATGCTTGTGTGTATATGGCTCGCTAACTATGCAAGAACCTCAAGGAAGTCAGTCAAAAATACACAAACCATGTTTAAAACACCTTACAGCAGCCTTCGACAACGAGGCTGTCTTTTAAATGGTGTTAAATGTTATTTGCAAGCAAAAAAAACTTACTTGTAGTCTTCATTAAAAATATTAAATATTCGATGTTTTCTATGTAGCTTTCAGTCCTTCAAAATAAGAAATCAATTGTATTTCTTAGAGAATCGTATACCTTAGGCTTATTGAAGTTTCTAAATTGTGCTTTTTTATTATACATTCAACCTTCATACATTTCAAAAGACGTTGAAAGTTAAGATTTTTCTTTGATTCTCATTGGTTAATCTTTTATGTGGTGCCCTTTCTGTATTTAAAATTTCGTATTCTAGTTTTCTCAATAATTTTCACTTGAGTTGGATTTACTAGTAAACATTTTACCCGTGAACTTCATAAATCATAAGAACTGTTTTTTTAATAGATCAAGTACGATACAATGCATATGAAAACGGTATTGATGTCTTCTAAATTTATATTTTGTGATAATAAAATAAATTGAGACTATATATATATGTATTTCTTATATTTAAGCAGTCAATATTTTAAATGTTCTTTAACTTTGACGTGCTACTTGAATTTATGCAGAATATCATACTCATTTGATTTAATGTAGAATTACCATAGGGTTGAAATTACTTTAATGAGAAGCTTACAGATTCGAAGATCATTAAGAAGTTTAGCTTAAATATCGACAAACTATTAAAGTTAAATTATTTTAATATTATATACCTTAGTGTATATATATTGTTATAAACATTCTCCCAATTAATTTTAGAATATTTGATATTTTTGTACACTTTAGTTTGATTAGATAAAATAATTGCTGCTTGGAAAAAAATATATTAAAATGATGGCTCAACTATTTTGGAAGAAAGCTGTAAATTATTGCATGTTCATGTTTTGTCCTTTATAATGTGTTTTATCAATATTAAAGTTGATCATTTTGTTTTCATGCATTTTTTATGGTTTACCTGAATGGAATTCCCTGTTTTTCTTCATAAACACCATAATCTTTCGCAATTTTTGCACTTTTGTCTGCTAACATGGGAATGTTCATTTTGCCAAGACCACCTTCTTTTCTTGGGGTATTTATCCTAGAATATACATTCGACATTTTCAAACAAAAAATATATCAAAAGTGTGTTCAAAGAATTGACATTGGCTCATGGTATTAGTAAAAAGGCAATAGGAAATCAAAAAAAGAAACGTATCGAGGCTGAATGTGCCACTATTCCTAGCCTCGTCAAAAATAATTTCGTGACTAATTTTGAAGGAGTTAAACTAAAATTAACTCCGTTCAGATATGTTTGGTCCATTAAAAATCGTCTCAAATTTGTTCTATAAAGAACAAAATAAAAATAGTTCATGTGTTACATACGTTATATATCCAAGATCACAAGGCACATTTTGCTGCTCTCTAAACTAAAAGTATCGTTGGAGTAATATTGATCATTGCGAACAATTAAAGGAAAATCTGTTTTTTTTATATCCGAGTCTTTAAATAGTCATTCTTTTTCTTTAGGACGTTTGTCTTCTCATTGCTATTATAAACATTAGAATGTTTTCACAGAATATCTAAAAATCCACTAAAATTTAATGTTTTAAGTTATCGAATAATCCTTTTTAAAATTTTTTTTTTAAATTTAAACTCTTAATGTAATTAACGGGTGATTTCATGTTCTGTAGTAAGAAGCGGCTATTCTCGTAGAACATAAAATACTTTTTCTCCTCGAAATTTTTTTAAGTAGGATTACGTTAAAAGTATATAATATGCTACGTTTTATATAATAGTTTAACAGTGCATTTATGTTCCGTGATGTAAACTATTTAGTTAAATTTGTATCATTACTTTTATGTGAATGATGTTTAAAAAATGAAATTCACATAGCCAAAGATTTGGGTCCAGAGTTGCTGTATTTGTTTATTTGTTTTAAATAGTAAATTAATTAAGTTAAATGCATGATATTAAGATTTTATATTCTAAAACTTTTAAATTGAATCTCATTAATGGACGAAATCATCAGAAGTTCATCAAGAAACGCAAATATTCTGCATTCGATTAAAATGATTTGATTGTAATATTTTAGTCGAGTTGAAAACAAATTTCATAAGAAAGCAAGTTAGAAAAACAAATATAGACTTTGTCACAAATTTCATTAAAGTGTAGCAGATTAACCTTGGATGATCTCAGTTGATAGTTCGTATATTATTTTGATTAAAATCCATCTATTATTAGAAAAAAAATTAATATGTACTTTATTTTTACTTCATGACTACAGTTATTTGGTTTCTGTAATCATAAGTAATTCATCATAATTCAAATCTAGCTTTGGTTAAATGAGATAAGAATAAAAGAAAGCTATATGAAAACAGAAATCATGATCGATTTTAAAATTTTCTTAGGAAAATCATCAAACCGTCTTGAATGAAAAGGTGAAAACATATTCTTCAAACATTTCCTTAGCAGTATTCTAATTTTAAAACACTATTAAATTGTTTTTTTATATTTCTATTGTTTTGTGCTCAGTTATGATCAAAATTTTGACTGTTTATTATCTAAAGTAAAACTTAAGCAGGCAGATATGATCTCTTAGTTCTTTACTAATTTCATTTCGCTTTTATAAAAATTGATATAGTTACCATGCCAAGTGACTGAAGTGGCTATCTGTTGAACATGCAATGACTTCACAGTTGATTCTTTTGAACTCTTCTATTCTGTCGCTAAATGAAATTATTTCAGTTGGGCAAACAAATGTACTGTAAAGAAAAATGCAAAATTTCTGTAATTTTTGCTAATTATTGATTTTGGTAAATGAGTTTGGTAATTAATTGTAAACCAGTACTTACAAATCTAGCGGATAGAAAAATAGAACTAAGTATTTGTTCTTGTAATCGCTCAGTTTGATAGTTTTAAAGGCACCATTAATAACAGCAGTCCCTTCGAAATCTGGTGCTGGTTTTGTTAATTCTGGAGCCATATTTTCTGAAAAATTATTACAGTTCCATTTAAAGTTTTCACATATATTAAGTGACTTTCTGAAATTTTAACTACATTAAAAACATTTATATTTATAAGTTATTAAAATGTGTGCTGAAAACACTGAAAAAAACATTGTATAGTTTCTGTTAAAATTATTAAACTATTTAAGAGCAAAAATGTTTCGTAGTAAGTGTGTGTGTGAGTCGAGCTTATATCAAGCCTATATGTTACCGTAGGTACCGGTCTAATTAGCCCTCGTGTGCAAAAAATGATCGTTGAGCGACAAACAAGCCTATATGTTAATTCCAATTAAGAATATAATATTTACAAAATTTCCCTTTGCAAGCTGTATAAAATGAAAAAAAGTATTAAGGAAAAAAGTATTTTCTTATTCCAAAAATATATATTAAAGTTTGCTGCATAATCTCAGTTTTAGATAGGTTCATATTAGACTCTACTGATTTTTAAATTTTAATGAATCACCAAAAAGGGAAACTTTCCTTAAAATATTTACCCAATTACGCTGAAAATTTAATAAAATAAATTTAATCAATCATACAGTGAGAAATAGACAATTAGGAAAGATATTGCTCATATATAGGATTTTTTGGGATATTTGAAATAACGAAATGTATAAAAAAATCTGGGAATCATTAAACCGTTAATCGTAGACAAACTGAAAAATTTCTGATCGCTGCTAAAAGTGACGGAGAAAGGGAGGTAAAAATATTAAAATATTTTTACAATGTCCAGCCACTTCTGGATTTTTAACTCTACAAGGAAAAGAAATGATGGTAAATTAGGTATAGTGACATCTGGTGGATATGTGAGCACCATAATACTTCCATGTATCTAACCCTGAGTTGGGCTCTACCAGTTAAATGGACGTTGGCGTTTTTTAACTGGTCTAATTTAGAGTCAGGAACCAAGTAAAAGACCCCGCAATATTTGACCTGCCTCTTCCACAGGTATCATTTCATTTGGAAAACATTGCTACCACGACTTTTTTTAAATGCTCTAGCCACCTTTAGTGAACACAACGGATGTTCGGTTGAGTCAGGATTCGAACTCACTATCTCGTGACGAAGAGAACGACGCCTTTACCATCCAGACCACTGCTGCTTTACAGAGTAGATGAACCATCGTTTTCGCCAAAGTAGGCGTGTCCTAGTAACTTAGAAGCAGACAAAACAGGATTCCAGGCAGTTTACTATTCGCAGTATCCTCCAAGTGAATATCTTTCAAGTGAATTGTGTGTGTGTGTGATTTATCGTGTTCACTAATGCACATTAAATATATACGTCTTGATCACAATATCCTCCAAGTGAATTATGATTTCGCTTATAGGATGTTGCGATCAAGACGTATTTTATGTGTATTAGTGAACACGATAAATCTTTCACTGAGATGGGTTTAGAACCCACTATTACCTTCCGGCAACGAGAACATTTTTCTCAACCAGCCACCGCGGCTTAAATGAATTCCTTATTGGTCGAAGACTTAGAGGTCAATTATAATAATCCGCAAGGATTGAAATGAAAGTTTATACAACTATATTCAGGTGTTACGCTAAATTTTGATTGTTATTGTATTTAACTCGATATTTTACCGTTATTCAGATTATTAATCTAATTTTGAGAATTCTTCACATACTTCAAGCTAAACATAAAACTTTTGGAAATTTCAATCCATTGTATGAATAATTAAAATACAAGTAGGGTCATTTTTGTCAAAACATTAAATCAGCAGTTTATATATTGCTAAGTAGACTGAGAGAAATGCAAAATAGTTTTAAAACTTTATTCAAATCCATAAATTACTAGGAAAATTTTTTTTTATATTAAAGTTAGTTTAAATAATTTTAATCTAGTGTATATTAGTTAATAACATATATAGTTAATTCATATTTAATTAATATATAAATTTTAAAAATAAATTTAATTTTTATTAATATAACGCTGTATATTAGTAATTAGGTTTTGTATTTTACAGATAATATTGTTACGTTTAATATCAGTAAAATACATCAAATTAGTTACTAGTTAATTTATTTAACTATATTAATTAAATTTTATTTAAGAATATTTTTTCATATCCTCTTACGTGCTTGGTGTTGTACTCATAAATAAATATTTATTTATTAAAATTATGTATACTGTTGCCGAGATATTTGAAGAGCGAATTAAATAAGCAGGATGTGCAGTCAAGGGGTTGTACCTCTCTAACTGTATGCTTCCATAAACTTATTTGCTAAAAGTTAAAACTAAAAAAAAAAAAAAAAATTCTCATAAAAATTTTTTTTAAATGAAAAAAGTTTTATGTGTAATCTTATTATGAGGAGATATAAAGAGCGAACTTTATGAACCTAGAATGTATTTGGAAGTCCTTTCACAATGATTCTAACCCGACTAAATCCAGGAGCTCACAAGATCAAAGGGTAAGCTTCTCCTACTTACCTTACTAAGGGTAATTTCCCCTTTAGATATGATTTAATTGTAACTACTGAAATTAAGTAAAAAAAATGATATGAGTGGAAGGAAAAAGTTTTAAGTTGTCAATTTCCAATGTTATTATATTTCAAAAATAAATAAATAAAATTACATTGATGGAGCCATTGCTCTAAACAACGATTCTATTAGTTAGAGTAGATATTGCAAATGTCAAAGTCCAGAAGCAAACGAAGCTGTTAAATAAAAACATAAAATAAAAAGTATAATTTTTTAGTTGAATTTACTGAAAAATTGTTTAGAAAGTAAAAAAAGTTAAGTGCAAAATTTCATTAAAACGAGAAAAAAATGTAAATAAATGACTATATAATAAAAAAATCTGAGAGAAATATCATTTCACATTGAGAATTCGATACAGAATGTTTAATTTCAACAATATGGAAAAAAAGACAGTTAGTACAACATATAATTTCAAATGTTACTTTGCTATCTCAAAAGTAAGGAATAATGAAAGTATTAATTTTTAGAATATGTATATATTATATGAAGAAAAATTAATAGTCGTTATAGGTTGGAAAGAAAACTGTGAATATTGAAATAAGTTCAGAACTTTTTATGTTACATACATGTGTAGCATTTTAAACCATTAAAATAATGAGTTAAGACGTCTGCTATATAAGTAAAAACAAGTGAAAAGTTCTAATGCGGTACTTTTTTAGATAATCAACCCAAACAAGTTTTTTGAAGTTCTTACTTCCTCAAAGAAGCTTACTGCTGTGAATCACTCGTTATTTCGGGAATTTTAGCAGGGAAAACCAAATTTCTTAGGTAACGCACTGGTGTCTAGTTAAATTAAATCGGTCATGGAAACTTCAAGGAAGCTGCTATGATTTGTGAATTACACGGAAACTAACTTCAGCAACAACAGGATATACAGTTTTATGTCGGATGTGGAAATAAGTAAATAATTCAAATCGTATTGAAAATTTGTATCACTTTACAGATTGTATTCCATGAACTAAGCATCATGATTGAAATTATTTTATAATGCATTATTAGTTATATATCAAGTGGAAATTTAACTGAAACACGAGATGTAATTTTCCTGAATAAGACTAGCAAATATAATAAATAAAAAACCCTTTTTTAAACAACCAGGAAACATAATTTTAAGTATATAGATATCTGAGAGAGAGAATTAATACAAATGATGCATTAATTTATGCATAAACAATTTAATAAATTTAGATATGCACACAGGTGGTGTTAATATACACAATTTTTTTTTTATCATGTAACATTAAACAAAATCTTAAGGGTAAATTTCACTAAGAAATTATTTTGTTTTAAGTTTTGTTTAATTCTGCAATTTTTTTAGAAAATAAATTAACTAAGTTATAAATATATGAGGATTTCCTTATTATTTCACAACATATATCTAACGTTTTATTTAGCGCATGAGTGGGCCGACTAATTGCTGCAGACAGTTGCGCAAGATGTCATTCATCACATTCGTCTCCTTGAGGAACTTTGGATACACAGTGGGTAACAGGTTGGGAGACCCAGAAAATCGTCACACAAACAGTAACTCCAGAGCAAAGAGATCTTCTATTGTTTAATAATGAGGATTGGATCCTATACAATATTTTTTATCTTGAAGGAGTGTCGTTATTGCCATTTTATGTAAATTCATAATTTATGCGGGACCATGTGCATTTTTAGAATTTCACTAGATAGAGGTGATTATGAAACGATGTGTATAGAAAATGTGATTTTTATTTTTAACTCTTATAAAAAAAGAGGGCGTTGTATAGGTAGATTTACTAGTTGTTTACACAGAAAGACTGGTAGGGAAATTTTGGTGAGAAATATGAATCTGACCGTTAAGAAGAATCTGATTGCTAGACACTAAGAAAGTTTCAAGGTAGTTAAAATGCTAGCACTAATCGCAGTTTGAAGAGACTTGACGCGTAAATGTGTATCAAAAATAGACATAGACTTGGCGTAAATGTATCAAAAATAGGAATATATATTTTTTCAATTACCTTTTATTCCATCCTTTTTTGATCTCCTAAGAAGTTCATTTTCTCTACTATCAAAATAGAAAGGTATTTCGTTATTACTTCCTTCAAAATGATATTAATGGAGCGCAAAAGAAAATGGCGAGTCTCTATGCTCATATCTCCAGAATAATTGCTTATCAACACATTTTTGATCTGCGATAACCAATATTGTTATAAATTAGCAGCAAAGCTCATCGATGATTTTTTACAGTTCCACATTTATTTTCTCTTCATTTAATACAGAAATACGTCACACTATAATGATCCATCAACAACAGTTAATTATATAAATGAATGGGACACACTGAAGCCAGGTAGGAAAAACATATTTCTCATTTTTGGTAAATAGTGGTTTCGATATCTCATTTAAAGTTAAAAGCTCCGCTGCTAATCCCTCCAATGTGCCTTAGAGAGAAGAGTGCCGCGAGGAAGTGCCCTCGTCACTCCAAATTTACCGACCGATTGATTCCTTCACTACAAAAAGAGATCTTACTGAACATATCTAAAACTTGGATATAATTGCCATAGTATTAATTAACGTAAAAAAGTGTTTATTTTAAATAGTAATTCTCTGTAAGAACGATTGTTTCACCAATTTCACCCTGCTTAAATTTATGTTCGTTAGAAAACTAAAATTAAATGGCTCTCACTCACGCATTGGAATTCATAAAGATGTAAATAAAAAAAAAGAGTCATAATTTTGGAAATATGTTTGTATAACTTGATGATAATATTCTTTTGTTGAGATTGATTTATAGTGAAAACAAAATAAGATTAAATCTCGAAATCATAAAAGAAATCATATGATGAGTGTTACGCATTAAAACTTTAATTAAGACTCATTTCTGGTCATTTGGTTATCTCGTGATATGCATTTCATAACTAATGTTTTTCTACTAATCGATGAGATTTTTCAGCTATGAAATTTTGGTGAAACATTTACGAGAACTTAAAGCTACAGTTTTATAAAACTTATAAAATTTTGCAAAAGCATCAGTAGGTCATAATTTTAAACTTCACCGGCCACATATTACACACCATGCATTCCGAGCGTGTTTTTTCTTATTATTTGTACATGCATTTCAATGTATTGAAAAGTGGATTCTCTCGGACTATTGTGAGACCATATTCTTTAAAATGGAAAGTCTCGGTTCAATTCCAGCCACTGTTTAAATTCTACTTTGGGTTCATAAGCCTGTAATGGTCTTATGTTCCATTTTAACTGTCGTGTGCAAAAATCATCGTTGAGCGAAAATCATATCGAACCACCTATTAAACAACGAAAAATAGATCCACTTTTGTTTTCAGAATTCACATTTGTGTAAGTGGATACTTCGGAGTTTTCCAAGTTTTTTCCCTTGTGACACCTGGATATAGCTCATTATCTATGAAAAGCCTCTGGCAGTCAAAGACCCTGCTTATATTTGAGTGTCTTACAGGGATGTTATGCTGTGTTTTCTGATTGCTTCAAATGCGTAGGACAGTGGCTTACCTTAACTTAATAAATACCTTAAGGAATAATAGTATAATCCACGAAAAAATAGAGAAACTTTGATTTATTTTAAAAGACAATGACATGTCACGAAAAAATGATAGATTTTCCTCTCTAATAAAAAAAATTTTGATTTTTCATAAAATTATTTATTCAACACACATTTTGTAGCAACAAAATAACCATTACACCATACAGAAAAAATGACATGAAAATTTCCAGAAATGACGATAAACATGATTCGGGGAACTGAATATCTAATAAACCTTATTCTTTCATCTTTTGAGAATTTTATAATTTATGAGATTTTTCAGAGTATTCGAATTTTCATTATTATGAAAACAAATTTCTAATCTATAAGAAATTTTTCATCACTTCGAAATTTGTATGTGACTTTTCAAACGAACGTCACTCCCATTATTCGTAGAATGTCTACTTAACGGAATGATAGTTTTTCGAACTTGTATCAAGTGCCCAGTGTTAAATGAGTGCATACTTTTTTGTTGCAAATACCTGATATGTACTCAGAGATATGTAACGAAACTTGTCTTGATCTGAAGGAAATAGACGTCATAATATATCAGTTGGTTAACACATTGCAAACTGTTTCTTCTAGAAAAATGATGTGTGTGTGCGCCATGGCAATGCCGAGGTTTAATGGCTTAAAGTGTCAGATTGATATAATTAAAAATATCTACTATGAAATGTTAATGTATATTTAAAAATCACATAATTTAAAAAAAACTTTAAATTTTTTTTACTCGAAAACGACACTACAATGGGTGATTGGTTAACTAACAGTTCAGACTAGACATAAATCGGACAACGAACATTTTCACGAAAAGTTTTTGTGTTCGGACAACGAACACATATACGGATAACGAACTAAATGATTACTAAGGAACATTTCTAGCCTCTCGGTGCATAATGTGCAAGGTTTCCAAACCCAAAGAACCAAGGATCGTTTTTTATCTTTCTTGAATTATGTTGCTTGGCTACTGAACTTCAAAATTCTATATTATAAAATTTTTTTTCCCAATAAAATATTTATAGCCAAAGTAGACCATCAGTTTCAGCTTTGATTTCATTCAAAACCGAAACTGATTTCACTTTGAGCTCCACCCCACTTGTTCATTCATTGTCTGATACCTAGTCTTGAATAATGAATTCTAGACGGCAACAACAATAATGTTATTAATCACTACATAACGACAATGTTATGCGGAAAATCCTGAAAAAGAGAGAAAAGCAATCGACATTGGACATGTTCTTTAATGTCCTATAACAAAAAAAAAAAAAAAAAAAAGGAAAGGACTGATTAATATGCAAGATTATATGTATGTATTCTTATAAACTTAATAAGAAATTAAACATCCTTCTTTACTTTCATTTTTAGGATCTCCCGAACGAATTGATTTTCTAAAAAAATCTGTAGTAAATCGATCATCGCTTAACGAACAATACGGATAGCAAAAATAGTCTTGTAATAGATTATGTTCATTAACCAATCACTCACTGTAATAGGTTAATCAAAATGACACAAGTAGGTTCTACTAATCTATAATTTAAAACTAATTTTAAAAATAATTTACAAGTTATCTATTCAAAAAGGAAGATAGATATTCCCCAAAATCCAATAAATATTAGTCAATATATATACATCTGGAGCGCCTAGATTATGCAACTTCACATATTGTAAAAATTTTACAGCTATAATTTCAGTATTTTAAAACTTATCACATATTTTTTTGTTTCAATATTTTCCATATTTAAAACAACATCGAATACATTTTCATTTATTTATGTTTGAACTAAGTATAAAATAATATTTAATTGCATAGTTAAAAAAATAAATTTTTTTAATACACTCACATAGAGAGATTTTTAAGAATAAGGTTCTTTGACAGCTCTAAGCATAATCTAGTGAAATAAAATTTATGATTTTTTAGACTGTTCGTCTAAAAAATCATAAGACTAGATTTTTTTTTGCAGAAGCTTATAGAAATAATCGTAGATTCATTAAAAATATCTAAAACTTTTTTTCAAGCTGTTCAAGTAAATGTATTTCAATTTAGTCCATCTTAAAATCTGTTTTTGGGAAGTTGAAACTGTTTTTGAAGATAGTTCTCAAAAAATAACTATTAAAAATAGTTTGAAAAAATATGCTGGTGTTCTTATTATAGAACTGTGAATGAAGTTATGGAAATGCTCTTTTTATATACGATGCATATAATTAAATTTCCATTATAAATATGCTTTAAATACTAATATATGCATATTAAAAGTGAAGGAAAAACTATAAAAATTATAAACAATAATTTGATGCAATTTTTCTTTGTAAATGAGATTGGATGAAAATTTTCTAAATAAATATGAGAAGTGGAAACAAGTTAATAAACAATTTTTTTTCTAGCAATTGTATCGATGATTTTACAACTATTATTATAAAGATATGAAATGAGGAGATAGAGAGAAACTTTCATTTAAAATTATATAAGAAAAATATATATATATATATATATATATATATATATATATATATATATATATATATATATATATAACTCACAACGACACCTTTCAAGAAACAATCTGAATTAAAATATAATAATCAAGGGAAATTTATATATAAAGATTAGAGAGAAAGCCTGATCAAGTATGGGCTCCAGATGAAAATAAGTGGGTTAAAACTCGTTCTTGAGATTTGAAAATTTCAACAGTTAAAACTTTTCTGTTTTGCGTATAGCATATTTTAGGATAAAAGAGATTAATACTTAATTTACAAACAAAATATATATGTAAGCATTTTGGAAAATATTAAAAATGAATGAAATTGAAGAGATAAAAATTTATATGAATTACTTACTGGTTAAGAAGTGCGTCTTCTTCGTTTGTAAAGATAACTCTTTCTGCAGAGTTGCAACCAAACAGCAATGTATTCGTAATCAGATTGCTGTTTTGCGATTTCTCTTTCTTGGAAGAAAACCGGATATTCTTACGTCACGGAAGTACATTAGTAGCATCCGATGAAGAAAAGACAATTTATGCGTGGATCAAAAATTACTGTGTTATGTAAGGGAAATCCCTCAGGTTAAACATTTCACATGACTTTCTCACACCGCCCATTGATTGATAAAAAAAGTAGAACGCTTTTCTCTATTCTTCAATGGATCGGTTAATTATTCATTTTTATTGGGGACGCATGATCAGGGAATAATTCCCTTTCATATCGAATGATAATTTTTTTTGAAGTTTGTGCTAGTTTTTGCGATTATGATTTTTAAAAGTAGATGATTTTTTTATAACTGTTTTATTATGATTTCTGAAGTCTTTACTTTTCCATGTAAGTTTACAAGAGACTTTTAAGTGACAAAGAATAAAATGATATCGTGAAAGAATAGATAGAAAAATACTTATCTTTCCATAATATGTTAATGATGGGAAACCGATTTGTTGTTTCCGCAAGAATGTGATACCTTAAATAAAATTTGTAAGTATTATGATATTTAATAATAACTTTGGGACCAAATAAAATATTATAACTATCATAAAAATAAATGAGAGACACAAAATATTTCAGCCTATACACGGATGATGTTGTGAATGAATGCTATAAGTCAATGTGTTTTTTTAACGTGGATGTACAGAAAAACAAAATATCGCCTTATATAGTATAAAATTACAACTAAATCACACACATATATATATTGATTTAGTAATTTAAGATAAAGTATTAAAACACATATGTACTGTTTTTCCAATAAGAAGCTTAAACCAAATCTAAAAAAGAAAAAGTTACTAACTTGGTTTTTAGTTAAGTTGGTTTTATTTCTTCCTGGGGAATAAAAGTGGTAAAAAAATTTTAAAATTGCTCATAAATATATACACATTATGATAAATTCCGTTAAGTGTTTATTAATTACAAATTTAAATTTTGAGAAAATTCCTATAAATAATATGATATTATAAAATTTCTCATAACTTCTTATGTCTTAACTATGGCAATATCGATTCTATTTTACCAAAAATATTGCTTAATTCAGAAAAATGCTAGAGAATGACTAAAGCTCCTCTTTGAAAACTGATGTTTGGTTTATTTATTTATTTTTTATTTATTCATTTAATTATAAGACACAAAAGTTTTATTTATGCGGAATTCATTGATGTTAGGTAAGGATATATCAAAAAGATTTTACAAAATTTTATTTGGGATATTTTAAGGAAGATAGTTTTAACACGCAAAAAAGCGAAAGATTTGTTGGTTTACAAGAAGTCAAGATTGAAAAACATCAAGAAGTTCTTTAATGTACTACCATTGTTTCGTATAAAAAGCCACCTTTAAGGCAAAAAAAGTTTTTTTGACAGGAATTGAACTTGAAAGAACATCATTTACTATATATTATAACATTCTCTTTTTTATATACTTTTTTTTATATACGACGCTTCCTAATCGAGATTCCAATTCAACCAGTTTGGATTTTTCAAAAAAATTCTTATTAAGTTTTACTGTCCAGTTATCAGTAATGAAATTACAGAAGTTTTTGGTCCATCAGAACTCCGTTTTCTTCACTATTGTAGCGAAATTTTTAGTTAAAAATTTTCCATTTGATTGAAACTTCATTGAATTTCTTATTTTTTAATTAATTCATGATTGATTTTAAAAATTTCTGAATATTTCGGAAAATGAAAAATTTTGCTTTCAAATGATGTTATTTTAAATACAGAGATTAACTTTTTGGAATATGGTTGTTAATCAGTATTTTTTACCTTTGAAGTAGGGAATTTCGAAGTTCCTTAAAATAATACCGTACAGTCGAAGCATTTCATATTAACTTCAAAATATTTCTCTATTTGACTAATTTGGCTTGTTTGAGCGAACATTATGCTTTTTTCCTTTTTGTAAGTTTCTTTAACGAAACATGTTAATCAAATGCTTATTTTAAGTTGTTTCTACTCAAGTATTATTTTATTTTAAGCTAGATTCCCCCAAACAATCAGATTACTTAATTTAACTTAACATATGAAAAGCGTATTGAAATTTTGCCCATCCAAGGAATAAATTATTGTTTGATTACAGATTACCTATAAATCTTTAATGCATTTTTTTGCCCCAGGCTATTTATGTAGTGGTGAATATTGAAATAATTTAAAGATTTATGAATATATGTAGTATTTATGAAAATGTTATATGTTAAAGGGAACAATTAGTACAAATAAAACAATTTTTCTATTATAAATGGTGCACATATTCTATCGTGATCTAGTTGTTATGATGCTGTGGATGTATCGCGTACTTGCATTATGTAGAATTTCCCTCCCTTGTTTTATTTTTAAGACGTCAAAATTGTTGCAGAATCTACATTCTAAAATTACTCATGTTTCTCGGGTAACGATATTGAAAAGCATAATTGCGGAAAAAGAAAAATGTATTCTGGAACACAGATGACACTGTAAGCCTTTAATACTGATGAATTTTGCTCACATACCCTATAAAAAGAGTCTTTTTTCATATTTGTACTTTAGACTTCTTTTTATAAGTGATTCTGGTATGACGTCATCTTATAACTTACGAGAATTTAATACTATTTTCATCTTTGAAATTCATGTAATTAATTATTTTATTCCCTAAATAAATACATTTACTATTTTTCCACTGTATTTTCTTATTTTACTGCTTTTAGTGCTTAACTATTGAATGTGAATGCATTTCTTTGATTTGATGAAGCCTAAGTCTTTTTAAGAAAGAGACAGGTTTGGTTTGTTTATCGCTCAACGACCATATTTTACGCACGAGGGCTAATTAGATCGGGACCTACGATTTAAAATAGATTATAAACCACTATAAACATCCATTCCCTGGGTGGAACTCGAATCCAAGAGCTGCTCAACCGAAGCCAAGTTCATAAATCGTTCTGCTGTCAGTTCGGCAAAGAAAAAGAGCGAAAGTTTAAAAGAAAATATTTGGATAACTAACATTTGCAATATTCCCTTCATTAGAAATACAATCAATAAAAAAGTTTTGAAACATGTAGTTTTTAGGACAGAAAAAAATTCTTTTTTAAACAAAGATGAAGTGTGGTAGACTGTATAATTCTGAATTTCGTTTGAGCTAAATCTGTATATTTATAAAAAGGTATATTCTCAAGCATAATACATGGATAACAAGATGATAGTTACGCCACATACGGATTACCTCTTTGAAAATTCTCTAATTTCATGTGTATGGAAGGAAAAGAGAAAGTAAACATTATATTGAGGTCACATTCAGAGTTCACGCGAACTCTGAAATAAATGGTACTTCTGCTACTCCATTTCTAACGCAGAGAAAGCCATTTAACTTGTTTATGACGTTTCTCCTCAGTAGCCTCGATCACAAACCCAAACAATTGGAAAGAATTACTTTTTAAAATTCATTGTGATAAACTTTAAACTGTGTAGAAACATTATTTTAAGATTACGTTTTACAAAACAAAATGTAAAATATTTTTCTTTCCATGTTATAAACTGAAAAATTATACACACACATTATACATTAGATATATAAATATTTGTACTATTAGATATTCTTCATTTTAGTAAATTTTATTTTGTCAAGTATTAGTTTTGAATTTTTTCCTTTTTTTCGACTTTCAAAGAAGCATTTATTTATATTAATATACTTTGTTGATAAATATTAATTTCAATAATGTAAGTGAAATGTATTGAAATTAATATTTATCAGCAAAGTATATTTTTCCTTTTTAATAAGTATTGCCCATTGAGTGATTGAGCTAAATATTATAATTGCATGTAAGAATATATATATATAGCTCAGTTTTTTCACACATATATATATAGCTTAGTTTTTTTCATTATATTTGTTCTTAAAAGTTTCGTCTCTATAATAAAGAAAACAGATTGAGTTCATTGTTCGTCGTTTCACTACAACCAACCAATCATAATAATCCATAGAAATAAATCAGTTAGAAATATTTCAATTTCATTATCCATTTTTAGAGAAATAGAAATGTATTTTTATTTCAAATCATGTTAAAAATTACTTATTTTAAGAATTTCTAAAGGAATACATTTTTTGTGAATTACTAAAGTTTCATTGACTTTTTTTAAAAATAATTTTTAAGAAATGCTTTTAAAGCTGAATTTACTGCGAACGAATTTACTAATGTAGCAGTATGTCCATTTGATCGTTTTTCAAATGGATCTCTTACTTTTTAATCAACTCATAAAAAAATTTCTTTTTCAAATGTAAAAGGCAATAATTTAGATGTAATTATAAATGAATAATTCATTTCTGTGTTGTGATTCTAGCAATAGAATATTTTAACCTCCTTTTGTTCATATTTGGAGTGTACAAAAGATTTGAAACTTATTCCTGAACATTTATAAGAGTACCATTTATGAGAAATTTTGAAAAAAAAAGATTCTATAATAGAAACATTTAAAATATTTTAAGTGAGAATGATTAGGAACCAGAGATAAAAAAAATTTTTGCTATAATTTTAAATCAAAATAATTTTTTTTAAAAATATTTTTGGATTAGATATTGTTGGTTTTTTACATGATAATCCTGTACTGAATTTTAAAACTTTTTTAATAGAATTTAAGATTTTCATATAAAAAAACAACAAAATTGTCTGACAAAATTTCTTGTGACAATTTATTGCTACAATTTGGACACATAACTTTATTCTTTATTTGGGCACAAATTTTAATTTGGACACAAAACTTGATTCCATGTCACTTGCATATTAGAATCATTATACTATGAAATCATGTAAGTTACTTATAACTATTATAGCCTTTTTCTAGAGAATCTGTTCGAAATTTTTTCTATAAGATATAAGTTTAAATTCTTTTATGATTAATATGATGCTATTTCTACTACAGTATGTATTTAATGTTTTAATAATTGTGATGTGTTTATTTTCTTAAGTGATCATTTGCTGATTTTAATTTATTCCTCATTTATCAAATCTAAATTAAATTGCACTTAAGTGTTCTGTTTTTTTTTTATCAGACACAGATCGGATTATTGGTATATAATATATATTACATTTATGGTCTGAGTATGTGTTTGTTTGTTTGTTACTCAACGATCATTTTTTTGCATACTAAGGCTAATTAGACTGAGACTTGAAGCTCACTACAAACATCATGTCCAAGGTGGGACGCGAACTCACGAATTGTTGAACCGAAAGCCTCCATTCGGCTGCCAGCCTGACAACTTCATACATTGAATGTGAGTATTAATACTCATACATTCAGATATTTTCTCGAAATTTCAAAAATGGAAGAAGTGTATTCCTAATTCTCTTAATTTATATATCCTAATGACTGATATCCTCCTAATTTAATATTCTAATCTTAGATACTTTTAACAGCGCTGATTAAATATTTTTGTAACTAGTAGAATATCATGTCATTCTAAAATTTTAAAGTTGTTTTTAAATACAGATGACGCTGTTTTGAATAGAACTACGAGAATTTTGGATTTTGCCGATGACGTAAATTTTTAGCAACTCAATAAACAGTTCAACCAAAGAAGACTTGATGGAGCTGTTTAATGGGTTTGAAAGAGAAGCTAGTGCTTTTGTACTGAAAATCCATTCTAAAAAAGATTAAATTCACATGATTATAAATTATAAAGAAATTTATACAGGTATTGAAATAAAAGTAAACGAAGAAATAAAGTTTGAAAGAGTTTGAATACTAAGGCTCAGATGTAACAACGCTCATGGATAATATTCCAGAAATCAATCAGACGCTTAATGAGATCCAACATGGATGTCATTAATGTTAAAGAAGACGTGGTCCAACATGAAGTGCAGTGTCGTTGAGTTAAGTAAATTTGTATGGTGCAAAATTCATTTAATTTGGTGTAATTTTCTCAGAAAAGTTTTGAAGCTGGTTTTAATTTTTCATTGGTATCACATCAGGTTTGTTAAAATCTGAAAAGTGCATACAAATAGCAGATATTTTTAGGCTTATCAAATTATTATATATTTACTAATATAAATATAAGCCATTAAATATGAATAATTAATGACTTTCTACACCAGAAAAATTCTTAAGTGCGTATAAATTATAAAGAGTTTGCAAGGAAAGAAAAAGAAAGAAATGAAAATAAATAAAAATAGAAAAAGATAAGTCCCGCATTTAATTAAAAGTACATTGAGGCTGATTTAATTTAATTGAGTAACAAGTTTTTTAAGAAAAGAAAAAAGAAACAGATATGATTGCTTTCTTGTTGAGAAAAATGAGCATAAGGTCATTATAAGTGGAATTTGACCCATAAATATAAAGCTATTATTAATGAACTATCATGAAAGATGTTCATTAGCTGATATGTATATATGTGAACTTCATCAATTAGTGCATGTAGTTTTTCTCTAAAAGATAAAGATTTAATCTAAAGTAAGAAATAGTGGATTTTCATAAGTTTGTTTAATATTAGAGATTTCAAATTATAATTTAAAAATAAATACTTACTTGGGTTTGATTATTGAAAAATTATAGGAGAATAATTCAGTAAAATTTCTGTATGCTTAAAATGAAGTAAAATGTAATAGGGTAATAAATTATAAGTAAAGAGATTATACTTAAGATGAGTCACACAAATAGTAGCAAAGAACATTTAGCAAAGAAATCTTACGAAATATAATCCATTTCTTTTTTATTTACATCTTTGGCTCGTTAATAAAAACAGTTCAAAGAGTTATTATTTAATTTAAAAAATCTGTTTCTTAATAAACATTATTTTCCTCTGTTTTTATATACTTTGCATTTCGCAAAATATTATAAATATCAATGATATTTTAACATGACATGGCAAAAAATATTCATTTACTTTCTCTAAACGCATATTTTTACTAAATCTATTATAATAAAATATCATAAATGATAATAGAAGGTAAAAAAAATATATGAAGTTTTGAATTACAATTGATACCAAGGTGCATGAAGATACTTTTTCCATTGATCTCAATCCAAAAACCAGAAATTATTATTTAGAAACATTTTCTGTCCTCTCTTCTACATTTTAAAATATTTTTTAATATTAAAAATCTATTTTCACACGGAATTGAGAGAGACTTATGGCAAAATGTAATGTATTCACTAAAGACTACTATATATATTTAAATGAGAGGTATCTTAACTAAAATCTGTTTAACCGTTTCATTTTACTGTTGAGGTAATGGTTTCAATTAGATCGCGAAATTAGCTTTTAGTTATGATTCAATTAAACTTCGTGAACAGTTTGATTGTATATAACAAATTGTATACAGTAGGTTGTATAGCAGAAGTTTTCATAGAAAATAATCTTATTGAACGATTAAAAAACGTTGTAAAAACAAGTTTTTCAGAAAAAGGTTTATGGTCATTTCCAACATCATTTATCAAGAAGAAAGCTTGAAAAATTCTGAATTTAATTCGATATGTAATTTAATAGTTTTATATGAAGTTATTTTAAAATTTCACTTAAATAATCTTCAAAATTAAATCTTTATTTCAAAAGGTCAAGCGATAATATTTATTATCGTATTTCAGAGAGAAATAAAATAACAGAAATTGATCAATTAATTGAGTCTTCATCTTATTTGAACATACACCTAGCAAATTCCCAAGTGTTGCATCGGTGTTTTATTGTGTTTTTTTGATTTTTGAAAACAGCTATTTTTTTAAAGATTTTCGTTGAACTGTGAAAATCAATATAGAAAAAATTTAAAAAAAAAATCTGCTTGTAAGCTTTTACGTTAAAATATTTATGAAAAATCTTCTAATCACACAATGACACTATGAGAGCCGCTGTGGCATAGTTGGTTTGGGCGTAGTTCTCAGTATTTGAAGGAAATGAGTTCGAATCCCGGCTTAACCAAAGATCCGTCGTGTTAGCTAAAGGTGCCTGGGGCATGTTAAATATGTCGTGGTTGCAATATTCTCCACAAATGAAATGATATCTTTGGGGGTACCAGGTAAAGCGTTGGGGTTTTTCTGCTTGATCTCTGCTTCAAAATCACAGACTCCATTCGAAAGGCTAGGTACAGAGAAGCATACTGTTGCAACAAGAGCAGCAACAGTAGTGTCTTAGATATCTGGATATGATATATTAACCTTCAGAAAAATTTATCAGATAAAACAAATAATACACAAAATTTACTTCCTTATGATATTATATTATATTCAAATTCTTTCCAAAAATTCTGAAAATTTCTCGGTAGTTTGATCATTATTTATGAATAGTAATTATTTCTTATGTTTTTTTTTAAGCTAGAACAGTAAATTTAAAAATTATTTGATATAATAAATTTTTTTCGTTTATCAATAATAAGAATTTTACCTAACTAAAAACAATTTAGTCTAGTAATTTTAACCAAATTTAATGATAAATAATACAATCTAATAAATAAAAATAATAATGATAAATTAAAATTATGCAAAAATTGTTTTTTTTTTATAAAGGAAATCCAATAATGGGATTGTTATAAGAATATATATTGTCTACGAAATATCTTAAGAAATTATATCTGACTAGCTATCTCATCTTCAAGTGTGTATCACGGAAACGATAATCCCTGCATTAAATACATATTGTTAGGTGAACTCGTAATTTTTCTATTCTTTGAGATTTTATACTATTGTCTAAAAATTGTCTTTTGTTATAAACTTGGTTCTCATACATTGTTTCGTGTTTAATTAAAGTCCCACATTGTATCGTTTGTGTTTAAACTTATATCAAGCTGCAATCATAAATGTAATATATTCATATTGTATATGCATGATTTTAAAATACTCTGCATGCATTTCAGTGATGAAGATACTATAAGAATATAGCACTACATTATTCCTTTGATTGTGAATAGTAATGCAAGGAGAAAAAAGAATAACCTGTTTCCTTCAAAATTCATGCGCCTGACGTTGTATCTTAAGTAAGTAGGAATATTTTAAGGCCTGCACCTGTGTCAGACATATAGGCTTCTACCAAGTATATTTTGGAGATTTGTTGAGCGGGAGATACCTTCAATAACCCACTTCTTGTGCTTCTTGAAAGTCAACGATCTTATTTAGTTTACTTTAATGTGGAGGATAAGCGATAAGAACATTTAGTTAAGTGTCCTGTGCTAAGGAATAATAAAGAATTTTTGCGAAGTTTTTATGCCATTTAATTGATAGCTAAAGAAGAGACTATTACTTCTTAGTAACAAAGTACAATCTGCTATAGTCTGGTGCAATACTTAGAGAAATACGGGTTGGTTAGTAGATTAACTTTTGTTCAAATGCTGTTTTATAATTAAAAACAGAACAAAGGTTTCAATGTTTCTATTTTGTTAAATGTTTGTTTTATAATTAAAAACAGAACAAACGTTTCTTTGAAAAACTCATTTGCGAAACTAATAAAATTACTGATGATTTTTCCTGAGTATGATTTCAACGAATCATCTCAGCTGTTGAAAATGCTTAGAATAGTTTTTGATCAAACCAAAGTAGCAAATTTTGCTCTTTCTTGGTAATTTTAGCGCTATCATTATCTTATTATATCTATTCATAATATCTTTCATGATTATCAGAGTTTAGTTTTGCTCTTTCTTGGTAATTTTAGCGCTATCATTATCTTATTATATCTATTCATAATATCTTTTATTATTATCAGAGTTTAGTTCTCAGAATAATTTTTATGTTAGTCATCTTTATTAAATATAGTTAAGCATTATTTGATTCATCGTCATTTCCGGAGAATAATTATTTTGAAATAAAAAATCTTAAATTACACACAGTCTGAATAATTCAGTATATAGAAGGCAAAAGCAGATTTATTCAGTTCTTATATATTTTTGCTACTTGTTAGTTTGTAAAATTTAAAAATTCAAAAGTAGTGCAAATAAAAACATTTTTCAGAGTAATTTGCTTACTTACATCAAGAATTATATTCAAAATTTTAAGAGAGGGAAGCTATCGTAAAACACCTGTTTAGAGTATGAATTCGCAACGGAAATTTATGGAAAATTTATCTTCACGATTAAAAATACATTTATTGTTAGCATTTAGTAGCAGAATCGTTAGCATTCTATTTTTCGGTTTACTAGTTGGTGAGTTTGAATTCTACTTCGAGCTTGGATATATGTAGAGGTTCAGTGTCCAAAAATAAACTGTAGGACTTACTCTAATTAGGCCTCATGTGCAAAAAATGACCGTTGAGGGAGAGAAATAAACAAACCAAACTTATTTTATATTACCATCGAATATCTTAAAATTATTTAGCTGCAATAAAGTATCTAAACTTAAGACTCTGAATTTTAATGAGTTGCAGCAAACATAATTATGTAGTTATTAAAAACATAACTTAATTTATGGAAGAATAAGTTAGATTATTGTGTACCAACCTCAACAAATAAAAACAATTTATGAAAGGTATTTAAAATCTAAGATAGACCTGACCAACCCAAATAGTTTTTTGTTCTACTTTGAAGACATAACGCAGACAGCACTTTAGGTAAATAAGATATTAAGAAATATAAAACAAGTACTAAAGGAATCATGCTGTAGCTCCGTGCCATTAGTTTCTTAATTAATTTATTAACCTATTATTTCCATTAATTTTTTCAAAAATCTATATTTATGTTCAATGTTGCATAGAGGATTTTTACTTAGTAATCAATTAATGAAAGATGAAATGTTCTTTTTAATAAAAGTTTTTGACAAACATACATGAATCCAAACATATGTTTATATTACTTACAATTCATTGTGCATATATCTTAATTTTGATTATCTTTTGAATGCTATATAAGTATTTTAAAGAATAGTTTTTGATGTGGATGATACTGTTAAGATACTGGTTGATGGTAAGATACTGTTATTCAATTAATTCCACCGGCATATTTTCAGGAACTTTTCCACGCTATTATGAAATGGATATGAAAATAAGAAATTATTTTGTCAATTCTGAAAAATGTTTATGAAATATAGCTATTTTTATTTCATTAATATATTTCGAGAAATTTTTAGGTTATCTTTTTGAAAAAATATTTAACAATATAAAATGCTGACCATAACTATTTCTAAGTTTCTGACTCAAATAATAATAGTTTCTTGTTAAAAGCTTTGATGAAATTATAAATACCAGTAATGAAATTATCTTATTCTTGCAAGTCATACACCTCTGATTGAGTTTTTCTGTTATATGTAGTGTGAAACAGCAAGGTATGCCAACCAATTATCATCAATTTTCACCACTTATCATCACATTCAGCTGATTGAGATTTTCTCTTATATATAGTGTGAAACAGCAAGGTATGGCAACCAATTATCATCACTTTATATTTAGGAACAGATTCCTGCTTCGCGTTCATAAGAAACCCCATTTTCTCCTGTAAATAAAAAAATCTTAAGCATTTTTCGTGATTTAAATAGCTAGCACTGGTAAAAAATCGTATTTAGAGATAAACTCGTGAAGGAATTCTCTGAAATGCCCAAGCAGATAAGCGTGTAAAAAAAGCAATTTTTTATTTTTATAACCACGTTCACAACAGGTGTAATGGATAAAGTGATGAATGTCTTTATTATTTAATTCCTTACATGATTCATGGATAATACTGCAGTACATAAATTTCCTTGATGTATCAACCGTTAAATAATACAAATAATCATTGTTTTCAATTCCTCTGCAATCATACTCTATTTTTAATAATTCCAATTTTTTAAGACTTCTACATTAAAAGTATACTGTCATAAAAAATTAATGTGCATTGATTTACAATTTCGCACATACATTAATTAATACAAAAATTTAATTACATAAATTTACAATTTAATACATTTTCAAACAATTTATTTAATAATGCATTACGAAAATCGCATTAATATTAAAATATTTTTCAGACTATCACATTGATAAATCAACGTCACCAATTAAAGATTTTTTTCTACAGTAAATTTTCTAGATGGAAAGGAACGTGTTAATTTCTACAATCAACAATCAACTCAGATTTATATAAAGATTGATATCACAACCTTGAACATAATTGAGACTATAGTAGCGAAAGTTGATTGTGATAGTTTCTTTTTAAGATTTTTAATCTTTTCCCATTCAACTTATATGCTAGAAAGTCTAGTTCAAGGCGACGATATTGTAATAAGTGAATAGAAGTTGTGCCATTATTATGCACGTGCTTTAAGTGTCAAAATACTTGACTCAGGTTTTCCGCGTATGGCTTACAAATATCCCGTTGTGAATAGCTCATTTTAAAAAACAAATTCTAGATTTAACATAGACTTTCCCCGTTTCCTTTGAGGAAGAATTACTGAAATTTTTAATGTTGAAAGTAAATGGAGTTTCAGTAGGAGTAGAGGAAGTTTCAGTTGAATTTTGACATATATATGATTACTGCTAACAATTCTATTGTTTCTCTTTTCCCAAAAATATTTTACTTATAGAAAACTTTTCTTCGAATAATTAACTTCGTTTTTGAAATTTGTTTACGTTTTATCCTTAGGAAAGATATACAATTTCTGTATGTTTTGAAAAATAATGTATGAGTGAGAATTCTACGCGCGAAAATATTCAATCGGCGCACTGGACGTTGTAAACATAATTTTTAAGTCGGTACAGTTAATCTTAATGGTAAAATGCGCTTGGAGAATTCAAATTTTTAACACTTTTTCAAAAAAAAAAAAAATTACAGAAGAAATATTTTTTATAAAATAAAAACCTTGAATTTTCCTCGAAAATTTCTGGACCAGGATGTGCTTAATGCTAATTTATTCTTTCACATATAGCATTATTAATAAATAGGCAAGTTTATGGATTAATTCATTTGTTATCATTTTCGAATGATGGAGCAGATTCGAAATTGAAGAGCATTGAATCAGCTTACTATGTACTTATTTCTTTTTAAAAATACTTTTATTTTGTAAAACGTATAAAAAGGCTTGTTCTGAAAGACTCAATACTCGCTTAAGTTAATCTTTTATGTAAATTCAAATCATTTTATGAACAGGACCAACCTTAAAACTTTTGTTTAGTAAGCGATTAAATCTTTTATTCTCTGCATTTCTTCTGAATTTAATGAAATAAAAGAATTTTATAAAAATGTTTACTTTATTTATTATAAAATTACATTCTTTTCTCCACAGGTTAGTTGACTCACTGCGCGTGTGAAACATGTTTGCTACAATAATTTTTCACAATGGACCATAGTTTCCTGGACACTATCAGAATGCGCGTTTACTTTGTGACATCTTGCTGTAATTCGTGGGCAGATAACATATTAACTCAGTCTATTCTAGATAATTCGGGCATGTCGTTCTCAAAGTGATCCATTCATTGCTTGTGTGTGTGTTAAAAAAATCGAATAGTGTGCTGTATTCAATCTTTTTTGTTAGTTTTGTAACTTCAAACATTTTACAGCGTAAAATGATATTCATTTTTACGTACATTATTTTACTCGAAATTAAATTTGTAATTCCATTATTTCATCTATATCACTTTTCAATCAGGGCGAAAAAAAATTGTGTGCTTAAAGAAATTCTTCGGTTTATCAAAGAAACCAAAGGAATAGATCTTTTGTTTGTTATTAATTATAAAATTTTTAAGGGCTCATACTTAAAAATCACATATTATAAACAGCGCGAGTAAAATTTTTTAGTTTAACACTTAAAAAAAGAAAACCAAAATGTTTTTCTTTTATGATTCTGTTTGAATTATGTTTTAACGTGAACAATTTAACATTAAGCTTTTTTTAAATAAGTACTTCACTGATTGTTGTTAATACAGAAATATCAATTTTTAAACGCGTAATTGAAATAATTGTTTTCTTTGAAATGCTTTGTTCTTCAGAAAATATTTATTTTTTGTTCTCCAGGTTTTGCTTCCTATTCCCAATTATGCTTTACTTATTTTAACATATAATTAAATTTTAATGTTGTAAATAATATTCCGCTCTTATTGCGCACAGCATTCATGAGCTTTCTATGGTTCTTATTAACAAGCATTGACAATTTTAAACTTACAGCTCATTAGATAGTAAATTTAAAGATATGTTGCATCATGTTTAGTATGTTTTGCAAAAGTATGAACGGATTTTAAATAATTTAAATATATCAAGAGATAAATTTTCGTTTTTTTTTCTATTATATTTTATTAATTTGTAATTTAAGTGGGAATGCAAAATTTTAATTTGATGTACTGAAAAGTTCTGATTATTTTTGAAATTTCTTTTAAATTTTTTATTAATACTTATACAAAAATCTACAGAAATATTAGTGGCATATTCCTTCACATTTACTTACAACATAATAGAAATCGATAATAAACTATTAAAATGAAGTGGAATATTTGTCTTCTGTTTACTTAAGAAATTTGGTTCGAGCATGATTCAATTTGACATGTTTATGCTTAATTTTTATTGAAATATTACTGATAGAATAATCTATGTATGTATCTATCTATCTATCTATCTATCTATCTATCTATCTATCTATCTATCTATCTATCTATCTATCTATCTATCTATCTATCTATCTATCTATCTATATATATATATATATATATATATATATATATATATATATATATATATATATATGTATATGTATGTATGTATGTATTGATCGTCATAAATTAAATAATAAAATTAATAGAAACTTAATAAAAATTTAACTTAAGCATTAAAAATTTAATTACAACAAACAATTTTCAATAATACTTAATTAAGTATTAACAATAACTATTTAATTAAGTATTATTTAAAAATATGAAATGCGTACTTGGCTATTAATCTAACAGTAATGTATAAATGTTATCTATGACTAAACTTTAAAATGAAATTGTGCGAAATTTGAAGAAACTTATGCTGAGACAATTAGCATAAATCTTTTACCCGTTTGTCCATTTATTTATTTACATGTCCCTTTATCTCTCTATTAATCTATAAGTCTCCTTACATATCTACCAACTTCTTTCTATTTAAAATTATCTTTTAACATCATATTTTGTTTTGTTCGCTTTAGTAACTGGGAATAGAAAACACTTTTCTAATTTCATATTTTGCAAACTAAAATTTTTTTGAATTAATTATTGAAAAGGTAATTGTATTGTGATTATCGTTTTAAATGAAATTCAATTGAAACTCACTCATTTTAGTTCATCTGATATTTAAAGAACTCATACATATCAAATATTAATATATGAATTTATTTGATGAGTACCAAACAAATTTCCGAATGGAATCCACTTGATTGTGATCATTGTATAACGTAAAATATTGGATCGCTATGTTTAATTAGTAAAAGAATTTTTTTATTTGAGATGAATAAATTTTATAGAAACTTCGAGGAAAGGATTCTTCCTTAAATTTTTTTACTAAACAGTCAATAAAATATAAAAGAGCTTTTAACAATGTAACTGTAAGCCGGAAATTGTAAATATTTTAAATGGTTTTCAATTTTACTGCACGTGCTTCAAAGGAATAATTTTATCCACAGATTTAAGGAATTAAGATACAGAATTTAATTTCATAAGCCAGTCAATTTTAAGAGCAGAAAAGTATTTTTAGAACCACGCAGAACTTTTTAAAGAAATTTTTAGGAAATTTTTTAAGAATTTTCAACTTTTTAAGATTTTTTTAGAACATTTTTAAGCTCCTGAAAACAGTATAAAATAATTATTTTTTAATTCTTATCACAGTATTTATTTTAAAATCATACTTTTGGACAGAAATTTACACCATTTAATTCATTTTTAAAAGTTTCAGAAAAGATCGGGAACGTACAAATATTTGCAATATTTTGGTAAATCTTATAAATTTAGTTATATGCTTTATTGTATTGGAAGTAAACGTAAAACAATAAAGAAAATTTCCGTGTAGATCCATGCTGTTTTTGAAATTCGGTAACTGTGTACGAATTATTCGGCGAAGTAGTAATAGATATGACATTTATTACGTGATAGTAATTTTTCATGCATTTTACTTAAGAAAATATTTTCTTTTATTTTTAAAATAAATCACATTTAGTGTATTCTCTGATTAAATTATCAAGCTTAGAGAGGATGTTTCACAGAACAGTGTTTAATAATAATTATCCATTTTGATCTTTACAATTTATGAATAAAAATTTAATTTTGAAAATACGGAAAAAGATAAAAGTCTTTAAAAATAATTTCAGAAATTGTGTATGCGTGTAGGAAGATTTTTCTAATTTTAGTTAAACTTTGACACCCTTATAATTTGCTTTGAAAACTTTCAATAAAATTGTCGAAAAATGTTTCTGGTATTTATATCTTATTTTAAAGTGTCGAGAGAACTGACCCATATATTTCTTCGGGTAAGGTTGTGAGCAATTTAATATTTTATGATTTTGCAATGTATTTTATCCTATTTAATTTCTTATTCTTCTGAAAATTCTGAATTATTTATTTATTTAGATAAGTTAGTTTTTGTGTGAAAAAAGCAATCATAGAATGTCAAACTATAGCAAATTTAAATATAGTGCTGAGTTGAGGGCTCACTGTGATCAAAATACTTTTTAGAGCGGAAGGTCTCGTGTTCGGTCTCAGCCGCTATTAAAGTACGGAATATGTATAATGCGCACAAGACCTCTGATACAAGCTTATCGGGATGGAGATTTCTATGTTCTTTTTCTTGCTATACGTAAATATGGACCTATATCTAGGAAAAGATTTCCTAAAAGGAAATCATCTCTGTGATATCAAAATGCGTTGCAAAGTTTTAGGTTGTCCTTTAAGTTGTGGGAAAAATATAAGATTAAACTTGTTATTTATTTAACTAAAATGGTATATACGGAAAGTAATCAGTCGCAATTATTCATTATACTAACATTTTTTCGTTTTGGGAATAATACTATAGGAATATTTTGCTATTTTTGAGTAGCATAATGTGGAATGTTAATTTTACAAACTAGTAATGAAGACAAAAATCTATTTTCATAAAAAGATTTTACATTGTTCAGAATTTAATTATTCAAAATTTGAAGCATGGAAAAATGTGAAAAGATATCAAAATATATTTACTGTTCCTTAGTAAGATACCCACTAAATCTTTCTGCGTCATTTCTATTCTAAAACCAAGAAAACTTCAGAAATATTAAAAAAATATTAACTTCTAATATAGTAAATAATAACAAGTCAAATTAAATTTGATGTAACGATTTACGGAATTGTTTTAGTTAAAACAAATAATAATGAAAATACTTCCAGATATTTTTGTAGTTTGGAAAAATTATATGTAACTCTCAGAACCTAGTTACTATATATGTATGTATATACACAGTCCAGTCACATTAATGTGACCATCTGTCAAAAGCCAGAATAACCACCTTTCGCAGAGCGGATTGCTGCGAGACGTGCAAGAAGAGAGTCACTTAGGTCCCTGAAGGTGTTCTCTGGGATGTTGAGCCATGCCGACTCTAATGCCGTGGCCAGCTGCGCTATATTACGCGGTTGAGGATCCATGGCACGAACAACTCGATCGAGATGGTCCCACAGATGCTCGATTGGGCTTAAGTCAGGTGAGTTTGCTGGCCAGGGGAGGACGGTAAACTCATCCTCGTGCTCTTGGAACCACGTACGTACACTGGCAGATGTATGGCACCTCGCAATGTCCTGCTGGAAAATGCCATCATCCTGAGGAAAAACAATGCGCATGTAGGGGTGGACATGGTCCGCAAGGACAGATGCGTACTTGTATTGATCCATCGTGCCTTCCACAATGATCAGTGAACCCAGAGAATGCCAGGAAAACATTCCCCAGACAATAATGCTCCCGCCTCCAGCTTGGACCGTTCCGGCAATGGTTGCAGGGTGGTTCCTTTCAGAGGTTTCACGCCTTATACTCCAACGTAAATCTGTCCGATGGAGCATAAAACGCGATTCATCTGAAAACGCAACCTGTCGCCACTCAGTGGACGTCCAGCTGCTGTACTGGCGTGCAAATTCTAGCCTTCGTTGTCGATGAACAGCAGTCAGCATAGGTGCACGAACCAGGCGTCTGCTTCGGAGGCCCAGACGCAGCAATGTTCGTTGAATAGTAGTTTGGGAGACACTTTTGGTAGCCCCTTCGTTCATTTTGGTTGTCAGTTGCTCAACGGTAGCCCGTCTATCTGCCCGAACGCATCTCCGCAACCATCGTTCGCCTCTGTCTTCTATGGCTCGTGGTGCACCACATTTGCCACGTCGCTGATTTTGGACAGTCCCATTTTGCCATGCACGGTTTACTTTTACCACGGCGGCACGCGAACAGTTCACAAACTCAGCCGTTTCGGAAATGCTTCTACCCTTGGCCCGAAAGCCAATGATCATGCCCTTTTGGACGTCGGATAAATCGCTTCGTTTCTGCATTACGCCAACGATTGAAATGTTTTCCGAAGCCCTCACACACTCTTTATATACGCTCAACTGCACTGTGCTGCCACCTGCCTTCTGTGATTGGTTATTTAACTCTGACGTGGAAAGTACGTGGTGGTCACATTAATGTGACTGGACTGTGTATATATAATACCTATGTATATATATAATTAAATACCTAAATGTGTTAAAAATGCTGTGAATTTTGTAAAATATTTCATACTGAGTTGTGGATATATTAACCTCTAAAAATTGTTGTTATACTCTTCCATTTACTTAAATAATGGACTGTTATTACAGGTTGCAAGGGAGAAAACTCTCGAAAGTTTACAAGTAACCCCCAATATAGTTGTGCATACAGAAATCAGAAACGCAACACCTATCTCCAGGTGCTTAACAGTTGCTTGGGTCGAAGACAGGATTTTCACTGCAAAGAGTACTGTCCCACTTCTAGACCATGGGGAGCATTAGTAATTCAATGAAAAAATACATAACTAAATTATTTTAATATTTTTAAAATGCATAGTTGAAAAATAAAAGCATGAGTTGACCAAGAAATTGCTGTTATTATTGATTCACCACAATATGATTTTGATTAATGTAACAGTGGACAGAATTTTTCATCGATCTTTAAAATGAGTTACTTACTGTAGGTTAAAACACATATATTCGTCTAAAAATTATTTTTTTCATTTCTTAAATTTATTTAAGTACGATAGATGGTGTTAACTTGGTGGAATTCATTCTTAATGTTTATAGAAGAATGATTAGGAGAGAATAGTACCACATATTAGGGAATAGGAAATTATCAGATAAAAAGAACTTAAGAAACTAGGAAAGTATCAGATCTATTAAGTTAACACTTTGAAATTCAACGTATTAATAAAACACAATCAAATTAATAATAAGTAACAATAAAAAAGTAAGGTTTCAAACTTCTATTTTGTTGAGAAACTATATTATTTAGTTGTGACTGATGGGGTGCTAACACTTTCGAATTGATTTTGAATGTTAGTAAACTTAAAGAACCAGAGATGAGATTGATGAATCAGATTACGCATGCATATGTTGTTGTTGTTACTAATGACACTTGGACAAGCCAAGCTCGCTATGCCTTGGCTATGCGAATTTAAGTCAATTGGGAGCATCTTTCCTTTTAATCAGAGCACCATGAAGGTGAAAGTACAACTTTGCTCTACACACATGCCATAGGTACCCGTTTATAGGGTAGGCAACCATTCACACCTCATTCATACAAGGAAAGGACAAAGACAGGATAAATAGAGGGAGAAAGTACATCCATGCCCGAACCGGGATTCGAACCCAGGACCTCCTTATCCGCAGTCAGACACGCTGACCACTAGACAAGTTGGGCGGCAAACATACATATAGATACAATTATAAAAAAACGTTTCGTGTATAAGGATGGTTTCATCGACAGTCTTATGACTGACTCTTTTAAGTTTCCCATGTACAGGTCTACTAGATTTCAAATAAGACCATATTTAATATTGCTAATATTTCCTTGACTTGTATTATTTAGCATGTAATATATAATTTAAAATTATATATCTATTTCTTTTCCACACTTTATTATTACTTTAAATTTAAAAAGTACTATAGCATTAAAAAGCATTTAATTCAGATGTGTGATGTATTAGATTAAAATTTCTATTTATTTAAAACTTGATGATAACTTTTTATATAAGAAGATTAGACAGCTAACTTCAGCTTAAAGAAGTCACACATTCTACGTTACTATTTGCACACGAGAGTTGATTGGACTGTTATTTACTTATATAGATTCCACTTAACTACTCGGTAGGATCAATTTATATATGATGTGTGTGTGAGAGTTGAAACCACGAAGTATTGAAGAAAGCTGACCTTAAGCTAACGCTTTATCTCCAAACTTGGTTTCAGAAGCAAAAAGTAACGTTGGAAAAGAAAATGCGTTATAAATAATCTATATTTCAAGTTCTTAAAAATAGTAATTTTGTTTCGTAAGAGGTAAAATATAATCTATCAGCAGTGAATTAAACTTTTTCAGTAAATATGTAAACATTTCTGATTCTGATTTCACTCCTTTCAGTAAAGTAAATCGCCTAAGTTTGTAAAAAATAAAAAAAAATATTTAAATTTTACTAATTCATTATACAAAAGAGCATTATAGAATTTTAATTGGATCATTTAAGATTTTTCAAATTCTTATTTTTCAATTCAATTTTTTTATATTGAAATTAATTTTCTCTTTATAATATTGTTATTGATTTAAATTTTCTTTTAAATAAAGTAAATGTTGCTTTGTAATATACATTCAAAAGAAGAAAAAAATGGAATCCATGAATAAAACTATTATGAGTATATAAAAACACGATACACTTAAATATAATAATATGCATTATTTTTTTTTATTTTTATGATTTATAATTATTCTATGTAAGTAAAAATACTTTGCTCATTTTAAAACAATTAATTGTTCTAAAACTTATAAAAATTGTCTCAAGATCATATTATCATAAAAATATTACTTAAAATCTACCCTTTCTAATTATATAGATACTATGTATATATAATGCACACACACAAATTTATTAACGTTGTTATCTGATTTCCACTCCCTCGTAGAAAGACGTAGAAATGTGCTCCGCAGGAAAAGTTTTGACTGCAGGTGGTGCCTCAAAGAGATAAGGAAATCTTATCAAAATCGCTTTGCACTCAGCCCTTTTTCCTACTCCGAAATCAGGAGAAGCGTGTCGAAAGAAGGTCACGGCGCTGTCTTCGCTGACTGACCTGGCTTAGCTACAAATGAGTGAGTGTTTCACTCGCGATTTTCAGATCGGTTTGAAATCGGGAGCAGTCATGTCTGAAAGTAAGGACTGTCTCGTACTCGTGACTGGAGCTTCGGGTTTCATTGCTTTACATATCATTCAATTGCTTCAGCGAGAAGGATATCGAGTTCGAGGGACTGTGCGAAGCCTTAAGAATGAAGCTAAAGTTAAGCCACTTAAAGATCTTTGTCCTGAGGCTAGACATAGTTTGGAACTCGTGGAAGCCGATTTGACGGCGGATGCCGGCTGGGATGCTGCAACGAAAGGCTGTCAATATGTCATTCATGTTGCTTCGCCTTTTCCAAATGCACCACCAAAATCTGAAGATGAGCTTATAATCCCGGCAGTTGAAGGGACGAAGCGAGTTTTACGAGCTTGTGCAAATGCTGGAACCGTGAAGCGTGTGGTACTTACGAGTTCCATTAGTGCCATCCACGGCGAGACAACGAATGAAGAAGGACGTGTGTACTGCGAAGAAGATTGGACAAACCTGACAGATCCAACTGTAGACCCTTACTCTAAAAGCAAAACCTTGGCAGAAAAGGCAGCATGGGAGTTTATCCGTAACATGCCAGCTGATAAAAAGATGGAATTGGCAACCATAAATCCAAGCTTAGTTATGGGTCCTTCCATTGGTGGAGTGGTTTGCACCAGTCTGGAGCTCATCAAGCGCCTCATGGATGGTACAATGCCATTGATTCCTAGTATAAATTTAGCCATCTGTGACGTTCGGGATGTGGCTGAAGCTCATCTAAAAGCCATGATTTTACCAGGAGCAGCAAACCATCGTCATTTGGTAAATTCTGCACACTTGTGGTTACGAGATATCGCTCACATTTTGAGAAATGAATTTGCACCTCAAGGATATTTCGTTCCAACTTGGCCAGTGCCTTACATTGGTTTGTGGTTTTATAGCTTTTTTGACCGTTCAACTACTCTTATTTTACCGAGGGTTAATAAAACGTATTTATTTTCTAATAAAAGAATGAAAGAGGTTCTTAAAATAGAACCTCGCAAAGCTGAGGACACTGTGATTGAGACTGTACATTGTTTTATTGAATGTGCTGTTCTAAAAAGAACCTGGCAATATAAAAATCGTAAAGATGAAAAATTGCAAAATTAGTCTTTTTTGCTTTATATGGAATGTATTTTCCTTTATTCTGCAAAAAAGTAAAATATTTTTTCACTTGGTTTCTTAATATTTATGTAACTAATTCTTAATTTAAAGTAATTTATTATTAAGATTGAAATACTTTATAATTTTGATTTTTATTATTTCATTCTGAAAATGTGTGAATAAGTACGTATATGACCAAAGAATAGATAGTGATTACCTAGTGCTTTAAGATCAGTAAAATTAGTTACATATCACTGTTTCTAGAATTTGCTAATAATTGCTCTATTTAATAATTCAGTTTCTTGTCTGATATGATGTGTATTATTTTATATATATAAATAAAAATATATCATGTATAAGCATATATCTATAATATATTCTTGTAGAATCGTTGATCGAATAGAAATCTTTATGTGTAGAAATTGTGATTAATTGTAAAATATTTATATTAATATTATTGAAAATAATAATTTTAATTAAAATAATTCTTGATTTTATTTTGTATACTGCAATGAATAATCATGTATGAGCTTTTTTAATGATATATATTATAAATTATACTGATAACGAAGATATTTTGAATTTGATTAAATATTTTTATTTATTTAGTAGTTTAAGTAGTTTTCAGTGTTTTAAATTAGAATATTTGAACACATTTTTTTGGATGCATTATGTTTCACAGCATTGAATAAATGCTCTAAAATATTAAAATTATATAACAGCAAAAAGCTATTTTATTTGAGTTTGAAAATTTCCCTTAAATTAAAAACATTAGATTTTTTTACATTAGAACACAATAACTTACATAAAAATTCATTGATGTATTGAAGGAAAGCGAAAGTTTAATATAAAAGTAAACGTAAAACAAAAAGTATTTCAAAATAAAAATTTATTTAATAATTTTATTCTATTTAAATCTTCTTTAAATAGTCAGATAATTTTTTTATTGACTTGCTGAAATCATTTGTGTGCGTTTTAAAAAACATTCTTCTTCAAAAATTCACTTTGTAAGAAATTTAGATGCATTTTTATAGTAAATATTTATAGTATATAACTCACAATGATAATTATTTTATGAAATGATTGTGTTTCAGGGCTTTATTACAATATAAAAACGTAACGAAATTTTTAATTTTTCTTATTTAACATAATAGTATAAAAACTGCATTCATACCTTTACTTATTTTATTGGAATCACAATATTTACTAAATATTGTGTTTACATTTATTACATTTTTATAATGTATATACTCTATTAAAGCAGAATTTTTGGCTCTTAAATAGAGAATATTCTCTATTTATGAGCCAAAAATTTTATTTTTGTATAGAATTATTTGAACGAAGTATATAATTTGATTGGTAAATTCTTCATCGTGTCTGGATTTGCTGTTTGGTTTGTGGTAGGACTGCGTTCTTCGGTGAAAGAAGTGCAAGTTCGAGTCCTAAACAACAGCAAATCCAGACAGTTTGATAGTTTGTCCAGACAGTTAAATAGTTTGAAGGAGAGAGATTAGAACATGATTTTTGAAAAGTCATCTTAGAAAACACTGGCACGCTGGGAGTGTTAAAAATGCCAATAAGATATTTTATTCAGCAAGGGTGTGTTAAAATGAAAAAAATATATATAAAAGCTATATTTTCATGAATGGTGAATGAACAAGTTTACTCTTTCTAAGTATTCTTTCTATTTTACATATTTATCAATGTTTCTCAGTAACAGCTCCTATAAAAATATTGCGGGAATTTTTTGGGATTGCTTATAGGAAATGACCACTTGCGAAAATTGAACTTTAAATTTAGAATATTTTTCCTCATTTATATTTAGTTATATTTTAATCCAGAAAATTATTAACAACTGAAAAATGGTATCAACAAACTTTTTTCCCTTTGAAATAATTATGAAATTACTTCCAAATTTTTATTTATTTATAAATTATTTTCACAAAACATTGATACTTATTGATTTACTTCCTCAAATAATTTTCTTTTTGTAATAATCATTTTAAACTTACAATAAAAGAGTATTTTAGAAGTACATTTTTCATAAAAATGTATTTCTAAGTATATCTAGATGCTTACACAAATTCTTTAAATATAAAAAAAGTTGAAAAAATGTAATAAATTGATTTTATCTCTTTCAAATATTTTAGATAAACAATTTTTAATTAACTGCACATCTATAGCAAGGCAGTAAATCAACAATATATTTTAAAACAACAATTAAGGACGTATCTCTTTTTATCAAATTTAAATAACACTAAATTAAATATGATTTTTAATTTTCAAAACATAAAACATTTTTCAGAAAAAATAAATCTCTTTACTCAAACTAATGTGTGAGTTTTATACTTAATTTAAAAAGTAATCCATTTACTTGGTTATCTTGTAAAATATTGTTGATAAAAACATAATTTCTATTTCAGATAATATTAAATTAGATAAATTCATTCAGCAAAACTGCGCACAGTTTATTACATTTTTTGTAAGAAAATAACATGTAAAAAAATAACAATATATTACTAACCTATCCGGTTATTCTTTTTCAAATTTTGCGTCTTAAAAATTTAGAAAATTTATTTGAAGGGAGTTCGATTCATATTTCTTTGAAATAATATTTATCTTAAGTAATATAATAATTTCGACAGTATTTAAGAGTATATTATTTTTTGCAAGTAATTTGAAATCAAAATAGAGCGCAGGTTATCCAATAGAGCAAACTGAAAAAATATTTATCATTATCATCACAATTAAGAACTATCTTTTGTGTAAATGAAATCCTCATTCCTATTATTTAGGATTTTTCAGGTTCTCCAAATGTTTTCATGTTTAGTCAATTCATATTTAGCCTGCATATTTAGCCAATTCATAAGTTTGCATAATATGTGTCGGTCACGTGACTACATTGGTACTTGAAATTCCAAGGCCTTCATCCGTAAATCCTGAGTAATAGAGGAATGCGATAGTTTTTCTTCTGAAAGAAAATGTTTGCAGTAAAGAAATACGCATGATTGATAATAAAGAACATTTTCTATACAAGTGATATTTCAATTTAATAGCCAAAAATTACTCAAAAATTTATAGTGTTAAAACAAATATAGCAATGAAAAAAATAGAGCAAAAGGTACTCAACACTAGGCAATAATTATATATATATCATTTTCGTTTTTTGAAAAACAAATTAAAAAATAATTTAACTTCGTTAAAATTCGTTTCTCGATCGAATATCAAAATAAATTTTATTTGTATTACATACAGCTCGTATCGCAAGTAAAAACATGTTCTGAGTGCTTGTACAAGTTAAATGTTTAATATCATTCTGTAGTTTGATTTATACAAGTGGTTTCAGAAGTTAGACATTTTCAATAATTCAAGTCGTTTGTTAAAGGAACGTATATTTATTGGAATCAGTTTTTTTATTTTCGAATTAAATTATTAATAGAATATTTCATTTCTTATTTATGAAAGTAAATTTTATTAAATATTTCTGCGGGAAATAGTAAATTTTCAGCACATAAAATATTTGTTTAAATTGCATTGAATATAACAAAAGTTTTTTTTAAGGAATATATCTAATTAATGGAAACTTCCAAATTATAAGAAGAAAATCAGATTTCCAAAAATGTTTTATTTCCCATCTTTTACTGTATAAAAACAAAACTCTAAAATACAGAATTTAATTTATTACATATGTAGATTGCAATTGATCTGTATATGCAAAATAATTTAAATAGATTTGCTCAAGAAAATTGAAACATTAACATTCATTAATTGTTTTTCTTTTATGGAAATTTATTAGTCTACAACATATGTTACTTGTGAACTTGCTATGCTTCAATTCTTAAATATTGCATATTTAATTCTCTATTTGTTTCAGTACATTTATTAACCTATGTAAATAAAATGTGCACATGTTTCATTTATTAACTGGCAATAATAGAGATAATAGCCTTATTTCACCTTTCTATAAAAGATAGAATATAATAATATTATTCAAGGCTCAGACAGCTCAATAAAATAATACATTTTAGTGAAAAAGAGTAAGCAACTCACTTCTCAACATGTAAAGGTAACTGTCAAAATCGTAGCCCGATAAAGATATTCATGTATGAAATGGAGGATATTTGTGTAACAAAACGCGCTACAGAAGAAAAATGCTTTGCAGGGATATGATGATTTTACCGATAATATTATACATTAAAAAAAGACAATATTAATCTATAGTAACAAAAATAGTCAATTAGTTGTAACCAACATTAGTATCAAGAATCACTTATAACAGTAGAGTAAGATCTCATGTAATCGTCGTTATACCCTGCTGTCTAACTAATTTCGGAATGAAATGCAAGTTCGTACCTCCAATTATTTCAGACCAATCTACCAGTTTTGTTCTATGATCCTTCTTAGAAGAATATAAAAGTAATTCAGTGTCCAATTTTTCATATCAAAAGACGTCTAAAATAACTCCCCCGAATGAATTGAGACTTGACAAAAAATTCAGTTACCCTTTATCATTGTATCCAATCTCAATGTTGAGCAGTTCACATTCCTTGGTTTGCACACCATTGACATATGTGCTTAGAAAGCACTCTGATGATTTTTCAGATTATTGGCTTAAGACCCTTTGTCCCTGTGGAAAAAGAAATTGTCTTTGCAGTTGAGTAACGTTGTTATCTGAATTTCGACAGCTGTACGAACGAGATTTATCACTAATCATTTGCTATGCAAATTCATAAGTGATCATTTGTTGATTAAAATCTAGCATTTCCTTTTCTATCAGCATCGATTACACAGGATATTAATATCACTTCTTGATATTTCAACAGCACTCTAAACCCTTTTTTGTGCTTGACTGGTTTCAAGACTCAATAATGAGCCAAATCATAGATTCAAATAAATCGCGTTGTCATGATATTTTCGCGTTATCTATCATTAAAATAGCATCTGAACAATTGAATTTCACTAATGAGGTACTAAAGAAATAAGGTTCCGTGGAACAATGACTTATACACTGATATCTTTTTCTGATTTTTGACAACATAAACTGATTTGTCTATTAAGTTTTATTTTCTGCTTTTGCTACCCTTTAACTTTTTTAATGTTTTATTTTATATAGATTATCACACAGCGTATATTTTCGTTAATATCATATGTTTTGCAATATTCTTGAGCAGTGTAGTTTCTCCAAGCAACAAGAAAAATATAAAATAATTCATGTATATGTATTAAATCGATTTTATTTCTATCTGTGGTTGTGTGAACAAAAAGCTAATGGTCATATCTATGGATTTGTATTCTATGTAGTTATTTAAGATCCATTTTGGACGAGAAATTAAAAATAGAAGTTGGTTCTTACTTCTAAAGCATATATAAATCTGCTTTATAAATTTAATTCTATCTGCAGTATCACAAAGAAATATTCTTCTTTCTAAAATAGTATATTTAATAAAAAGAATGATTCTTCACTACATAGGAAAATTTTAAAATAACATATATAAATTTTTATAAATTTATTTTGGAAAATAAAAGCAGATATAGTTGATAATAAGTTTATCATCATGAGAAATGATAAGTACACTGCTGCCTATCCAAAATGCAACACCAATAAGGCAAAATTATTTGAACAGATAACATGTTATACAAAAATCAAATGTTTGAAATTACAGTAGCTTGTAAAGTGAGTTTGTTGACAAAATCAGTAGTTAGTGTAGCCGACTTTGTTGGTTATACGCCTTGCTATACACTCTGCTATACGCCTTGGCATAGAATTAAGGAGTCTTTGGATGCATCTTTGGGGTAAAGTAGTTCATACATATTGCAAAAGTGGATCTGATATATCAGCGTTTAGTGTATACTTGGAAAGTTATCATGCAAACACGGATCACAAGTTTTTAATAGGTGATAGATCGGGAGAACAATCAAGCCAAAGAAACAATTCAATCTGATGGTAAAGAGCTCTTGAATTATGCGTGCCACGTGTGGTTGCGCATTATCATGTTGAAATATGGCTGATGGCAAGTGCTGAAAGCTTGGGAGAACCACGGCTCCAATAATTCAGAAATGTAGCCCTTGCTTTCCAAGATTCAACAGTACCAGCGTACTAGTACTTCAGTGTACCAGCAATACGTGCTGAAAGGAAGCGGGAGTGAAATCAATACAACCCCAAATCATGCTATTGAGTGCAGGAACAGTGAGCCGATACATAACACAGCAGTTAAGTTGTTTTTCACTATTGTGTCTCCAGACTCGAATCCAGCAACGTAATGAGAAGCGGGTGTCATCGGAAAGATATTGTCTTCCATTCCGTTTCTACTTCCATATTTATTTACTATTAGTGCCGCAAATCTAGTTTTGAATCCAGGGTAAACGAAGCAATGGACCCTTGTGGACAAACTATATAGCTGCGAACGACATTGAATCATCAGGTGTATCGAATGATGCGTAATAGACAAAATCTTTTGTGCTTTGATTCGTGATGTGTCTGAGCGATCCATTACTGCCATGTATATCATACGTCGGCATCACGTGCAGTAGTGTAACAAGCTAGGTGAGACTTTAAAGGATAAGCCACAATTCCTATAAGCTATACTTCTTTCTAGGTATAACTGAAAAACATGCTTGAAAATCGCTCGTTGTTTCTTTTAAGATGCATTGTTAAACAGTTTACCAAAAATTGCCCTACTTAAAAAAACACTTTTTTTTCTCTGTTCTCCCTTTATACAGTGATTGCATGCGTTACTAATGATGTGTGCATATGCATTGTTGTGTTATTGGTTTGCATATCTCGTCTCCACAAACGGATGACATTAATTTCACATGACTTGCATGGATCTACATACTGCTGCATTTTGATGGACAGCAGTGTGGAACACTCTAGTCATTTTAACTTTAGCGTAAAGATAATTCAATATATTTCCGTATGGAATCTTATTTCAGTTTAAATGGTTTTAAATAACTTTATTTGACGATAAAAAAATGCGTTAGACTCTCGACTAATGAGCCCCAAGTTGTCAGAGGAATTGCTTAGCTTGGATGCTAGCTTAGTTGTCTTCAATTCATGAGCTCGTGCGTACGATTCCTACCTTGGATGTGGATATTTGCAATAATTCGGAATCCATTTTAAACAATAGGTCAGGTTAAAATAATTCTAGTGATTAGAAAAATGACTGTAAAAAGGCAATTAAACTAACAAATTATTCTTAAGCTGCTGAAAGTGACAAATTGACCACATAGTTTGAATGTCTATAAATAAAACTGCATGAGATGTGTAAAATATATATGTGAGTTTTGTTCATCAGATAACTCATATAATTCATACACGATAAAAAATGAATAAAAAAAAGCGAATGTTGTTTCAGTTGAAAAGTTGGACGGGCTTGTATTAAAGCAGATATATCCTCTTACGATTAAATTTAATGTCTTCAGAGAAAAGAATTCCGATTTAAAAATGAAACAATTTAGAGTTAATTCGAAACGATTAAGATATAATCGGTCAAAAAACTGAAAAGAGCTACGTGTCTCTTATTCAAACTCGAAAAGCGTGACGAAGAATCCTATTTAACATGTTACTTTCAGATTCACTTGCTTTCAACTGCTTTTCAATCCCCAAATTGATTTTAACTGGTTTCAAATCTTATGAATTGAAATTAAAAAATTTTGCTTTATAAAAAATTATTTTAAGAAGTTGTTAAAATTTAAATTTATAAAGTAAAATTAATTAACATAAAAACATTTGCTACTTTTAAAGAAATAAGCTATACGCAAAGTATTTCAAGCTGTTTTTAGAAAAGAAATTTTTATTGGATTAAAAAATATATATTTAAAGATTTTTTGTTGTTGTTACTAATGACACTTGGACAAGCCAAGCTCGCTATGCCTTGGCTATGCGAATTTAAGTCAATTGGGAGCGTCTTTCGTTTTAATCAGAGCACCATGAAGGTGAAAGTACGACTTTGCTCTACGCACATGCCATAGGTACCCGTTTACAGGGTAGGCAACTCTTCACACCTCATTCTTACAAGGAAAGGAAAAAGACAAGATAGAACAGGATAGATAAAGAGAGAAAATACATCCATGCCCGAACCGGGATTCGAACCCAGGACCTACTTATCCGCAGTCAGGTACGCTGACCACTAGACAAGTTAGGCGGAAAAGATTTTTTAAGGTATGCAAGGAAATTACAATTAAAGTTATGAGATTTTAAACACTAAAATAAGAATCGTTGACCTGAATGATTTAAAATTTAACATGAACCTTTGAAGAATAATGATACTTTATTTGATAATGCGAAGCAATTATGTTCCAAATTGAGTGCTTTTTAATCATTTTGAATATAGAAATATAATATTCTGCATATATATAGCTTATATTTTTTACTATAATTGTGAGTAAAAAATATAATATGAAAAATAATTGAAGATTTCTTTTACCTTGTGTTTGAAAAAATAATAATTTTTCTTATTTTTCTCTTTTCTTTTAAATATGTTATGACTTCATGAATGTTTCTTTCAAATTAATTTTTTTCCGAAAAGTTTTTATTCTTTTCCATTGTTCAGGAAACAATTAAAGAATTACATCCATCTTACATTCAAAAATATTTGCCGCACGCCGTGTCTAGTGGTCAGAGTCCCTGACTACGGATAGGGAGGTCCTGGGTTCGAATCCCAGTTCGGGCTTGGATGTACTATCTCTCTCTATCTATCCTATCTTTCTGTGTATGAATGTGTTGTACATGGTTGCCCACCCTATAAATGGGTCCCTATGGCATGTGTGTACTGAAGTAGTCGGACTCCACACCAAAATATGGTTCAGTTGAAAAAGTGGAGCAGCGCACCCCATATTGCCAGTCTAGCTGACACACGACAACAACAACATTCGAAAATATTTAATATGATATTCATTTTAAATTTTTAGATTTATAATTTTCAAATTTTATTGCATGCTTACTAAGATAACATAGAAAATATTAATGCAATTATCTAATATGAGTCAAGCAAAATTTAATCAAGCGTTTATCATCTAGTCATAATTTGTTATTTTAAATTCGTAATATATATATACATATATATATGGCTATGTAAGTCCCTGTTTATTTTAAATAAGTTTTTATATTATTAACTAGTTTAAGTTAAATTCAATAAATATTTGGAGGCATTTATAGTAAAACGTTTTATGAAATTTAAAGAAAAATTTGGTTTCTAAAAGAAAATATTTAAAATTTTTAGTGAGAGAAAACTTCTCACCAGTGGCGTAGTGAGCATAATTGGCACCCGGGTACGATAACTTTTTTGGCACCCCCCTTGAAAATAAATAATAATACAATATAAATATGGGAATAAAATGTATTATATAAGTAATAAAAGATATATAATAATATAACGATACATAATACACTTTAATAAATAGAATATAATGGTAATAAGAATACAATATAAATAATAACAGAATGCTGTACCCACTATAAAATAATCGAAAATATATTAATTTAAAGTATCAAGCTGATTTTTAAATTGAAACAAAATTCAATTCTAATTAAAAAAACACATATATTGATTTCGGAAAAGTGTCATTAGAATAACAGGACGTACGTAATTTAGAATTAATTATGAAAAGATATAATTGATTTTATATACTAATACAATTATTTTAAAAAACATAAAAAATTTTTAAGCGGGAAATAATTTGTAACATATCATAGATATAAGCAGATGTAATTATTCTCAATCTAATATACTACACTAATCACATTTTCTTGCCTTTGCTGAAGCAAATTGATAAATTACTTTATCAAAGTTGATCATTTCAAAATTTTCTTTTTCTATACTTAAAATTATTAAATCACTTAGACAGTTATGACTCATGGTGGATCATAAATAAGTCAAAATTAATTTTATTTTGCTGAATGAACGATCATAGCTTGCAATTAATGCAGAAATAGTAAAAAGTATTTGAATGGCAGCAGCAGCAACCTCTTCTCTCTATCTTCACCGTTTGAGATAAGGCATGTTGGAAGTTCTAATAGAGTTTTTGGTTTAATTTCTTTTCTACTGCTGAGTAACATCTTTCAGTCCCACGTTTTTCTATAGACTTCTGTTCCTTGGAAATCTGTATGACAAAATTCACCAAACTTTTACATTTGTTAAGCACGGTGACTTAGCGCTCCCAAGGTACAGGTCCGAGGTTCGATTCTCAGACTATTTATCAATTAATTTTTAGCTTTTAAGAAAATTGATTTTAATGATTTAACATTTCCATAACAATGTCTTCAAAATTTTAAATGTATTTTTTTCTAGCTTGTTACCAATTGAAGCATTTAAACATTTTTACTCCCTATTAATTGTGCATTATCTTATTTATGAAAGATTCTACAAATTGTCGATCACAAGGTGTTGAACGTATGCTATAACTTATCTCAACAAATGTTCAAATTTTCTATAATATTACAAACTTTAACTATTTATTGCAAAATAATAATTGGGTAATACTTTACACCCCTAATTTAGGATCAACTCACCTAATTTTTCACAATATCTTTTCAAACATTTCATTTAACACAGATTAAATAGAAAATTTTATTTCAGAAAAATTCCTGTGAAAAGCAACTTTAACTTTATGGAAAATTTCACATTTAATATAGCTTTTTAAATTATATCATTAAGACCAATAATGTAAACCAAAATTATTTTATTATAAAAAATTTAAATTACAAAACGTAATATTGATAGTTTATAATATTTCACTTTTATACCATAAAACCAATTTTTCTGATTCCAAAATTAGAAGACCTTTGTTAATAAGTCGTTATCTAATTTCAGTTTAGATAACTAAATTATGCGATAGCATTATCAATGCAATTATCTGATGAGCAACGGAACGCTAATACAGACAACAAAAATATTTTGCAAATTTCTTAAATCAAAAATCAATACACACATAAATTCAAGTAAAATTACGTACATTTAATATAATCAGAAATTTTCAGCCTAACTATATATATTATATTATTAAAAATAATTTTTCTCAAAACTGATGCACTCTATATGTTCTTTCAACTTTTTCATTGATTCAAAATATTATCAAGAATTACAAGTGCTGAGATTAAAAATATATTTTAACACTCTGTTATATCGCTTAATTTTATTTAAAGAAATTTTCTCAATCAGTTATCATAGTAGTGAAAATTCTCTTAGTATTTTTAAGGCATTTAATAAAACTGTTTTTTTAAGATATTAAAATATATTTTATCATTAAAATAAAAACTAATTTTTATTAAAATTAAAATTCATTTCTATTGAGAATCATTTTGGAAGTGCTGCTCATGCAATGGCATAAAGTTTTTTCTTTCAATAAATTTATATCGTTTATAGACGATCTGATTTTTAAAATTTTACAATGTAGAATGAGAAATGTGTATGATTTCTTTATAAATTTCTTAAAGGAAATTTTAAAAGATTCTTAAAGGAAAAGTTAAAAGATTGGTTTTTCATATAAATTGAACTAATTAATTAAGAAATATATTCTGTATGTTTAAGGCGTGCTGTAGAGGCAGCTAAAACCTGTAATTGGTTGTTACGCTATTAAAGTTGATTCTGTATGTTTAAGCAAACAGAAAAGAAAAAAAAACATTTAAAAAGGAAAATATTGTCGTAGATTTTTTATTTCTACCATTTAAAAAAAGAATTTTTCAATATAAGGTGCTAGTGTAAATCCAACAAAATTACGAATAAAATAAAAATTATTTCCCCAGACAAAAACATTTAAACATTAAATAAATTACTTTTAAATGAATAGTTTTAACTAATATATAATTTAATATTTAATTTTCAAAACTCTGCAAGCATATGTTAGTAAATATTTATACCAGCTAAAATATTAAATAAATATTCAAATTGTAAGAATACATAGTAGACAGAAAATACAACTTACGGCAATAATATTTTAAATGTCAAAACTCCACATTTTCAAATGTTTACATTTTTGTTTCCGATGAAGCGATGTTTTGGAAGAAAAGAAATACTAACCTTGTGAACAATAAAAAGGCAGGAAAGTTTATGTGTTTTCCTAGAATTTGGAGGTAGTTAAGTTCTCGAACCCCTCCATTTCTATTCCAGGAAGACAATTCCCTACACGGCGCATACTGTAGTGCTATTTTATGAAAAATTTCCTCCCTTCTTTGAAGGTCAGTCTGGTGCTGGACACAATATTTTTGACAAAGGGAACCGCTAATATGAAACACGTTTTAGCAGGAATTTTCTCACAAGTGTAACACGACACTAGACTAAATGGCTACTACAGTAAAATTCTGAGATAAAAATACAAGGGTTTTATTTTTATTTTGGGACAATGAATAATACAATTTCACTAAGTCTCAATAACTACTGAAACTGATCTTTCTATATCGCTTCTTGATATTTTAAGTAAAATCTGACTTTTCTGTTTATTAGTACATTTAAATTCTTACAAGTTTCCATTAATAATATTTCAGTTATATGAAATTTTCTTTTTTTGCGCATAATTATTTATTACGTTATTATAATCAAAAAAGATTAAATTTTCACATTTTTATCATAAGAGGATATCAAAAATATTAGTGAAGTACTGCTTGTTAAATATAACATCTAGAAGGGTCCAGAGGAAATAATATTGATTTAACGTTTTTTATAATGAGTGAAACAAACTTATTTGTTTTTTAATATTATTGTTATGACTTTTTTAATATATAACTTGACTGAGATAATTTGTATAACCATTGAGTCATAAAGGGCACTGTGAATCTTGGCGTATTCACAAAATTAAATAGGTGTCTTTCAAGAGCTTACTCTTCTGTAATCTCCCTAAGTTAATAGATCCAAAAATTACCCTATAACATTAATACAAATAATTTGGTAATTAACTTTATACAAAGATGAAAACCTCACATATGCATTAAAATGGAACTAACTAATCTAATATTCCAGAAGTTTTATATGAAAAAAATTAAGATATTTTCATTATTTACACATTTACAAGATTTGTAGTACAAAACAATAGTATCACAAACTTAAAATGGAAAGGAATAAAAGAATGAAAACCGATAATCTAACTAATTTAGGAATGAAAATCGAAAGCATGGTTAAAAGAACACAATTTTTAAAAGGAACTAAACCATGCAAAATTATTATTAATAAAGAAATATAAGAGTTTCGTTTATGGTAAGCTCTTGCAGCTCTTCCTTATTTTTCATAAACAATCTCTTCTCTTTTCCTAATCTGATTCCTCCCTGGAGCTTTCTTTTTTCCCCTGGACATGACGCAATATTTATAAAATGCAAAGTTTATTTCTCCGAATAAAATTGATATTATGATAAAATTAAGATGAAAATTTTCTGAAAAATTTTATTTAGCTTTGAAATGATTTGCAGCCCCTCTGCGAGCCACGCCCAGGGCATGATAGACCCCCTTGCCCCCCCCGTCGCTACGCCTCTGCTTCTCACCCTGTATTTAAGAGTCGTACAGGAAAATAGGTCTTAACATTCATCTAAAATTATTTTATAATAATAGCATCTTAAAATAAATAATTTCAGATAAACGAGTAGCGATAAAAATGAGACATAAGATGGAAAGAAATTTATTTTTCGCGTCAAAAGATTTTCCCTTTGAAAATCGTAAAAAAGGACGCTACTTTTTATTAGGTCATTAAAGTTGTCACTGTGATTTTTCTTCCAGCTAGTTTTCACATAAGATACAATTTCTTTGCATACTTTGAAACATGGCATTACATTCAGTTCTAATATGAGAAACGTTGAGAAGTTTGAGAAAAAATTGGAAAACTTCCTTGAACTCATTTATTAAACTTCCACTGCCTTCCTGCTCTTATGTTTGGCATGGAGAAGAAAGCAAACAAACAAAAAACCGGTTTTAGAGCAGCGTGACTTAATCTACAAATGAAAGTGATTTCTGGAATGTCTACTCTAAAAGTTAAATTGAAAAAACAGCTTACGGGTTCTTTACAGATAGAGAGAAGGGATAGATTATCATGTGTTTCAATTATTAATATTTTACTTCCTCTAGAAAACAACTCATATTCCAAATTTAGAATTACGGTATGGAAAAAGCTGGAAAAAATTATCAAAGGAGCAAGCAGGATTTATGAAATATTTTTCCGTAAATAACTATCGATAATTATATGAGCTAGTTGATATACATATCCATTTATACATATAATAATTCATATACAGTGAGTGTAAAAAGTATTCGTACAGTACGACAATTGATTTGAAAGAGATCCGTTTGTTTGGGGGTGTATGAGTGCTTCTGGGGTGGGCAAGTTAGTCTTTATTTAAGGCATTATGAATCATCAACTTTATATTGACATTTTAAACAATAATTTAGGACCTAGTGCAACAAAAATGGGCTTGAATGGTGATTACGTTTTTATGCATGATAACGACCCCAAGCACACAGCCCTAAACACAAGGCTCTGGATACTATATAATACCCCAAAGTTCATGAAATTTCCTCCTCAATCGCCGGACCTGAACCCCATCGAGAATTTATGGGACGTTGTTGATAAAAATATTAGATCCAGACATATTTCTAATAAAAATGATTTGGAATCGGCTCTTAATCAAGAATGGGATGCCATATCTAGCTCAATAACAGCAAAATTGGTGGAATCGATGCCAAATAGACTCAAGGCAGTTATTCGAACTAAAGGATATCCTACAAGGTATTAGCTGTAATATTATGATTGTGTTGGCCAATATATGCCTGATGTACGAATATTTTTTACACCACAAGATGTTGGATTTTTTCAGTTTTGTAAATATTTATTCATGTATAAAATTATTTTTGTGTAAATTTCACATGAAACTAGTGAAAATATGTTCTATTATATATTTCTAATTAATTAAAATGGAATTTATGTCAATAATTTTTATGAACGAATCTCTTTTAAATCAAATGTCGTACAGTACGAATACTTTTTACACTCACTGTAAGTATTTTATTATACGTAAAATGAGAGAGAGACAAATTTATACATTAAATTTTCTTACAAAATAAGATTACAGTGTTGCTTTGTTTATTGTTCTGCATTAAACTAGATAATTCTGTTTGTTTGGCAAACATCCTCATGTGTACTTTCTATAAGTGGAAAAGATCGCAAATTTTTACAGTCTATAACCGTAACTTTATGCATTTTTTTTTTATTTTACCTAGAGAGAAAGATGTTCTGACGTATAATGTATACAAACCTCTTATATCGCTATATTAACAAAATTGGGAATTCTTTGATTGTGTGTCGAAACATTTAAATCACCAAATTAACAAAACTGTTTTTAAAATAATACTAAATCCACTTCTATTTAGAGAAAAATATTAAAAAAATTGATAAATTCCACTTTTTATGAAGAAAACGTACGATATAATGTACAAAGAAAATATACAAAAATACATTATTATAAAAATTCAGAAATTCTAAAAATTAAATTAATAAAAATGTATATACAATTATATTTATATATTTAAATTTTTTTAGTCGGTTTTTTTCAGAAATTTAATTGCATTGAATTAATTTTTAGTTTGAGAATTTATCTTTTAAACAAAGGTAAGTCATTCCGCCTCTTACTAATAGTAAATTCATAAGTAAACTATGAATTTTCAAAAAATGTGTGCCTATATTACCCATAAAAGTTACAGCTATGATAAAGTTGTACAAGTTCAAGAAATACAGTAAAGCTGCAGATGATTTACTAAATGGTAACTGTTTTCTCTCTCTCTCACACACACACACTATTTTTATATATTGATTAACTTGTGCGACCATTTGTTTTTCCATTTGTATAATTATAAATTGACATTTTACTTGTGAATTTCAGATTTCTTAATTGAACTGTTACATTCTAATTCTTAAAATCATAACACCACTGTGAAATTTAGAAGTTATTATTTTAGGGCCATTTTAATATTTCAGTGGAATTAACAGGTAAGATTTTTCCTTATTCACAAAACTTTCCTTTATTTACATCATTATTAGAACCAAAAATCTAAATATATGAGAACCAGCGTTAGAAAATATTAATGTTAAAATCCACAATTTTCAGAATTTCTTTCTCGGATATAGTTTTGAAATATGTTACACAATGATGATTCTTAAATTTAGTTCTTCACTACTAAGCAGCAATACAATCTAAGATATGAAATCGGATATTATTTTTATACGTTGAATAACCATCTGCCATTAAAATAACTAAATAAAAATTTTAAGTATTTTCCGATTGAGAAAGATGACTAACTATCCCTTGAAACATATTGAGTTTTCTCTTTCTGCTTTTAATAATTTTTATTTTGTACTCTGGTAGTTTAATATTTTTTATTCATTTTCGAAAGGTCTTTTGTGATCCTTACGAATGATCTGTTTTTCAAGATTATTTCTTAAAAGTACTTGCACAATTATGAAGCATACGTCCGTATATATATATATATATATATATATATATATATATATATATATATATATATATATATATATATATACGGACGTATATATATGTATATACACACACAAGGTTCTCAGCATAATATAAAATTTTAATCTCTAGCAATTAGGTTCTAGGTAACTGGCCATAAATTTGAGTTCAAATCAGTGATCTAGATTAAAGCCAAAAAATATAATATCTACATTAATATTTTGACTTTAATCTTTTATATTTAATGTTGACGTAAGTGGAAAATCTAGATTCCTCGTCTTGTTGAATCGTAATGAAAGCAGAAGGTTTTATATTAATCTTGCGCCTGCTTTTGGGGTCTCTGCCATTAAGTTAATGAGCAGCACAATAAAATAATTATGAAGCATAAAAATAATTAAAATTAGCTTCCGTAGAATTGTTTTCATGAAACTTTATAATTATGGGGCAGTACCTGTGGTGGTCCCCATCCATATCACTCTTTTGGCATAGAGGGCAACTAATCGAATCCTTGAATCCAATAAGACGTAAATGGTTCTGCAAATAGTCATGTTCAGTAAGCAGATGAAAGCAAAGCACTCTACCTTTTACCTACAGCTGCATCTCTATAGACGCGGAGGCTCTATTATCTTTTTAAATTTTCAGTAAATGATACTTTTGATTTTACGCAGAGGAAAAGTAAGGTCAGTTTGTGACATAAAAGATCCCGCTTTAGCAAGTCTATCAGCCTTCTCGTTTTCAAAAATGTCACAATGGCTAGGAATCCACTGGGGGCAATATTTTTCTTGGACTTTTTAAGAAGGTGAAACGATTGAAATTCTTTAATTCTCGACCAACTTCTTGATTTAGAAAGTGAAATGGTTTGCTCTTTAAATTCTGCGCTGCTTTACTTTTTTCTATCACCATGTATTCTGGTACTTTAAGAATTGAGTTGAACTGAATTGAAGTTTTATAAGTCCATTTTTCCCTTCGAACAAATTTGCTAATGAAATATATTTCCTCTCGAGAAAAATTTCTATAAATTTACGGTATGGCTGTACTGCGATGTATCTATTGATTAAGTTGATAAAGCATAATTTATGACACTAATAAATGTAATTTTTAACAAATATTTTTATTTATAAATTACGGAAAATAAAATAAAATAAAATATACGCAAAAATATATAAAACCTGGCAAAAATATGCATTAACATAATAATTAAATCAAATTTTAAAATACTCAATATATAATTCCTCAGGTGCCTATAGTTCCCTAATTATTTGATAAAACTAAAAAAAGCTATTTCTGGACATAAATCGGGAATAAAAATATAAGGTATCTAAACATTTTTATTGCATTACTTTCTTTCCATATATTTTTGTTTGATAAATTAATTAGTATCACATTGTTTTTGTTTGATAAATTATTTCTCACACACAGTTAGAGTTGTTATTAATTACCAAATGTTTGGTGATAAACATAATTATTGGTAAAAGGAATACCAAATCGAATCCTTAAAATCTGTGTGTTAAATCTTTTGAATCTCTTATGTAAGTACAATAAAAAGTGAGGCAAAATTAGATTAAATTTTATTTCTACTAAAACTGTAAAATTGAAACAAATGAAAAGTAACTATAAGAACATTGCTTTAAAAAATGCTAAATACATATATTTTAGATAAATATTAAATATTCATAGTTTAAGAAGTAAGTATATTTAAAAACAGTAAATAAGTAAGTATAAGAAGTAATTGATTTGATGAAATTATTTTCCTTTCACTTAAAAGAAAATATTGGTGAATTGCAAAATAAAATTACTTGATCATACGAAAACAATCAGTATTATTCAAGAGTAAATTTCTAGAATTTTTAAGAAAGCGTAAACATAGATTACAATCGATTATCTGCACACATACGAGATTTCTATGCCACGATTTAATGGGTTTGAATTGTATCCTCTATAAGAATAATTACTTGAAATTTCAAATCATAAGAATAATTTAAAAGTTAAATAAATATTGAGTAATTTAAAAATACAAAGTCAAGTTTTTATATAGTAACTTATTTGAAAGTCATTCATAAAGAATATATTTAAGCAGTTGCATATTTGTTCATATAACAGCGTTCTATATTTGCGTGGGGAAATAGTACTAATCAAAACTTCTGAAAGAGTAAGTTTATGTAGTAAATAAAGTAGATATAATTAATATAATGAGCAACCATATATGTAGATTAGATTAATTTTAAATAACTTGTGAGTAAACATGACTACAGCCGACCAACTTGTCTAGTGATCAGCGTGCCTGACTATGGATAAGAAGGTCCTGGGTTCGAATCCCGGTTCGGGTATGGATGTACTTTCTCCCTATATCTAACCTGTCTTTGTCCTTTCCTTGTATGAATGAAGTGTGAATGGTTGCCTACCCTATAAACGAGTCCCTATTGCATATGTGTACTGAGGAAGTCGGACTCCACACCAAAATATGGTTCGGTTGGAAAAGTGGAGCAGCGCACACCATGTTGCCAGCCTAGCTGGCCCACGACAATGAATGAAACATAACTACAAAAATAAATTTTTTGAGTATAATTTGCCTTCATAAAAAACAGTTTTATTTTACTAAAATTTCACGATGTTAAATTTGAAAAAGGTAAATTAAATAAATTAAATCCAAGCAAAGCAACAGAAATGAAATTTTTTTCAAATCAGTTTTAACAAAAATTGTGTAAATTAGAATTTAAATGCAATATTTAAGAACTTACTTTATTCACATATAACACATGCTACACACAAAGAATTTAATTATTGCTTTAAATGAATATATGAAATCATGTTATACATAAAAAAATAATGATTGATATATAGCATGATTTAATATTCTGTCTGCTGTATTTTATTTAAAAGTGTGTGAACATAATAGCATCCTGCAATGAATATAACAACATACAAGCATAATAGCGTGTAGTTTTCTCGCAATAATTAACTGAATAGAACTTGGCCAATTGGGTTGCATATTTTGAATCAAAACCAACGAATCTGGATAAAATAAGGAAAAAACCATAATATTTAGTTAATAATAAACTTTTATATGCGATAGCAAAAAAAAGTTATATTTAAAAAATATTTAATTATATATGAATTCAGAATATAGCTTTAGTTCATCAGGAGTATAAGAAAGTACTGGGGAAGCATAAAACAAAAAAAGAATGCTTCTTCTCCAAGCATGATATTGGATTATTAGATAACATTTAAATAATTTAGTATGCTTAAAATTTCTAAAAAGAAAAAAAGTTAATCGCTGTTCTTAAAGCATATTCTTTTTCACAATTGAAAGTAACACGTGTAAATAGTTTATCATATATATGTTTTGCATTAGATTTTTCTACAGCTCAAAAGTGGTTAATGTATTTAAGATTAAACTTTATCGTAAAATACATATTAGTTAATTTTTTTCAATAACTTAAGTAAGCATCGAAGCAAAGAGGGGGAAAAATTTGATACAAAACATGCTAAAAGAATAAACTGATTGTGTGCCTTCTAGAAAATTTACATACTCTCTAGGTAAGATTGTGCATGACAAAAGGAAGAGACTGTACTTATTTTCGATCAGGGTTAACATTAAAATATGATATTTTGAATTATTTCTTCAGCTCTAAATAGTTACGAAATGATTATTATTTAATGGAATTTATTTGAATATTAACTGTATTATGAATTTCTGTATTTTATGTTTGATAATTGGTAAAAAATTAAGTTTTCTATTCAGTTCTTGTATTTCATAAAGTTTATATTTCAGTTTAGTTTTTCATCTTTTTAATGACAACAAATTTTCGGCAAGATAAAAATGAAAGAAAGAATATATATATAATAAACATGCAGAACATGCGAAATTATTGTTCACAAATATAATTTCGGATTAAATGTAAACTTTAAATTTAATAATTTTTATAATGAATAAATATTGAGATCATCTATTCTTATTATAAAAAGTATATAATAGTAAGATATATAAATACAAAAATGATGTATTTTCTAAAGATATAAAACAAATATAGTTCATCATTTCTCAAATGAAAGGAAGATATTTTATTTATATAATTTACATTTTAATAATAAAGGGTATGAAAATTAAAATATTATGTGACAAAAATCTTTAGGAGAAAATGTAAATTTAATTATGAGCTTACAGTATTAATGGGCTTTTTTTGTAATCATTTGTTGACTGATAATATTACACAAGTAAGAAATAAAGGAGAAAAGTCTTACTTTTATGCTTTTTTCCTCTTTCTCATGGTGTTTGTTGTTCATGCGCAAAGTTAATTTAAATGAAAACTCCTTTAATCATTTTTCCAAATTGCAATAATTGCTAGAGTAAACGTCATTTTAATAATAATTTAAATTCTGAAATTGTATTTTAATGTATTTCAAACGTACTTGCATATAATAATTTCTTGAAAAAATAAGATTTCTTATTTCTATTATTTTTAGTTCTACCCTGGAACTCAAAGTTAGACAGATTTACATATTTAGTAGAATTTGTTTGAAATCAATGAAGAAAAAGTAAAAGTAAAGCTTTCAAACTAAGTTAAAAAAAAACCTTATTGACAATTATATTTTCATATTTATATATTTGCCTTTAGAAATAAAACACAACATGGTTTCAATTTCAGCTTCATTTTTTTAAGAATATATATAAGCTTGTTAATTTCAGGTTTCTGATACAAAATCTCACATAAGCGTTAAAGGAATACCCTGGAGAGCTAAAGTTCAGAAACATGTGTTTTTGCTATAATTCGCGAAATCATCTGAAAAAGCAGGAAAACTATTTCAGGAAATTCTACTTCACCGTTAAATAATGACTGATGATTTAATTTTAAAATCCCAAATTTTGAACATTCTTCATTACACAAGAAAAATATTTTTCTCTTGAGTTCAACACATGAGAAAAATATTAGTGATGCATAAGAGTAGATTCGAAAGAGTGAGAACTCTTCATTAAAAAAAAATTATGCTTATCTTTCAGTAGAACTGAAATATGCATAAAGTTTAGCAAGCACCAAATATTTCTTAATAAATTTGAAAATAAATAAATAAATATAAAATAATAAAAAATAAATTTTACCAGAAAATCCTTTAATTTTATAAATAAAATTTACTGTATCAAAAATAAAAAAGAATCAATTTATAAAAAATATACCATTATAAGACTATATTTTTATAGTTCAATATTATTATAAATAAATTCGCTGATGCATGATATTTTGTTTTTCTGTTGAAATTGAAACGAATTCGTTGTGCCATATATCTCGTCACATTTTTTCAAATATCCTTTGGACCTTTAGATCGAAGCAGGAAATGTTTTTAATTAATAGAGAAGAGATAAAAACCATTGTTGCATCATTAAACGTTTCCTTAACAATATTACAACAAAGTTAAATATTATTAAATTTTGCATTATAATGAAAAAAAAAGCATATTCTTCTGCTTACAAACATACTTTGAAAAGGGAAATCTTAATATTTTGAAGTAGCTAAGAATAGTGATAAAAAACAATTTTAAAAAATTAATAGCATTTTTACTTTTAGCAACTGTTTCAAAAACGAACTCACATCTGTTCACTACTGTGATGGATGTAATATTATAGAGAAAGCAATTTTTTATGTCTATATTTTCAGTAGATTTATATCTTCTTTCTAATTTCTATTATTTTTTAGATCCACAATTGTTGTAAAACTTGGAAGTTTTCTTTTTACTTTTTCCTGACCTCACGGTAAATTTTAATATTTTGTGGTTTAATTTTCTTAAATACATATTTTATAAGCGAAAAATCTTTTTAAGAATAATAAGAGAATCAGAGCTTCAAAATGTACTTTGTTCTTGTATTCGAATTTTATGATTTCTATGCTTCTCTCTGATTTAGATGTAAATACGGCCTAAATAATATTGATTATATAAATATATTCTTTTTCTTTTCACAAACTTATTTAACAAAAGAGATATTAGACCCAACGGAATCTTTAACTGGCTTTCTTGGACAATGGTCTGCGGCTGGGTTTGGTATTGGCTCCGCTATCATTTGAACACACCAGGCTAACGTGGCCTTAGATACAGATTCATTGTATTTAATTTATTTTAATGTCAAAAGCGAAAATTGGTCTTGAAGCATATAGTTTATGAAATGAAAATGTAAGAAAACTTATATTCATTTACATTTATTATTATTATATTATAATTATTGAAAGTCATGTTGAATTGAGTAAGAAATTAAAACGTTTTTTTTCTAATTAAAAGAAAGAACTCTTCAGGATGGTAAGTCATATATAAATTTCTGCATGCTAATGTCAAAAATAATAGCACAGTTCTTTACCAATAGGACGAGAGATGAACTTTAAAATTCTTACATTTATAAATTTTGTTGTCAATGCTCACACACACTTGTAGAGAGGAAATAAATCATGGACTCGGATGTCTTTGTAGGTAAAGAAATGATAGCATCATTCTAGCGATTGTTTGAAGATAATACATCACAAAAAATTCTCCTCTATATTCAGGTCGAGAAAGTTGTTCGTGAAGAAGAGGAACTCGAATGTGACCTATGAAAGTGGGGCTTCTTTCAAACGAGGTCGTGTTAACAATTTTGCGCAAGATTTTTTACTATTCCTTCAGAATGAATTTTCATGCTAAGGTATTGAGACACACGCTGCAGGGACTATTTGGGTTAAAAGCTTCCTTCTCTCAATCTAAGCATTCTCCAAATCACAATCAGATTTACACTTTCGAATTTTCTTCGATCATGTATTACAACCGTGTAATGATTTAATGTTGTTCTTCTTTTTTTGCAATTTCACTTTGTGTTAAGACAATACAATAATGTGAGCGCGAGAAATGAAATTTGGAATGAAAAGAGGAAGCATTTTAATGCCCTTAATACCTAAATATATTTATTCTTGACAGAATGCCTTTTCTAAATAATTTTATTGAAAACAAAATGGGAAGAGTTTTTTTTTCATGATGAAAATAAGACAGTGTAAAAAAATTAGAGGAAGATATTAAAGTTATGAATTGTGCAGCGATTAGAATTGTTTTTTTTTTGTTCTTAAAATGATAAGTAAAAATTAAAAGCCCTTTCAGTTTCCTTTGATAATTTAATTTTTGTATTGATTTGTTAAGTTTGGAACGTTATTTATTTTAGTTGTTATTCATTAATTTTCTATAAAATTATTGACTTTGCAGAAGCCAAAAATTTTGCGAAATCTTAAATGTAATAATTCAATTATTTTTTCTATCAAGTTAATTTAATTTATTCATTTATAACGTGAAGTTTCGTTATCTAACATACGTTTATAGAATTAGTGGAAGTACTAATTTATGAAACCAATTAATTTCTTACTTGATTTAATATCGTTTTTTTCACCACAAGCTTTCAAATATCTTTTTTTATTTCACTTCTTTACGATAATTCTAGATTAATAGATAATACTTAAATTTAACTTAAGTTCTATAATATTTAGTGAAATGTCAACAATTTATAATGGCTGAAAGTGATAAAGTGTAAGCATTTTCTAGCTCATACAACAATTTTACATTGCTTAAATAATTTGCATTTCTGTAATATAAATTAATTTCTCTTGAATATTCTAAAATACAAATGAAATTACGGGCATATTAAATTTATTTTACATAATTTTCAAAAACTGTAGTATTTATTTACAGAAAAATTTTAGGTTATGAACGGTAGAATGAAAATAGTATTAAACAACATTAAGTGTGGAAAATATACAAATAGTTTCAAAGTGTCCTTTCAATGGTATGAAATGTGTGTTGAACTGAGAGCATTATTGTGGATATTTAAGTGCATTTAAAAGGTATTATAAGAGAATAATTTATTTAATATATTTAAAATTTCTCTGAAACATTTCAATGAATAAAATCTAAAATAACTAAAAATTTACTTATTTATTCTATTTACTTATTAAAACAAGTAAATTATGCTTTTTTAAATTGTTTATACTTTAAATAATTTTTTAACAATATTTCTAAGTTCTTTCTCCAATATTATAACATTTTTTTCACATGATTTTTATTTCTTAAAATTAATATATGTTTTTTAAAATATTAGAAATACCTAATTTGCCATAATCACATTTAATTGAAATTAGCATATTCTGAAGACTTTTTTTATTTGGGAGAACAAACATATCTTCCTAGGCAATGAGGTATATCACACAAGGCACGAAGGTACAACAAATGTACTACATAACAACTTAAAGTTAGATGACGCGAGAAAGAAATTGTAATTAAAAAATTGTCAATAATTTTATGGTTCGTTTTTGACATTTATAAAGAAACGTTTTATTTTTTGGAAAACGAAATGCCAAATGTTTATTTTGTATAAAATACTTTATTTTGCAGATTTTTGAAAATTGTGGGTAGACTAATTTTTTTCTTAAGTTTAGGAATGTTTTATTTCATTTAATTGAATGAGTTATTTTTTGTTTTAATTGTGTATATTTTTTTATCTTAGTAAGTTTTTAGTCACATTTTTTATTAAAAACTTTTTTTGTAATGAAGGTTCTGAAAGCAACCTTCTTACAAATTATTCCTTTAAATTTTTGATTTAAGTAAATATTTAAAAGAAAATAACACGAAATAAAAGAATATCTAAACATATGTGATTTTTATAGTAATAAATTAAACAAAACTCATTATTATTCCAGAACAATAAGCTGATATGTAGGAATTCTTATAAAAAATATGCATATCTTATTAAATATTTCTAAATTCTAAAACCCTACAGTATCCTACTCTAATTTCTTTTTTTGTTTTTTTAAATATAATTTGATTCAGTAACTAGTGATTGGTATTATTAATCTATGAATGAGAGAGATCTTAGTCCTTGTCACAATGAATAATAATATGGGACTGTTATATGTGTTTAAGCCGAATGATTCAGTTAATCATAAATATCCATAACTGAACAATAGAAAAAGTATGTCGTTTCATCAAGATGAGATCTCTAACAAGTTGGTAATTCACTAAAAGATTTTACAGATTAATCTCTCGGGGGTGCCTGTAACCCCTAGAGAGTGCGTCCCCAAGGTGGCGGACAGGGGAATGCCTCCACTGGTCTTTCAGTGGATGGTAGCAGGGAAATAAAATACCTTCTACGGACCAACAGGCAGAAGTCCAGCTTCCCGAGGCAATGACAAACCACTTTATGACAAGTGCAATAGTTTCTTCAACATATTCTTTGACTGTAAATCTGCTCTGGAGGACATTAAAAGAGGTAAAACGAGATTTGCCCAAGACATCAACGGAAGGAGGCTGGGAATATCAATCCCTCTCTCATAACTACTACTTGCATCGATGCAAACGCCGTCGCAAGGCATGAACTCTGCGGGGGACTACGGAAAAAATGGTGCCTACCAGAGCTTAATCCTAACCGTGGTATTACCTCTACCATCAGCAGAATGCGGACTGGGCACATGAGGGGTATGAAAATCATGCTCTACGGATCTACAACATACGTAGAATGCAGGCACTGCACAAGAGTTCCGCTGGATCCGAAGCATCTCTTCAACTGCATCTCTGTTGCTTCAACCCTCTTCAACATCGACGTCAACTGCTGCTATGACACCCTTTTTACGGAAAAAGCTGAAGATGTGACCAGGGTAGGCTCCGATCCTTTGGTTCCATATGACTTGTCTTATTTACCTTTTCTTTTCTTTTTGCACTTGTTACACGACAACAACAAAAGATTGGATGGAATGTGTTGTTACCTCCCCCATGTTCCCGAGATCTGGAACCTTCGGATTATTTCTTGTCCCGATTTCTGCACAATGTTTTAGAAGGCCAAATCCTTACTTCAATTAACGACGAAAAAATGACGTAGCTTAGTTACATTTGTTATCAAGTACTAGAAGATTTATGAACGTGAGATGATGATACTGTAAAAAGATGACAGTCAATAGATATTTGTTGAAAATAGAGAACACTGCATTTAATAAAATATTTATATATTATAGTTTATTTATATTTACACATTATAATAACCATCTTTCATTTTCATTATAAAATAAATAAACAACGAAGCATTATTTTAAAATTCATAATAATTAAATGGATTAAAGAAAAGACAATTTTTTCCAATAGTAAAATATCTAACTATTTTATTGTGATTTTAAACATTTTCCCAGTGAAGAAATGCTAAGAAATAAAAAGCTAATTTATCACTTAAATATAGACTTCGGACCGTGGTTTCACAGAGTACCCGTGCCTAAGGCACACTTCTTTTAATGTAACAATTGGGGGGGAGAGGGCTACTGTTCTAGCGGTTCTTAATGTTTTATTAAGTTCATAGATTTTGAATATAGATTTGCAACAATGGAATTTTTGAAATTGGGTACATATATAATTTAGAGTGAAAATATCTCCTTTTATTTGAGTTTCATGATGAAGTAAATTAAAAAAAGGAATATTGTTTTTGGAAGATGAACAATAATGTTCAATTCTTTATTAATTTTGATTATATAAACGTAACGTTAATTAATATGTTATAAATAAATCCATTTTAAACTTAAAAGTTGTTTTTTCAGAGCTTTTGAAATTTTTACAAAATGTAATAATAGAAAAATTAAATTATTTACCTTTAAAAAGATTTAAAGTAGCTGCAAATTGTTAGAGAGTATAGATTATTTGATGATTGAATAAACGAGTTTCTTTCTCCCTCTCTGAAATTCATAATTATAAAACGATTATATTAAATTTACGAACAATTTCCAGGTGTTTTACGTTATTCAAAATATAGTAGAGAGAGAGAGAAAGAGAGAGAGAGAGAAAGAGAGAGAGAGAGAGAGAGAGAGAGAGAGAGAGAGAGAGAGAGAGAGAGAGAGAGAGAGAGAGAGATTGTATTTTTTTTAATATAAAAGTTATATGAAATTTTTATCACGATAAGAAGCTTATTTCCGTCTAGAAGTACACACATATCGCGTGGAAAAAGAAGTTTAGCTCCTAAAAAAACATTGGAACTTCTTATTTTATTCGAAAATGGTGAGAAGCATGATTTTGGATTTCCGTATTTAGCACTAATTTTGTTCATTTCGTGAGCTTCAACAAATGTGCATTCAAGGTAATTCTGCACTTATGTATTCACCTGTTGCAGGTGCCAAAAAAATACTAAGTACAAAGTTTTTTGAATATTTTTTTAAGAAATCGATATAATCTGCGAAATTGACAAAAAAATTTTTTTTTAAAAATATGTTGCTATGTCTTTAAAAAAGTGAAACAATATTTTACATAATTGCTATGTAAACTAATTACTTTAACAAATATTTACTTGAATAGGTTCTTTTGACAGACTGCCAAAAGTAATAGAAAAATCTATTAAATATTTATATCCATTTGTTGAAGCAATTCTTATACTTTTAGAACACATATAAGAGATTTTAAATTAAATGTAAAAAAAAGGAAATTAAGTTTACAAAAATAATTTAAAATTTTTATCAAAAACTGAGTATTGTTTAAAAATTTTCCAATTTACTTTATTAAAAGCTGTAGAAATTAAAGATATTAAAAATTCACTATTGGACGGAGGATGATAGGCTGAATTATAATTTTAGCAAACTCCCAGAAGACTTCGGATATCAATCTGAAACAAAAAGCAGAAAATAACTTGAATGTTGTTAAAAATTAATGAATGTGCTTAAAAAATTCTTATAATGAATGTATGCATTCTAAAATTTCCCACCACATAAGTAATATCAAATTATTTTGCGAGTTAACTCTTTAAAAATAGTCGTTTCTTGAAATCTATCTCAAACGTTTAGTCACAAGACAAGGATTGTTACCATGGAAAATTCACAGACAATCATAGGTAAACATTTATTTGATCTTATCGTTTTTCTTCTGGAAGCAGTATCGTGTCGAAAGATTTTGTGTGAGAACTTTTGGAACTATTGCATTCTAGAAAAGGTTTCGTGCAAGAATCCGAATTGCCAAGGTTAAATAAGATAGAAAAGTATTGCAATGCCTTAAGTTAGAGATAAATGGCAATCTAGATTCTTTAATTATCAATAAGTCAATAGCCAAGGTTGGATTTATATCGAATTTTATCATGTACTAAATTAGGTTTAACATTTTTAATGAGAGAGTTTCAACTATACAATTTTCATAAATGATATGAAAACAATGCGACGGAGATAGAAGTATAGTCACTCGACATTTCTTTCTCCTAGCATTTACATATTTGTGATTTGCAACATTGAATCCATCTTAAAATCAAATAAATTTATGATTCAATTTTTGAAATTACCATTCTATTAAAAAATAAGGTTACATGAGTTTTAATTTACTTCGTAATTACTTTAGACAAAGTAACTATTTATATAAGGCGTAAAAGTTCGATAGTTGGTAAAGAGGATTTTAACACAGTATATAATATAATGAATGTATTTTTATATTCTAATGCAGAATTTCTAAAAATTAAAAATAAAATTCTCAATAATTCGTGGGTAAATAAGGCGGCCAAATAATTAACTATTGAAAAGTATAGTAGGAATCTCCTTTAAATATTTTAGTAAATATTTTCATTTTTATGATTGGAAGATTTTCTAATTACTACCAGTAATCTTTCTTCTATTCATTAATTTATTTTTCTTATTTTTTTAAAATTGAAATAATCCATTAGTTTTCAACAATACACTTTTAAGCAAGCAAATACGCTGCATCAAATTCAAATATTTGTATTTACATTCCTCATCTAATGCATCCTAACTGAAACAATACCTATTTAATCAATATTGTTTAGTAATACATAATTTGCTACTTCTTTTATTCATGAAGTATTAGAGACATTGCGTGTCTGACTGCGGATAGGAAGGTCCTGGGTTCGAATCCCGGTTCGGGCATGGATGTACTTTCTCTATATATCCTGTCTTTCTCCTTTCCTTGTATGAATGTGGAGTGAATGGTTGCCTACCCTATAAACGGGTACCTATGGCATGTGTGTACTGAGGAAGTCGGACTCCACATCAAAAATGGTTCAGTTGGAAAAGTGGAGCAGCACACCCCATATTGCCAGCCTGGCTGGCACACGACAACAACAACATTAGAGACCACACACACATTCAGAAATTTTATTCTAAAAGCCCGTGAAGAGCTGATGGTTGAATGATTATCGTTCAGGTCTTCAGCCCAACATTTCATGAGTTTCATTCCCTCCTAGGGCCGGATACATCGTTCAAAGACAAAATTCTAATTTTAGTTGTAAGCCATTGGTTTCTGTTATATTAATTATAGCTTGCAAAAAGCAATGGTAAAGGGAAAAACAACCAGCAATTCAAAAGACTGCAAATTTTCTTCTTCAGGAGTAATATATTCACAAAAATACTTATATATTAAATATCACATTTAATAGATTCAATGACAGAAAAATTGGTATACCCACCTAATACAATATAAGGTCCCATGAACAAGCAGAAATGCTACAACAAGGTAACAACACATCTAACATAGACTCGTCTAATGTCTCAAAGAATCTAAGAAGCAATTCGCACCATGAATAATCAGAGTAATTCAAAAACCAGTGAGAGTGTTAAGAGGTGGAGAACTATTCTGAACTTCCCGTTCCAAAGCATCCAGATATCATTAATAATGTTCATGTTTTAATATTTAGGAAGATTATAGAAATGTTGAAAATCAGATGAGTAATCCTGGAGCCTTCAAGTGTGAAAAATCATACTATTTTGATGAACAATACAATCTGTTGAATGCTCGAAAGACATGATTGAGTGTAAGTCATCAAATAGGATGCTTAAGTACTTGTCACCTGTCAGGTATTTCTCTAGACACATCAGAGGTTTCATGTCACATTTTCAAACGCTCCGGCCATCACAGAGGCTTTACTGGCTTGAGTAGCTCTTTGTTGTTGTGGAAGATTGACAGGGTCTTGAAGTTTCCTCAATATTCTCATATATTTTGAATTTACTGCGGGGTAACTGCATCAATGACAGTTTCGCCATACATGTATTATTCCTCTTTGGATAATTATCATCTGCACTTTCTGTTGCCACATACCCTTGGTTGGATTGTCTTACATTCTTATATGTCCATTTGCTCATAATTTAAAATGAGACTCGTTACGTCAGGCAACATATTTATAGTTATCAACAGCTCAGTCGTAGGTGAGGTACAAATCTTTGTTCAGACACAGCAAAGTACAGACAACAGTAGTACACATTTAGGTATTCATTATTTAAAGCCGATATTAGCGATGTTGTGGTTAATAATTCGTATGTTGACATTTGTTAATATCTTAGCATTGAAATACCCATCAACATGAGGAAGAACTTCCCGTCCATCTTGTCTAGAATTCCCATCAGTCGCAGATGATCCCATTCCTTCAAAGCTTAATGTCTAGACTCACCATTCTCTGAGATTTGATGTCTTTACCAGATTGTTAATATTCACACAGTACAATGTGAAATGGCAGTAGGAAAAAATTCAAATTCCATTGCAATATCGGAGGTGCTATGTTCCATCTCTCTTGCATCGAGTATAATGTCATATTGAATGTCATTTAAATAGCAATAACTTGCTATTTTTGCAGCAGTAACTGATTTAACATCTCTGTCAGACATTCTTTGTCCTCTGTAAGCACTGTCTACCACATAGTATATCTGATTAGTTGCATATGCAGGACTTTGCCAATGTTCTGCTAGTTGGGTGTATAAAGCAATTAAGAGTAGTTCCTAATACAGACTCGATATTGCTTAGGGAATTCTTTATCAAATCAAGTATATTAAATTCCTTAGAAATTAGATGTAAATTTTGATCTCTAAAAACCTTTGTTCCCGTTTGTAGAGAAAATTAAAAGATAAATGATTTATTTTCGTCATTCCTTGTTTTCTTTTAGACAAAATTGAATTCCTGGACGAAGATGAAGAGAAAACAAAGTTTAGTACATGCTAAAAGTGCAATTAATGGGATTAAATTTTACTAATATATTGAAGAATTAATTAAGAAAAAATTCACATTATTTTTATACTACGTTTTTATTAGTTTTGAAAATCCTTCTAGGAATATTCAGGCGCATTAATTTTTTAAAATGTATGAATGAAAATAACTGTTAACAAATTCGTTTCTTAATTTCAATTTTAACACTTCTAAACACACTAATTAAACACTTCTAATTTTAACAGAAAATTTTGTTTTAAAGAACAAATGCAAATGATAACATGGCATTTTAAAACATAAAGTATTCTAAAAATATGCATTCAAAAAATGGATATTAGGTTTAATTTAAAGTTCAAGTATTTCTAAGATATCGTAAAAAATGTTTATTTGCGTTTATTCCATATACCGTTAATATAAATCGAAAATAAAATGCAAAATTAAAGCTTAAGTATTTATGAAAAATAATTATTTTCAATATACATAGCCACTCGAATTGCAACACGAGAAAGACAAGAGATATCACAACAAAATTTATTTTGTAGATAACATGTTGACTAGTATCAAATGATTAAATCTATTAACTTCTGTTAAGTGTAATTCCTGCTAAAATCAGTAGCTAGAGTACTCGCCATTGTTGGAGATCACCGCTGCCACACGCCTCAGCATTGACTCAAGGAGACTGGATGTGTTCTTGGGGTACTGAAGACCAAACAGCTTCCACACGTTGCCAAAATTTATCTGTTGTGGCAACTGGGGATATAATCTGGGTTAATCATTGAGCAACCATGGATCACATGTTTTCTATCGGCGAAATATCCGAAAAGCGAGCCAGCTAGAGAAGCAATTCAATCAGGCGACTGACGAAAAACACTTGGACAATGCGTGTCACATGTGGTCGTGCATTATCTTGTTGAAATATGGCTGTGGGCAAGCCTGAAGGTAAGGAAGAACAATTAGCTCCAACACTTCGGAGATGTAGCGCCGCCTTTTTAAAGTACCTGCAATGCGTACTAGAAGAGTGCGAGAGTGATATCCAAAACCGCCCAATCCCATAATACCAGGTACAGAACCAGTTTGGTGATGCATAACGCTGCTGTTCAGCATCCTCTCTCCACGGTGTCTCCAGACTCGAATGTGACCATTGTGGTATTGCAGACAGAAGTGTGACTCATCAGTAAAGACAATTTCATTCCATTCTGCTGTCCACATCTTTCTTTCATCGCACCATTGGCGGTGAAGTCTGTGGTTCTGCGTCAAGAATAGACGTAGCAATGGACGTCTTGCGGACAGACCACTCTGCTGTAAGCGGCGTTGAATTGCACGCGCAGACACTGGATGATGCGTTACAAACTGAATGGGCTGTGCTATGGTATCAGTCACCGTCATGATCACAATTTGCCTGTCATCACGAGAAGTGGTGCATTGAAGTGGATGCGATTGAACACGTCGGTCCATTGTACCTCCCTTCATCCAACGATCACATATCCGCATTACAGTTGTTTGGTTTCGTCCAACACGACAACTGATTTCCCTGAAAGATAATTCACAGTCTCGGAGGTCCACTATAATTCTTCTGTCGAACTCGGATACATGATCAAAAAAAAATGATCGCTGTTTTCTACGAGGCATAATTGATAGTTTTTTCCAAAAAACCACAAGAAAAACACATTTGCCGAACTTGAAATCGTCGAAATCTCCATGCCTTATATAGCGCTTTGAATAAGCGCCACAGGCGTGTGTGATGTGCGTCTGCGCTCGAATCTCATCTTCGCCTGTTGTAAATGTCATGTTAATCATTTTGTAAATTTTATGTTATTTGTATGCTTCCTTCAGAGTGTTGCATTTACAATGGTCAACAGTGTATCGAAGCCATATTGTATGCTTGAATGAGACCCTGGAGAATGACTTTATTTCGGTTTTTTTTTTTGCAAAAATTTTCTTTAAATTTAAAATTTTAAAATAACGCAACTTGTCTATAAAATGGAACTAGTTTAAAAACAATAAAATAGCTTTTTACTATTTATTCTTTTTCAAAGAAATATTGAAATACATTGAAATATTGTACATACAATAGGCTTAAAATATCATAAATATATGGCTATAAACCAATTAAATTAATATAAAGTGGCCACCACTAAAGGTGAAAATCTTTAGAGAGAGAGAGAGACTTATACAGGACAATTTTTACAGTATATACCCACATTTTATTCATTTTCCATACAGCACATGTGATTTAGGTTAAGCGTGTTTGTTACTAAAGGCCAATTTTTTCTCACAAAAAATGTCCTTTAGTAACAAACACAACCAAAGATCTACAAATGACTCTGTTTCATTACAAACAGCCAAACCCAAGGTGGGAATCGAACCAACGAACTGTTAATCCGTTGGCCAGAATGCTAACCATTTGGCTGCCAACTCAAACACGTACGATTTAAGGACTTCAGGTAAAAAATATCATTTTAGAACAACTAAAAATTGAACTGCATAATAGTGCTATCAGTGCAAGACGTAAACTTGCTCATGAAAGTAGGTAATCAAAATTTTTGTGTAGCACTTTTCATTATTTTAAAAACAACCATATTTTTTTATTTGATATTATCTCGAAAAATAAAGATTTTTGGTTAATCCTGTTAAAATTATACCTAAGATATTTTAAATATATTTTAATGCAGAAAGGATTTACATATTTGTTGCTATGTTTATTCTATAATAATATACAATAATTAAATCCCATCCATAAATTTTCCATTAAGATGTTTAAATGTACCCAATTTGACAAAGTATTAATAATAAATTTTTTATTTAGTAGATTATACCAAAAATAATAAAGTTTTTATTATTATTTGCATTACGAGAAAAATATAATGATAATCTACAAGCAAGTTTTCCACTGCAGAACAGACGGACAGAATAGAAAAATAAAATGCATATGATTTGTTTAGCAACTGTTTGGCAAAATTTATATTATAAGCAGAACCATTTTTTGAATTCAGATGATGCTATAGCTCGAAAAATTAGTCTTCAATTGCGAATCGCAAAGTACTGCGTCATTATGGAATGCTATCTAAAAGTAGCGGGTTGAATAAACTTGTTACAGTTTTCAGTTACACCTTATCACCGAATAGACGGTCAGCTGAATGGTTAGCACTCTTGTCTTCTTGTCAACAATTCGTGTGATCCTATGCCTATAGTGTTTCGAAATACAATTTGAGCTGTGAGTCCCCCATTAATTAGTTCGTTTTGTGCCGAAAAGAACCATGGAACGATAAACCATCGTATACCTGGAGACCCATTTTAAATTGAAGTAAGAAGAAGATAAAAATTCTCTTTTTAAATTTCTAGTACAGTTTAAATTCTAGTAAAATCAGAGAATGTTTGCAAACTGATGTGGGTATTTGACTCTTTACCACATATACCTTTAACAGATCCAACCAAAAATGAAACATGGATCATTGGAAAACTATAGAAGATGAAAATTAAAAAAAGACCTGTAAAACTGTGTATGGCAAATCTCTCATTATGTGTGAAAAAAAAATTTCTCAACGAATACTGCCGAAGTATGTTGGTAAATTTGAGCGAGTGCTGTGTTTCGATTTCATGTGTAAAGTATGTTTTTAGTGTTGTTTTGCTTAAAATATTGGGATTAAAAGGTAGAGCATTACATACTTTCTGACTCAATTCATATCCTAAGCTAAGTACGTCTTTGTAAATTATATTCAAGCGATAAGAAGTCTCAGAATATCAATAAGAATAAATAAGCTTAAAGCACTTAATCCGTTGCGTGTCTTATTATCCAAGCTTTCTCTCTTGACGTTCGATTTCCTTTCAGGTCTTGTTTTAAATTTTCGAAAATGAGATTGCTTATTTGGATCTGATATTATGGACAAAACGTTCTTCAACTTTCGCCTTCTTAGAATTTTACTGGTATTAACATGACCTGTTACAGCATGTCTCGCGATTGTTCATCACAAAACTCAAATAAATTAAAAAAATAAAGTTTTATATATCCTAATTTAAACATTCAATAGTAAAATAGGAAAGAAATTCTCCATACTGATACTACACAATACATTACTATTATGGCACAATATTGATATAACTACGAATAATAAGTATGAATCGAAAATAGAAGTATGGAATTTTGAATAATGTCTATCATACATCATACTTTAAGAACTTATATATATATATATATATATATATATATATATATATATATATATATATATATATATATATATATATATATATATATATATATATATATATATATATATATATAATATATAAATTACTAGACATTGAAATCATAACAACTCGACCGAAGTTTCTTTCGAGTATTTTATATAAAATAACATCACATTGCATTTAATGACCTAGAAAACATGCAGCAAAAATTATTGAATGATAACAAAATTTTATCATATGATTGTGGGATTTATGTAAAACATAAGAAATATTCTTGTTACAGTGAATTTAATTTATAAGTACTTTGGAAAAAAATTACATTGTCACTTGTAACTAGTTTTGTGATTTTAAGCAAGAAGTATTGTTAAAAAAATCCAAATATAGTCAGAAATAATAAATCAATTAAAAGTCTTCCGATACAACTCAGCTGAACTTTTTAAATTTTGGTTTCTGTTTTTGTGAATTTAGATTGTCGAGAAATATAGCATTTTGTGTCAGAGCTGTAGCTATTGTAAGAAATTTAAAGAAAGAAATAATTTATTTTTATTAAGTTAGTGCTGCCATCTGTTCTTAATTTGAAGAAACTACAGCTTATTATTGCCAGTATCAATAATTAGTAATTCAAGATTTTCAAATACAGACTCTGTTGTCTTAAATATATTTATGAAATCTCATAATAACTATAAATACCTATTTACTATATAAAATAATCTCTTGCAAAATAAGTAAAGTAAAATTTAATAATATCTTAGTAAACAGTAGAATTTAAGAAGAAATTTAATGCATTTAAAAAATTTGCACAATTTTTGTTTGAACTCAAAATGTTAACTAAATTAGTTCAAGAATTGCTTGGATTCTTTATAAAGCTGCGAAAGAATTTAAGCAATATGGTGTTACATTTATCGCTGAAGGTAGCACTTGGGATTTCACCGAAGTTAAGCCTCAACTCAACAATTATGGTCCTTCCACATCAAGTCAATGAAATATTTTTGAAAAATGCGTAATTAAATAAGATAAATAACAGAATATATAAGCTAACATAAATATAAATTAATAATGCATTAATTTATGCTTTTATAAAGCTTGATTATTTACATTTACTCTGCACATGAAAAAAATTAGTCAATTTATAATAAATTACATAAAATTTTTTGTACTTTTTACTTTACTTACCATTAATGATACATTACAGCTTTGAATACTGATAACAGAGCATTGTAAAGTAAACTAAATCAGACATTTTTTTCATTAAATTAAAAAGCTATAGAAAACAGAAAAAAATTACAGCATAAATCATTTTCTTGTATTTTAGATGTTGAAAAAATCGCGTGTGGTTTTCTTTAATAAATTCAATAAAATTGTCTTAAGAAACATTATTCAGTATTTTTTATACTTACTGGTGTGATCTGCACAAATGTCTAACCAGGGGAAAAAATTCTCTATGTTCTTAGAAAATAAAAACATTTCAAAGCTTAAATCTTTGATTGAATTTCTTGGTCTTTTAATACAAATAATGTTATGTTAATATTATATTAATTAAATAAACTTGAACAAAAACATGAAAAAAGAAATTTAAATTTTAATTTATTTCTTAATTAGCCTTTTCGCTCTTTAGAGGTAAAATGAATACATTTTTTAATTTATTTATTAATTTTTCCGCGCGTGCGCTCTTACTCCAAAGTTTAAATGTTATATACTGTATCAACATATCTAGAGCACAAAACATCTAATCTCATTCATATAATTTCGACACAATGAGAAAAATCTGCACAATTTTTTTAGATACAATTTCATAAAATTTTAGTTAATTTAATATGCTTATGAGATATCTTCTATGACATCTCTCAATTGAAAACAATATTTGATTTTTAATTATTTGTGACTGATATACTCAAAATACACAATATTTCTAACATAACATTAATGAAAAAATTTCGAACATGCAATAGAATCTCTTATTACTTTTCAATACATGGGATACTTGCTATATTTCGTGATTGCTTTAATCTTTCCGATGAAAAGAATGTGTGTGTGCAATTTTTTCTTTCTGATTTTTTAATAGTATTATAATTTTAGAAATCTTTTTTCGAGTTAATTTTATTCGATATAATTTTTTGTTTTTGCTTGATATAAATATTGTTAATTTTTGAAAAATGTTACCTTTTTTGTATTGGTATTACCTGTATGATTTAAAAGATTCAAGTGCTATAAGAAACGAAATATTAAAAAAAATTTGAATTTAATCAACATTCAACGAAATCCAGGGTAAAAATAATTGCACTTTACATCATTAAACTTATATGAAATTTATATTAACTTTATCATTAAATTCCATAAATATAACAAACATAAAAAGATTAAATTAATAACAATTAATAAAAATAAAATGCGATTTTTCTAATGAGAATATTTCAAGTTTGCATTTTATTACGTATGAGAGAGATTAAAAATTCAGGTTTTTCAATAAAATATTACTTAGACAATTTAGGCAAAACTTACTTAGACAATTTATCATCTGAAATTTTTGTAAGAGTTAAATAAGAACTGTAATTCTAAGAATAAATTAAGAGATAATTTACCTATAAGGTTTCTCAAAATAAATAATGTTAGAGGTAAATTTATTAGCGTATGGGTGAGCATATTTTTGTTTTAGTATAGTTTAAAATTAGTATAGATTTTTCGAGAAAAAAATTATTGATGACTCTCTGTAAAGGTATTTTTCATTTTGTATAACAAATAGTTATGTTAATATAAGGATTTAGATACTGTTGGACACAGACTTAGCTTTTCAAGAAAGACCACATGAAAAACATGAAGGAACCTGGATTGCGATTTTTTAAATTCACATACTAAGGACGAAATGAATTATTTATTTATATATCTCAATCGATTTCATAAGAAAATATATATTTATTTTTAATAGATCCATATGAATAGTGCTTGGGTATTATGCAAAGCCACTTCACGGATTTACTCATTAATATTGTATGATATAATTACACAGTTTTAATTAAAAATCTATATGGGAGGTATAAAAGAAAATAACACACAATAGGTAAATCTTGAAATTTAAAACGTAAGAATTGTAATTTTTGAATAGAATATTTCAAATTAGAAGTACTAGATAATCCAATTAATTTTATCCAATTAGATAACTGCATACAGTTAATATTCTTATACAATTAAGAAAGTTTTTGTGCAATAATAATTAGATAAGTACAAATGATTCCCATAACATTTTGATTATTCTAGTATTCATAAATTTACAAAATATTCACGTTTTATTATTTATTTTCATATTATCCAGCAGTTTTTATAAAATGTAAGAGCAATTACGATTCAACGCATTGAGTGCGAAAATTTTTTAATAAGTACCAAATAAAATGTGCATATTTTGGGTAAATAAATCTAAAATAATGCTACAGTGAAAATACATGCAGAATTGTCATAAAATAATAAATGAAAAATATGTGATTCAGTGATTAATCTAATAACTGATTTTATTTCTTGAAATTTACATTATAAATTCTATAAGTATTACCTTCAGATCTCATAAAATAGAGATTTACGCAATTATAGTAGAAACGGTATTAACGATGCAAGCAAAGAGAAGATATTTTACTTTTCCAAGAATATTTGCAGAGGATCACACTAGATGGCAGCACAGAATAGATAATTTATCTGCTAAGACTGATTTTCAATATTTAGGGCGCGACACCTTAGAGGAGTGTTGGGCCCTAAAAACGGCACGATGTTATTTGAAATTAATGTTATTTAAAAAATTAATTTACTGTCTGAAAGGTGCATATACATACAAAACAAAATACATTTTGACATAAATTTTAATAACTAACTAATTATATTAATGTATAATTTACTAAATAAAAACTTTTATTACTTTATTTAGTAAATTTTGGTCAAGAAATATTAATCAAAAATTACTAAATTATGATAAATTTAATAATTATTTGGGTCTGTCTTGCATAGCTAAGTGTCTCAAAGAAAGGCTTAATGTCAGAAATAAATATTTAATTCAGTAAACTGCAATTAAGAGAAAACATATATAGCATAATCTTTCAGATAGATTTATAAAGCAATGAAAAGATCGACTTGAATTAGACTGCCAGAAATTGAAACTGGTTTTATCGAACATCCTTCTCCGTATAAGAAAAAATTTCATCACATCTGCGAATGGTCGAGACGGCATGCTTTCCATATCGGAATTTTTCTCGAAATTAGGAGAATGTCCAACACGGTGGATACAATAGCAGATTCTAGTGCAAAATGGCATCAGATTCTTGTTTTGTCAATGCTGAAAACTTGTGATGTAAATGTAAAAAAAATTCAGTATTCTTGGTAATTTTTAAAGTTTAAAATTAAACTGGTAACGTAAATTTAGCGCCAAAATACTCAATATACATTATTATTGCATACATTTTACAGTCCACAGGTGGAGGGGCACGCGATCAAAATTATGATTGAAAATCAGGCCGTGAATAATGAAAGATTGAGAAACGCTGTGCTAAGATGTTCTTTACTTTCATGCCGAATCATGTTGGTTATCTCTGGAATTATGAAAGATATATGTAATAATATAGCCGAGTAGAGTAATAAATGGATTTGTGTGCGTGTGGATTATTACTTAAGCTAGACAAAAATTTATTTAAATTAAAACTTTATATATTATATCTGTGTGTTAATACCTTCATGAATTATTATAGTATCGGAGTCACACACCAAAAAACCTTTTATGTGTATCGCATCTAGGTTACCAGAAAAATGTAAAGAGAAGAGCTGATATTCAAAAGTTTAGTCTTGGGTGAGTCTTCAGAGGATGTTAAATCTTCCGAAGGGTCTCGCAATCAAGATTTTATTATTAAAATATTATTTATTATGTTGTCATTAAGAACATTAAATTTTATTGATTTATTTTAGCGACAAATGATCGCTTATTTTAACTATTTTTTTCTATTGAAAATTGTATGTATCACATTAGTTCTGAGTGAAATCCTTTATGCATCTGAACTACGAATAAATATTTTATAATTAAATAAAATAAATATTTTAGAATATATAATAAAGTATCCGATAAAGAACTTTCATCAGATACTTTTCAGTTACAACTGATAATTTATTTTATGTTTATAGTTATATATACATTTTCAGTTATAATTAGGAAGAATATGTAGTAGAATTATTTAGTGTGAAGGAATTCTTATGTCTTTTTTATAAATGTTATGGCACTTTTTGTTTTAGCATTTAGAATAAATTGACAACGCAAATTTACTGTTTACTGGTATGCAGAAAAAAAATTTTCACATTAGTAAGTTCTGTTATTGCAAAAAACTGAGAAATTTCTGTATAAATATAAAATTATTGAAAAACTAAGATATTTTAAACTTCGATTGCATTCTTCGTTTCAGCATGAGAATAGTAATAATTTCTAATAATGTTTTATCGCTACATTATGTGAAGAAATACTTCTTTTAAAATGATAACGTTTCATAAAAATATTTAAATAAGTTTACATTTTCTTACTCTAAAGTATAATTTTTTAAATATAAATTATGATTTTCTTAGAAAAAATTTTTTACGGCTTTCCTCTAATTTGTACTGAATCTACAATGTAAAATAATTCCATAGAGAAGGATTTTAAATGTTAATGTAACAGCAAGATTTTCATCTCATTAATAATCATCATTTTAATTTAATTTTTACTCCCCTGCTAATACTAATGAAATTCAAGGAAAAAAATTGAGATTAAGAAAACCTATAAATTATGTGTGTGTAAAAGAGTTAATAAATTATTATAAATTAATTTACTTGAACACGAAAAAAAATTATAGTTAAAATAGTAATATAAATAATAAAAACATTTTATTATTAAAGGAAAATTTTTATTATAATTAAATTGATACAATTTTTGTCCTTTCTTAAAAATATAGATATTATTTTTATTGAATTTTGTTAAATATGCGTACGAAAATATTTATGTTTTATAATTAATGAAATATGGAAAAAATCTATAAAATAATAGAACTGTCTGTTTATAAATATTTAAATAATTGAAAAATCTATTGGGATGTGATGTTTAACAAAAATATTGAATAATAATTGCAAACGGAATGTTTCATTGAATTTTCCATAAAGTGAAACATTTTAAATTAGTACCAAATATTTTAAATTCAAAAGCTTTTTTGCAGTTTTTCAAGCCCAAATTAATTGACATTAGGAATTTCAGGCAAAATAGTGAATTTTAAATATTATATATTATCAGATAGTCATTTCTCTAGACCAATGGTCGCCAAACTTAGGAAGTTTCTGAGCTACCATAATTTTTGAAATCAGATTATAAACAACCAACCAAAAGACTTACTAACTTTTTTAAATTCTTATATTTATATTGCCTAAAACTTACACTTACAGTAAATATGAAATAAATTTCAATTGAACTCTCTCTGTAAATAACAAAAAGAAACTGAAACTGTATCATACATAAGAAAGAGTTGAAGTGTAGCTACTAAAAATAACAAATATAATGACAAAATTTTCTTTCTTTGTCAGATTTATTTACTTTTATGAGAAGGATGGAATACTTTTATCGTTATCAAGTTTTTCAGTGTAAGGTATTCTCCTCCATAGGTAGTTGTTGTTGCTGATCCCTGTTGTCTAGCAGCGCTAGACCAAGTCTATGACATTGTACACTCTCAGGAAATCAATGACCAATAATGGTCGCTCCAGAAGATCTTTTTTATCGAGTCCCAAGCACTCAAGGATATGATCCGGAGTGGCTTGGCTTTTGAAACACTTAGCGCAAATTGGAAATTCCTTTTCTTTGTTGTTAAATGCCAATGATCTTAGGTGGCCACTTCGAAAACGAGTTATTGTAGTTTGTTCCAGTCTGCTGCACCGGAGGGATAGAGATCCGCCGGGACGATTACCCTGGTACCAATGGTGCACGGGGGAATGGCAAATGCAGACCGAACAAGGCCTTTCTGTCTAGAGTATAGTTCAGAATAGGTAAGAGACGCCGGAGTAAGCAAAGGCTCGTCAGTACCTCTTTTTGCTAGGGCATCAGCCAATTCGTTACCCGCAAGGTCTACATGGGAAGGGATCCACTGTAAGTGAATCTCACGAGATAAGGAGAGCCGTCTAAGCTTGTCCAAGATAGCTACTCCTGTATTATCACGGACTCTGTGCCAGTTAGTAAGATGCTGGATGGCGCTCCGGCTGTCCGACAAAATCCAAATTTCCTCATTCCCAGGGAGAGAAAGAACCGTATCAAGACCCACATTAATTGCAATAAGTTCACTGCGAAAGACGGAACAGCCGTCGGGGTTTCTGATTGAGATTTGGTGGGATTCGTTTTGATACTTAATAAATACCCCACTACCGGAACAAGTTCTGTCATTTCTGCTACCATCCGTGTAAATAAGCACAGCTTCATCATGGATATTGTTGATCAACTCAAGAGCAAGTTGCCTTAAATACTCAGGAAGATCTGAAGACTTGTTAACCTCGATAGGAAGATTAGGGTGAAAATATACCCCGTTAAGACCCTCAGATGGGTCAATGCATGGGTTCAAGGAATGCGACTCTACAGTATTAGAGATAACATTATCACTGGCTATCTGACTAAGGGGACTTTTTCTTTTTAGTCTCTGGTTATTATTCCAGCCCCTGAGAAAGTCCGAGGTTCGATTTTGGGAGCCATAACAAAAGAGTTTATTAAAATACTTCACAAGATTTGAGTCTCTTCTGTGACTGAGTGGTAGCAAATTCGCCTCGTATAGAACAATGTCGTTAGGACAGCTGTTTCGAAGACCAGTAATAATCCGAGCTGCGCTCAGTTGAACTCGCTCAAGCTTCTGAAGGCTAGTCTTAGAGGCACAGCAGTAAACTGGGAAGCCATACTCCAGGATGGGTCTTAAGAGCCTTCTACCTTTGGTGCTCCGGTCCACTTGGATAACAGAAGCTGCTCCTTTTCCCTATCTATGAATACATCACATCAATCCATAGGTAGTAACTGCCATTAGAATACAGTTGTCATAATGTTCATCAGCGAGTTTTTTTTGTACTTATTTTTAACAAATTTTATATTGGAAAAATATGTACAGAAATATTTTTTGAGCTAAACACTGTCTTCTCTCTGAAAGGAAATATGGTCTAAATTGTGTATTTTTCTGTAGAAACGAGAGTCCAAATATATTTTCACAGCTTGAAGGAAACGATTTTACAGATAAATCATTTTGAAAATCATTCTGTTGCTACTCTAACAGTAGCATTTTATTTTTAAAATTCTGTTATTATTTATGACACTTGGGCAACCAAGCTCGCTAGCCGACGACTATGAGAAATTAAGACAGAAAGGTGTGTCTTTCATTTAACCAGAGCACCACAAAGGTGAAAGTATGTCTTTGCTCTACGTTTCCTCAGATAGATGGCACCACCAGAGGATCCACTCCCTTAAATTTGACTTTAATCTGGAGGGGGGGGGGAATTTTCTCCAGACCACTATACCCATGGTGACTGTTTAACGACCGACCAGAGGACTTTCAATTCCACTGATTTAGCGAGCACGTATGTTGCACGTACTCGCTGGGTCTTTGGTGGCACTGGGAATCGAACCCAGCTCTTCCAGACGAAAGGCTGATGTGTGTCCTAACTATTATACAACCACGTCCCTTTAAAAAATCTTAATGCTCCATGACACGAGTAAAGAGCTCTTCAGTAACAATCTCTATAAAAGGATATATGACAAACAGTGGAATAACTGAAATCCTTTTGAAAATTTGGGAGCTTTTGTTGAATTCATTTCTCAAAAGGAAATAATTTTATCGTACTGTATGCTGTTGTAAGGAGCCTTTCTCCTCAGGGATTTGTGTCAATAAGCAAAGTGTTAGTATTTACTTCGGATTATATATTTCCTATAGTTTCAGCTTTTTTGCGTATGAAGCAACATCTGAAATTGTTCAGCTGATATCTTTATCCTTACCACCCCTTTAAGCTACAAGTTAAGAATATTTAATTTTTCAACAATTAATTTCTTTCTTCATTTCTGAATTCTGTTTATTTTAAACATGATCAGAATGTATGTTAATGTGCAATAATTATTTTATATGATTGTGTAATTATTACATTAATATGCAAAATTTTAATAAAAATAAATTTATTTAATGTGATTAATTTTTGTGATATTTTCTAAGAAAATAATTTTAAAATTTGGAATATCACAATTTAAATAAATTTTAAAATATAATTATTAGAATTTAGGAAAATAATATTAAACAAAAGCTTACATTTATGCACAGTAAAATATGATTAAATTTCCACGATTTCTTATATAAATTCTTTTGAAAAAAATTGGCAAATTTCTTTGAAATTTATTGTTAAGTGAAAGTTTCACTTTACAAACTCTCTTAAAATATTCGTACGTCTGAGAATATACGAATTTCTTGTAAAGTATTCCTTCCATATCTCACTTATATGTAGAATTTATTAAATAAAACTCAAAAGATATGAGTGATTAAAACTGAATCATTTTACACATTATAATAAATGTAAATTGATTACAAATTTTTTACATTCTGAAATACTCAATATCTAATGATACTTTTTTAAAATAACATTAACATATAAATACAGATAAAATTTTCGCAAAATATTATTTTTAATTTGTTAAATTTTCGAAAATTATGGCGATATACACTGATCCACATTGAAAATGTAACACCAAGCAGGAGTGGTCAGAAAATCATGCAAGTTTCAAGGTAGACGCATCTTACCAAGTTATGAAAATTATGTGAAATGCACAATTCTCCTGGGCACGTAGGATAAGATATAATATTCACGCCGTTTTATAGCTGCTTTTAAAAATAATCTTTGAAAGTTTGTTCTGGTCGCAAAAGACGTATGCCATTGCAGAGAATACCAGGCCATCGTCGACGGAGTCTTTTCCAGCAGACAGACAGGTTAACGAGAGGCATGGTGATCGGACTGAGAAGGGCAAGTTGGTCCTCATGGCAAATCGCAGCTAACAGACTCCTGGACGCATCCACAGTACACCGGCTGTTGAGAAGGTGGTTGGAAAAAGCACTTTCGGTATGCCGGTGTGCCAAAGTGACGTCAACAGGCGTAGATCATCGCTTCCGACTTGAGTCGATGGTGGCCCCGAAAAGCACGCCTACCGAAAATGTACAACATTTTCAAGACACCCTGGAAGCTGCCATGTAGAGTAGAACCATCTACCGTCGTTTGGTTGTTAGTGGCCTGCGCTCATGGTGTTCATTATGAAGACTGCCATTAACTCCACAACATAGACACCAACGTCAGGAATGGTGCCGTATTAGAGAGATGTGGACGATGGAGCGACACAAGATCGTCATCTCAGATGAGTCACGCTTCTGTTTCTTCAGTGATAGTCACCGCGTACGAGTGTGGTGTCGACGCGGAGACATGTCCAATCCATCAACAATTGTGGAACGCTCCACCCCACGACAACGCGGCATCATGGTTTTTGGGGCCATTGCGTATGATTCTAGGTCACTTATAGTTCGTATTCACCGCTTTAGGACAGCCCAACATCACGTGGATGATGTGTTTCAGCTGGTGACACTCTCCTATTTTCAGGGGATGCCCAATGCCCTTTATCAATAGGATAACACCCGACCGAACATTGCTCGCATTAGCCAACATGGCCTGCAAAGTGTACAGCTGCTTTCCTGGCCACTACTTGCCAGATTTCTTACCAATCGAACACGTTAGAGCTATGATTGGATGCCATTTGCAGACGATGCCACTGTCTCCTTCAGAAGACGGACTTTAGCAAATAGTTGACAGAGAATGGAGAGCCATTCCTCAGGACGCCGTCTGTACTGTCATTGAATCTGTGCCTAGACATGCACGGTGGTCCTTCAACCTACTGACCCGACCCTGTTCTAACTATGTATTATACACATCAGTTCGACATACAGATCACTTATTGTTCGTTGCTGTCTATGTTTGTCGAATTTCGTCACTTTCTGGCAACTCCTTCTTGGTGTTACATTTTCAATGTCGGGCAGTGTATTCTATCCTTAAAACATGGTTTTCAATAATTCTCTCTTTTTAAGAGTTCTCAATAAATGGTTTTTCAGTAGCTTAGCGACTAATATTTAAAGATTCTTCAATAGATGAAAATAATTATTTCAGTGTTTATACTTAATTAAGTTTATTCTCTCAGTAACAGATTTAAATCATTAAAAAATATAATGCCATGTTTATTCCATGTTGTTCCTTTATACCATTTTTGTAAATCTACAATCATTTTAATTTATTTAAATAATGATTGTTAACTTGTATATATATTAAAATCCTTAAAAATGTAATACAAATTTTAAGTATAGTTGTTTTTTTCCACCTTCACACTATCAATCTAAATAAAGAATAATATAACTTCAAATTATATGTGGTATTACTATTAACAATCTTTACGAATTTTACTAGTAAATTAAATGATTTTCCTGCATTAGATTTTGATCTATTTATTTTCTGATTTATATTCATAACATATATTTTAAAATTAGTTTATCTATCAATATCCACGAATACGTGTTTTTGTCATATCCGTGAATACGTATACTTATTATTCAATTCTAACTGTAGACATTGCGTTCTCTTCATTATTTAGATTTGATGTTACATTTTTCTCAACAGATGGAGATAGTTGTCTTCTGAATTTCATATATTGTCATGCTAAATTTCACTTTTATAGCATTTAAAAATAAGCAGATTTTGAAGTGATTTTGTTTAAAAATTAAGCATATATAGAGTGAAGTTTATATATATAATACTTAATGAGTATATTTTAATTATTATTTAAAGTATATTTTAGGTCATTATTATTTCTTGGACTCAAATTTGGAGAATATTCTTTAAATGCTGTATATTCTAGGATCAGTGATTTTAATTTAGTATCAATATCTCTGAGTGTGATAATTTTTTATTTTATTTTAGTAATAATATTTTATGGACATTTTTTTCAATTACAGTAAATTCTTAAATATAATTTATTATTCTCACCAAAAAAGTCGTAAAATAGTATACGATTTTCAGTTATATATCTTGAATTCAAAGGAATTATTCATTTATGAGCCATATTAAAATGTACTCGTTATTATATTAATTTTTCAAAAATAAGTTGAAACCATGATGATTTTCTTCTGAATTTAATATTTCATATTTGTCATCAAAATTTTTCAGTGTTTTAAGTAAAATATAAAATGATGAATTCATGTACTTAAATTAAGAATTAAAATACTTCAACATTAGTTTTAGAATTATATAAATATATTAAAGTATAATCACAACAATAAAATAATATTCAATAAGGTTGAGGCCAACTATGACGATTTTTTTATTATATAACAGTGATGACACCAATTATAATTATCATAGCGTTGCATCCGGTTAATTCAGACCATACTTACTTATAGGTCAAAACATAATATTTTATAATATTAATTTGAATTTTTTTCTATGGAAACCAATTTATGTACATGAACCTTACTTCCATTATTTTAAATTACAAAATTAAGAGTAATAATTTGTTATATGGGAAACAATAACTCACGTTCGGTATTGGACATAACATGCTTATGTTTCCTAAGAGTTTCCTTTAAAAATTACCGGATTTTTTTCATATAAATTAAGTTGCATAATAATGCTATTTATATTTTCTCTGGACAAGCAATGTCAGTTTTGATTTGACGCAATGGTTCGCTTAATTAACAGAATGAAATGTTAATCACAGTCACATTTTAATTTTTCTGTTAACTAAACCATTATAAAGATAATGTAGTTTTTACTGTTTTCTTGCTATTATTATCATCATCTGATAATTTTTCAATCAAAATAACGTATTTTTCAATTTAACTTTCAAAATAGGGCAAGCTAATTTCGCAATTACATTAGTGTTCAAAACTGAAGTCATAAATATATTTATTGTAATAGAAATATCTACCGAAAAGTGGAAGCTTTCTGAAACAAATTACAGCGTGAAATTTCTACTTTTTATAAAGAAAAAACTACAACTGACAACTGAACAAACTGCTACTAAGATGATGGCACGAAGTATCGTTTAAAGGCTAAATTGTGTGATAGAGAACATTGGGTATGTGCTAGAAACTGGGTAATCACGAAAGGTCATCAATTACAATTATCCTGTATAGTGGCCTCCAAATTAGAGCAACAGTTTTAAACATTGAATTTGATGACAAGAAGGGTTGAACATAGTAGCTCAAGAATCACACGTTAGAATGATCGTTGTGTAGCTTGAAATGCACGGCATCTTAGAGATATGGTTGCTTAGTGGCTATTTAAGGCATTGTTGCTGCATTTGAACCAATGATACTTTAAAAAATTGTATATAAATGGGACTTTTACTCCGAAAGACTAATGTGTGGGTTCTCCTTACGCAGTTTCCCATGAGTCACGACCGTCTGTCTTGGAACCGTGATCATGGCTGATCTCTTGGACAGATCAGCGTGTTTTCTTCAGTGATGAATCGAGATTCATCACAGAAAATGACCCTCGATGAGTTTTCATCCGGAGAAAATCTGGGAGATTCAATCACCCTACAAGCATCTGAGAACACTAACATCCTTGTATAAGGATGAACCATGTTGGATGGACTTATTTCGCTGAATATCTTCCTTGTTCTGCAGAAAGCTATAAGAATGAGATTCTTAAAAGCAAAATGCGACTTTTTTTAAATGCAGACGAGGCAATAAAAGTGCTTCATATTTCTTTTTTTTCTATTGTTGTTGCTCTCATTTGTACATCATCCTAAATAAAACCTCGATATTTTTATTATTATTCATGTCTTTCAGCATAAGGTATACCGATTTTACAGCAGACACTAAATTTACATGCATTACATCTGTCTTTTTGTCGAAAAAAAAACTCATTTTTTTATGTCTGCTACCATAGTATTTTCATAATGAACCATGTATATAGAAATGTTACCTTTACTCGCCGTGACGGAGTAGGAAAAATAGTACATTATGAATCACAGCTCAGTTTCCAATATGCTGAAAAATAAACATCATGGAACGATTGCTTAGAGTAATAAATAAATTAAGAAATTTTTAAAAACATATTGTGTATAGAAAAGATATGATTATTGCTTAACTGTGATCGAAGAAATGTTAGCGTTCTTAGTAAGGAATGTCGCTTAATGAATACCACTGAAATTTTTAAACGAAATGAACGTTAATTACATGAAACATTGTAGGTAACTTAAGTGAAATAAATTTTTAAAAATTGACTAATTATTTTATAGAATGGATATTTTATTATAAGTGGGGAAAATAGTAATGAATTATAATTTTTTTTTTACCAATTTGTAATATATATTATCTTAAAGTTTGATGTTTCATAGTTTGAAGTTTATCTTTTCAATGCTTTATGCTATATATATGTTTTATAAACATATTTATACAAGTCTCATAACTTTTTTTGCGAAATGTGCGCTATAACTTTGCTTAAATTATGTTTTTTTTGTGCTTTATTGTATTATAAGAGATAAAACTTTTTTTGTAGGCAGTAATGTATTCAAAGCAAGATATAGGATCTAATACTGCCAAATGTTTTAATACATACAAGGAAGACTTTCATAAAGGTCCATTAAAAATAGTCGCGAAAATTTTGAATTTAAAGGACGCTTTCTTTTACTCTCTCTATGGTGTTTGCGAAAACAATTCTGAAGAATTTTGAAAGGAAATACCTTTTTTGTGCCAAATATGGTACAACATCTTGAGCTAAATGCTCACTATAGTGAAAAAAATATTGTAGAGAAAGTATTTTATAAAGAAAGAAATTTTTTGAATATACTAGGAAATTTTTAACCTAGCACCATAAGAAGGAAAATTTAAGTAAATGTTTGAGTATAGAAAAGCAACATATCCATTAAAAAAGCAAATTTTTATTCATCTAGCAAAAATTTTAACTTTCCTTCTTTTTATCCATCAGTGTATTCATACAGTTTAAATTTACTGGAAAAAATACATTCCATATAGTGTAAGGACATTTGAAACCATACACATTACAGATTTTTATCAGAAAATTGTGATGATAATCATGAAACATATTAATTCATCAAATAAGGTTTTAATATGACATTTTGATGATATTAATATAAGCTTTTTCAAATAATTCAAGTTAGTAGTAGATTTGATTAAGGTGAAGATTCAAACTAAATTGAAGGTTCTCAGAGCTCTTATGCCATTTTCTACTAAACGTATTCGAATGCATTTTCAAATACATGTTATGTAGATCATGCATACGAGGTTTTCGTCGAAAAAATAGTTTGGAATTTACAGCAGAATGAACTGTAATGAAGAAAAATATTTAAAAATCAAATAAAAACAGAATATTTTATTCATTTGTATACCAGTAAGCTGTATGTAAATACTTGTTGGTCAGAAATCTGCTGATAGCTTACCATTATGCTTTAAATGGTTGTATTCAACATATTATTAAAAATAAAGAAAGACATGATAGTCTATATGTTGGTTTTCAAGTTCGCATCTTTAATAAATGCGATCGTTAATAAACGTGACCTTTTAGAAAATCCAGTGACTCTGCTGGCTAAGTAAGTGAGTCAATTGAATGAAATGATACTTTCATTTGGAAAATTAGATTGAATGACATTCTGTACATGACTTGCCGTTATTGTTGGGTTGCACATCGTCATCTTTAAAGATCAACATCCAGAGAATAAATTTCTTTAAATTTTATGTATCATGCTTTTAAGTGAATATACGCACATGTGTCCTATTCTTAAGTTTTTCACTTGCCGATAAGCACGGAGCAATATCATCTCTCTTATTTTGATGAGAGCATTTAACACCAAGAACTTTCCTGTTTGTTCAATGGAGTATTCAGTAAAGGAGAATGAATTCTTCGAACCATAGTCATAACTCTTATAAGGAAATTACACGAGCTTTTTACTCGTTTTCATGTGGTTTTTAACTGTGCAGCACCATCTATTGACAAATTATTTTTAAATGGAAACTCTGGTCTACATGTTATTCATAATCCCTTCGAATGACATTCATAATTTCCTTCGAAGTTATGAATGTCATTTGAAGGCAATACAATACTCAGTGCTGCGAAATACAATACTCAGTATTTCACAGCACCGATCTTTTGATTTTGATTGGTGCTGCGAAATACTGAGTATTATTTAATTTTGAATACTTAGATCATTAGTGCTGGAATACCATGTAATATCAAGTAAAGTTAACTTAATGTTTAATGATTAAAAATTTTGTCGTTAAATCCTTTTTTATTTAGTATAGACTTGTGTGAATTTCATGAGAAAACAAGAGAATATAATAAAAATTAACTTATCTGTTAACTCTTTTTAAAAATAAGACCCATCTATTGATAGAAATAAGTTTCAAAACTGGAATGTAAGAAAAAAGTATAAACAGGTGAAAAAGAGTTAAATGATGGAAAAATGATAAAGGGAGTAGAGTTCTTTAAAGGATACGAAACAAAAGGGAAAAATTTCTTAAAAATATATTTCTTTTTAATTTTTTCATTATTATATAAATGATATTTTAATCATAACAAAATAACATGCAGTTTCATTTTTAGGAAACTACAATTCTTATAACAGACATGAAAATTCCTCAAATTATTTATGAAATGGGAAGAATTTCTGCTCAAATCATTTAAAAATTTTTGCTATACATTAAATATGGAAAGATTAAGAATTTTTCACGAATGAAAGCCCACATCTTACAAGTTCTTTGAATATTAAAAATGTTTTGAATATTTTATATTAATAACAGCATTTTCAAGTACTGTGCAATAATAAGTATCACGATAAGATGTTAAAAGTTTTCATAGTTTAAAATCTGCTTCGAATAAAGAATCATATTGATAATGCTTTCAAATATGCTATATTAATTGTTTCATAAGGAAAAGGAAATTTATTAACAAGTTTAAAGCTTGAAGTTTATCATCAAAACTGCATTTCGATGGTCTTTATTTAATTCAAGACATAAAAAGTAATTACAATTTATTTAAAAATTAATCAACTGAATTAATTTAAGGGATTATTAACCAATTAAATTAAATAATGGACTAAACCAGCTTACCAGTTAAGATATATATCATTCTTATTCATACTAATATAGAATTAAGGGTGGAATAAGAGGGATATAGAAATAAAGGAATTTAATGTTAGTTTTGAGAATTTTTTTGATAAAAGCATAGGCTCAAAAATTTAGTAGAATTTTATGTAAAACCCTCCCATCAGTGTAATTCCCATGCGCTTAAGATTAACACTTTATAAATTGTTGCTTTTTTTCTCAGCCTTTTTCAGTGTTTGGTCATTTTTAAGAGGATTAAATTATCTTGTACACACTGTAAAATGTAGCTCTTGATTGGATGATTAATCTGAACTCACTTTAAAGATAAAAAATGTGTTTACACAAAATAAGACAGATTCTTATTGTTTTGTAATAAAACTTCAGTTGATTTTGCAAATAAATTCCATAATTTTACAGATAAAAACTATTCTTCTGAAAAAAAGAGATTTTTGTTATTTACAGTTATCTTTTACCAAAATACCATACGACAGAATTATTAAATGGTGTGCGTTTTTATCATCTGTTAATGTAAAACAAGAAGTATTGGAAATATGAGAAATAACTTAATTAAATTAAATGCAAAAAATACTGTTTAAATGAGCAAAGGTGCCACATTATAAGTATATACTAGCTAGTGTTGTTGTATTTGTCTTATTAAAATTTTTGTTTAAACATTTAATTATGATAAATATAATAATGAATTTTATAATCGAGAGAGAGATGATATTTTTTTTCCTTTTTAAAAAAGTAAGTAGTTTCTAGAAATTTTAACGCACATAGTTTCAAAATTTATGAAAAAAATCATAGCATCACTTTTCGAATGGTTTCGCTGGTAAATTACCTTTGCAATTCCCAGTTAATCAACTTTTACTTATAATTTGATATTAATGAATTGTGAAAGCAAACTTTATATCGAAGAATTCAGTATAAATATTTTTTATTGATTTTCATTTTAATAATTTTATGTATATGTATAGGCTTTATTTATATTTATATATTAGTTGTTTCTTTTTTATGGAAATAAGTAGTTTTTATATTTTATTATATTAAATTCGCTAATGCTGTCTTGTTATCAGAATCAGGAGCAGTAATTTAGGCCATTGGTTCTTTACTAATTTCTATCACAGTAGAGGTTCATTAATGTCGGGAATATATCCGATGCCTACAGCAGAAAAATAAGAAAATTGTTATACAATGGACTCCTGGTCACAGTAATATCTTTGAAAACGCATAGATGGAGTCTCTCGCACAAAAAGAGCAAGGCTCATGCAAAAATATGCCATACTATGTCATAAAACTAAACATAAAACAATTTTTTAGAAAAGACACCAGTTAAAATAATAGGTGAAATTGAGTGGAATAAATGGAAAATCGGTGACCTCGCTGGTTTTCCAGATTAACCAAGACATGATGCAGTGGCTTCTTTTAAGTTACTCACTGGTCATGATTGCCTAGGTGAGTATCTTCACCGGATTGGAAATTTTGTTAAACCTTTTTGCCTACTCGTTGATCTAAGAGAAAATATGAAAATCTGCCTATCATCGTCGCTATAATGGCACTCTTTGACAATGACTCCAAAATCTCCCGATATCGGAACGCCAGAGACTATCTGAGGCAATGACTTCTGTCATTTTTCGCTTTTTAAGTGTATAATCTGGAGAATAGTATTTTACTGTTATGTATAATTTGTAATGATTTACTTAATTTGCAAAATTGTATTTTATTAACATTCCTGTATTTTTCCTTGCATAATATATATATATATATATATATATATATATATATATATATATATATATATATATATATATATATATATATATATATATATATATATATATATATGTATATATATATGTATATATACATATATATATATATATATATATATATATATATATATATACAGTAAGACCCCGCTTAACGCGGGGGATACGTTCCATCAAAGTAGAGCGTAATGCGAAACAGCGCTAAACGAGGCTATCTTTACATGTAAATATTGGGGTTAAGGGAAGATGCCTGGGAAATTGGTTAGGTATTAAATTAAAAAAGTATGTTTTTTTAATAAAAATAAAACCAAACATTTGTTTCTTAAAGCCCAAATCAATATCACATTATTATTTCTTGCAAAAATAAAAACAAAATGTAAATAACAAAATGAATATTCTTAAAAAAAACAAATAAAATTCTAAGTCAGTCATATTTAGTTAGCCTTCCGCGTTTTCAGTGTTCTGCCTTTTTGTGACAAAAGCATCTAATGTTGTTTGCCTTTTTCTTTTGCGTTGTTCTCTTAAAAGTTCTTCATAAACGGATAGAGCATCTCTAACACCACGCCTTACTTTTGAGCTCCTGTCAAAATTCGGATCATTTTCAATGAATTGATCCATTATTTCAGTTATGGTAGACAAACTCCTTTTTACAAACGCCATCGAAAGTTCATTTAGGTCTTCTTCTGAATCACTGCTGTCAACATTTTTGTTTTCTTCTTGTTCAGTTAATTCCTTGAGCTCATCATTAGAAAGACTAGCCGCTGCTTCTTGAATTATTTCTTCGACATCTTCCACATTTACCCCTTCAAAATTGGTTTGCTTCGTTAATTTCACTATCTCTTCCACTATTTCATCCACATCGACAGAGTGTCCAACGTCATCGCTCTTACTTAAATCCGGCCAAATATTCTTCCATACTCCTTTCAAAGATCTTTCTGTTACCTCATTCCAAGAAAGGCCTATGTTTTCTACAGCATCCACGATGTTGTAGTTTTTCCAAAATTCTCTTATGGACTGGTTCTCTTCTCCGTCTGTTTTTTCAAACATTTGCTTAAAGGTTCGCCGAAAGAAATACGCCTTAAAATTTGATATAACGCCTTGATCCATTGGTTAAATTAAGGCAGTTGTGTTAGGGGGCAAGAAAACCACTTCGACTGGAATGCATGTTGTTAAGTCTGATAAATTTGTTGGGTGGCTTGGAGCATTATCAATTAACAGAAGTGCTTTTTGTTCAAGTTTTTTAATTTCGCAATAACTTTTAACAGACGGGCAGAAATGTTCAGTGAACCAATCCTGGAAAATTTTCGCAGTTATCCATGATTTTTTATTAGACTCCCAAATTACAGGTAAAGTTGATTTAGATATGCCTTTCATCGCTCTTGGGTTTTTGGAATGGTAAATTAGTAATGGTTTTAATTTAAAATCTCCGCTTGCGTTAACAGCTAGTAGAAGGGTTAAGCGATTTTTTGCAGCTTTAAATCCTGGTGCCCGTTTCTCTTCACGGGATAGAAATGTTCGTTTCGGCATTCTTTTCCAAAACAAGCCTGTTTCATCAACATTAAAAACCAATTCTGGAGGATAGTTTCCTTCTTCAATTATTTTCTTTAATATCGCTGGAAATTCAGCCACCGCTTTTGTATCACCACTTGCTGCTTCTCCTGTAATCTTTATGTTGTGAAGGTTATTTCGATGTTTAAATCTATTAAACCATCCTCGACTAGCAACGAAAGTTTCACTTGTGTCAATTGTCTCAGCCTGAATGTAATTAAAAATTCTTCTAGCTTTTTCCATTATGATAGATTGGCTTAATGGCATATTGCGGTCAATTTCGTCGTCAATCCATATAGACAGTCGTTTTTCCATTTCCTCTATGATATTATTTCTAGAACGGGTAATTCTAGTTGCAGAGCTTGACGTAGTTGTAGTTGCCGATGACAGTATTGTTTCTTTATTCTTCATGATGGTCCTTATTGTTGAAGTTGGCAAATTCAATGAAGCACTAATTAGAGTTTGACGTTCACCAGAATCTAATCTTCTAATCACTTCCATTTTAGTTTTGAGTGAAATGCTTTTTCTGGTTGCTTTCTTTTCTTTTTCATTATCACCCATAGTAAAAACTAAAGATCAAAATATATGACACTGTAATATAGTATTAAATATGTAAATTAATACCTACTTACAATAATGTCAACAAATGTTTCCAATAATAAAAATATGTCCGTACAATACCGCACCAAACAAGAAACACAAGTGCACTCTTTCGGATATGTATTTGAAGCCTATCGCTGCATAATATTTCGGGGAATCCCCGTACGCTGCGAGCGATTTCGTGGAATACCCGGGTTGAAATAAAAGAGCGCTAAACCGAAACAGCGCTAAACGAAACAGCGTTAAGCGGGGTCTTACTGTATATATATATATATATATATATATATATATATATATATATATATATATATATATATATATATATATATATATATATTTTATCGTACACTGATATAAAGTTTGTAAATTTTTTAGTCTTCTCAAATGTGTATTTCTTTGTATCGACCAATACTATATACATTCAAGTACTATTCACAAAATGGTACTTGAGTAATTCTAATGAAAAAATATTTATTATGCAGATTGTATAAGTGCTTAAATTTCCCCACAAAAAAGTAACACGTTATAATAATTGTTACCACTCTAAAACTCTGTTGTACACACACAAAATCATTTACATCACATAAAATGTACGCAATTAATGTATATAAATGCATATATATATATATATATATATATATATATATATATATATATATATATATATATATATATATATATATGTATGTATATATATATATATATATATATATATATATATATATATATATATATATATATATATATATGCAAACTGAAGTGCAAAACACGATGTAAATTTTAAGTGAATAAGCATGAAATTGCAGAAAAGTGGCTCTTGCGATCAGTAAAATGAACACACAACTCAATGACAAGGTCATGCATATACGAATGTCAGGAACTAAACTTCACAACTCACGTGAGTGTATGCAATACGCGTGCGGTCGTTTGATTTAGTTTAAGACTAGAATAAAAGGAAGGACTAAGGGAATTAAAGACACTAGCTGCAAGTGCAAGTGAGTTCCCGCGTGAAATCTGGCTTGAAGAAATTTAATAGATGACTTAACGCGAGGAAGAATGATTGGAAATCGGGAAGATTAGTGTAGTGTGACCAGTCCAGCTGATGAGTTCAGAATAACAGAAAGTGTAATTTAACAGTTTAGAAAGCTTTCCACATCATAAGTACAGCTGTTAAAAAGGTTTGTAGTGGACACCTCTATAAAAAAACTTCAGTGGATGACCATCTGAGTTCACGTTATTAACAGAGGTCTGTAGCTGGATATCACTTAACTGAGGAGGTGATCATTCCTCATATGCGTCTGTTTTGAGGTGCCTTTGGAGTAGACATTGTTTTAATGGATGATAATTCACTGCCATATCGGACTAATGTTATTCAGCATCTGCTGGAAAGTGAAGATATCACTCAAATAGATTGGCCAGCGTACTGCCCTGATTTAATACACATTGAATATGTGTGGGATGCTTTGGAAAGACACCTTGAGGCACGTTTGCATCTTCCGGAGAACATTCAATAATTGAAACAAATGCTGATTGAGGAATGGGCACTCTCACCTCTACAATTGTTGGACAATCGGGTGTAGAGTATGGACAGAGGTTGCAAAAAAACCATTGCTGTAAGGAAAGGGCATATTCTGTATTAAGGACAATCTGCTTGTTGTTCTTCGTGTTGGACAAACAATTATGTGGAAAGATATTATGAATTCAATAAAGCCTATTTTTTATTTGATTCCATAATACTTGCCCTGAATTCATTCTTTCGCAACTATGCTTTTGTTATCGGTTAAGTGCAAAATGCTGCCTTTCATTTCATGTCTCTTAGAAGAGGATTTCTCGTGGAATTAAAAAACCCTCCACATGTTGCCTAAGTTTTGTACTCAGTACATGTATATAGTGAGTCTCAGAATCTATTATTTACACACACACACACACACACACACACACACACACACACACACACACACACACACACACACACACACACACACACACACACACACACACACACACACACACACACACACACACACACACACACACACACACACACACACACACACACACACACACACACAGACACACACACACACACACATAATGAAAGTCGTTGCTTTGAAAACCTTGTATCTGCTTTGTAAGTTTCACCTTCAAGATATGGAGTAAACAGATAAAATGTATATCTAAATGCTTTTTTCTGCATATGAATCACCTCATTTAAAACCATATTTCTGTGTATCTGAATGCTCAATTTCCATTTCAAACGTTGATGATAATAGCGTTTTGGAAACCATTTTAAAGAGTATTTCATTTATGAACTTGTCATGTGGTACGAAAAGTGACTGTTGAGAAATAAACAAATATGTTCCTTTGGGTTAATTTGGAAAATGATACTTGTTTTTAAAAACATCAGTATAGCTAGTAAATATAATGAATCTAATAATGGTCACTTAAAGGAACAGCTTTCGGGTAGCAGTTATTGTGTACACTTGTATATTAATGTAGTAAATTGTGAAATGAAATAACTGTGCTGTCATTTTTTTCTAAAAATGTCTTTGTATCTTACATTACTAATTCATTTTTTATTATTCAAATCAGCGGTGAGTTGAGCTAATGGCCTTTAATACTTTTGTCAACTGTTCGTGGGTTTGAATCACACTTTAGGCTTGCTTGTTTGTAGTAGTCTGGGATCCACTTTATACTGTAAATCCGGGTGTAATTAGCCTTTGCGTGTAAAAATGATCGTTGAGCAACAAACAAGCTAAACGAAGTCACTGATGAAGGGCTTCAAAATTTTTTGACTGTACTATTCTAAAAATTGCATCATTTGTTTCCTACATAACATAGAATCAATGAATATCAGAATGCATGTATATAAATTTCTCAAAATTTATAAACACAGAAGCTCGAGTTTTAATGTAAAATTAATTGATTACAAGTGAAGTTTGAGTGGATTTTGGCAAATGTAAAAAAAAAAAAATGTTCATCCTTGATTCTGTAAAGCTGAAAATTCTTGAGGCAGAAAGTAGGAAAAGCATTTGATGAAATAAGTTATTACAGTGCATTTTATGAATAACTAATAATATTCATTCTTAAGGAAATAATTTAATTTCTATGATTATTTTTCTTTGCTTATGTTTTTCATATAATATTACTTTCATATTGTTTTTTTTTGAAAAACTTAAGTCCTATACAGTTTTAAAATTTCCTTGAGATATAAAATGATTGACCAATAAACCAAATTAATACAGAGCAAAGTACTATACCTTTATTTTAAATAGAACTACTTTCATAAACTTGAATTGTAAAGAAAGTATTCAAAAAGTCTGCCTTTTACACAATTATCTTTAAGTTATTATAGTGTAAAAATCATTTTACTGCAGAATAATTCATAATCTTATTGGCAGTTTAAGTTAGTCTTTCAATAAAAATCTTTTATTCATCTATTTTCATTACTAAGTAAATATTTGTTTTGCTGTTAAGTAAATTTTGATAAATATTTGCAAAAGAATACATAATTTCTTTTAATATTTTAAATATATATTTTTGATAAAGTATATTAATAGCAATATAAGCATATGCTTATGATAGCAACTCATTAAATTTAATGCTGTTTTATAAAGCTTGACATTTATCGTTTGTGAACTGCATTAGTGGTAATAAATATAATATAATAGTTTTTTTATATGATAAATTAATTAAAATTATATTTATTTTAAAATATCACTAGTTATATAATAAAGCCATTTAGTAATTTTTATTTTATTAATTTATCCATCAAAGTATATTTATCGCGATAAAATAACAAAATTAAAAACATATTACACACATACATTCATAAATATATATAACGTAAACATATTTTTGTCAATTTCTTCTTAAGGAAAAGTATAAGTATAAGCAAAAGTTATTTTTTACAGATTGCATAGCAGATAGTTTATTAAAATTAATTTTCAAACAGTATTATTTTTTCAGTAAGTCATGAATATAAATAATGAAGCATTTTTACTTAAAAATATGACACAATTCCGCAGAAATATATAATTACTAATAATGAATAAAATAAACTAAAAAAGAATGATTCGTTTCAAACTTTTATGCAGCTTCTGTTTGAAATGATGTGAACACATCTCAAGATATAATCTCATTACTAATTAAAAATTATTAATACCACTTTGATCTAGAACAATTGGAATTAAGAGCGTCAAATAATCTTTGTACACAGGAAACATTTAATTATTTGATACATAAAAAATTAAATCCATATTTTAATTCACGCATAATTCTCTTTATTCATGGTCACTATTTTAATCACGAATAAAGAGAATTCCAGAAATAAAAAGGAATTATATCCAGTATTTCATGTATAGTGATTTTTATATTTTAAAGAAATCAAGTAATGATTATGCGAATTATTATTTTTAACGTCTCAACTTTAGAAAAGCGCATGCTACTTTTACAATTCATCTGAAGGTAAAAAAATAGCTCAAATTTACTCTGATTTATGATTTCTCCTGGATAAGAATTTGAAAACGCTGTATAACGAGCAAAAAATGCAGGTTTCTATTTTTGGAGAGAAGAGAACTTGAATTCTATGACAAATTTGTATTGAGATTCAACAAAAATCCATCACGAAGTTAAAAGCTTGAATTAGATACATCAAGAAGTTTTTGAGGAAAGGGGATTGTTTGAAGCTCTCAATAAATCTTGAATTTCACTACTGATATGTAATTGATGATTTGTGAGAAATATGATATTTCTTGTTATAATAGCTCCAAGAGAGAATCTTTTCATACGAAAAGAATTTTCCTTATAGATACTTTTTCTCACATATCTTTATTAAAGACAAAGATTTTGACAAAACTATAAAACATTTTGTGAAAACCTTTCTATTTACAGCGTATGTACAATATGATACGTATATACAAGATTTGAAATAAAGTTGTGAGGATATGAGAAAACATGTAGATCGTCGTTTTCACTATGAAGAATTTTTCAATTAATTTTATTGTCAAAATAGTCAATGTAAACAAAACACTTAGGGAATGAAATAGCGATATCTGTTAATTAAATGAGTAAAAACTACGGTTCGATTGCATTAGTGATTCAGTAGTAAGAAATACAACTGTTTTAGTTAGACCAACAGAATTCAGTAGATTTAATAGCTAAAAATGTAAACTAATTAATATAGACTACATAATATAAACTGATGTGATGTTAATGTTAGAAAAGTCAAATTGTGAAAACATGGGAATAGTTGCACTAAGTATTTTCAAAATGTTAAATAATTTAAATGTGAATTGTTAAATAATTTAAATACAAAATATTTTCAAATATTTATTTTATATATAAATAAAAGCACATTTGAAAGAAATGTGAAGAAATTATTGCTTTTCTTGTTTTTTATTAAAATTTCTCGTCAATTCCTTTTCGAATGAAATTTTCTAATACTTAATAAATTGTAATATTAAAGGATTACAATTTTTCGGTTGATTGTTTCTGTTTAAATACGATATGCTTATAAACTCAGGATTTTTTGAAACTTTGGGAAGAATACTAATAAGGAAGAGTGGAATCATTTTACCTAAAAGATTTGTGATGAAAATCATTAATAAGTAAAAGAAATGAGTTTCATATGTTTAATTCATCTATAAATTTATTCACGAAAGTATTGTTTTTGAATTTGGATCAGTATGATTGCCTAAAAATGATCACTATTACGTTCTCATAATAGATTATAAAGAGAATATCTGTGTTGTAATTTCCAATCCTTTCAAATCACTTGACGTTTTGGTTGAATGAGTGAACTGATAGTGGCAAAATTTGCTTTAGTTCTATTTTCCTGTCACTACGATAGTGGCTTGAATATTTTCTTGTAAGGTACTAATAGAGATTAATTAAAAATAAAGAGGACTGAAAATTAATGTTATATACAACAGATCATATGAAGGCTATAAGGATAGAACGCACTTTATTGGATATTATCAACTGATAAAGAAGCAAAATTCATTTTATTATGATTACAAGAACTGTGGAAAAGTACGATTCTATTACAAAACGCTAAAAAATGTTCAAAGGGGAAAAACATTATTCGTTTCATGACAATGAATTTGTATTAATTTCTGTTAGCAGATGCTACATTTCATTTGATACTCTTAAAAAATTCTTCATAAAGTCATTAAAATTCCCCTCGCATTTGTCAACACAAAAATAAGAAAATTATAAATTAAACTTCTCTAGCGATGCTTACATAATACTTGAAAACTACTGCATGTATTTACTGTATAAGACTACTGTATAAAACTACTGTAAGTATATATATATATATAAAATATATATATATATATATATATATATAATATATATATATATATATATATATATATATATATATATATATATATATATATATATATATATATATATATATATATATATATATATATATATATATATATATATATATATATATATATATATATATATATATATATATATATTATATACATATATTATATATATATATATATGTATATATATATATATATATATATATATATATATATATATATATATATATATATATATATATATATATATATATATATATACATATATATATATTATATATATATATATTTATATATATATATATATATATATATATGTATATATATATATATATACTGCTCAAAACAATTAAAGGATATTGTAAGTTTTACATAAAATAAAGATATAAACGAAATTTTTTTTGCTGAAAATGGAAGAAGAGAATCACAAATGAAAGTTTTTCTTATTTTCAAACTGTGTAGTATGCTAATTTTGAGCTCGACGTCAAAAACGTCACTTCAGCGGCAGTGAATGAAATTTTACTTTCAACTGAATAAAAGACAATGAATACAAGGATGATCGGTATTCAGTGACTGCTTTGTTTCGATGAGTACGATGTCTCAGCGAAGTCATTTAACCGATTCAGAAGCTTGGAGAGTTGTTGGTTGGTTAGAAGGGAGCCAAACTGAAGCCGAAGTAGCGCAAGCCATTGGAGTGTTACAAAGTGTGATTTCCAGGATCTGGAACCATTTTTGGAGACTGTAAGTGCAGGCCGAATACCAGGGCAAGGTCGTAGACGGGGAACAACGCCCAATGAAGATCGTTATTTAGTGTTAATGGCTCTGAGACACCGAAATATGAACGCTACTCTTCTCGAACAACACCTTTGCTCGGCCACTGACACCACGGTTTCAACTCAGACTGTCCGAAACCGGCCCCATGGTGTATGCTCGCCGACCGATGGTATGTGTTAAACTAACATCAAGGCATCATCTCGACCGCAGGGAGTGGGCAACAGAGCATGTGAACTGAGGAGAAATGAATGGAGCAATGTTCTTTTTTTGACGAGTCCCGTTTTTCTGTTCATCCTGATAATAGGCGTATTTTCATCTGGAGAGATCGTGGCAGTAGGAATAATCCAGCGTTCGTGCACGAAAGTGTCAGATTTGGTGATAGGAGCGTGCTGGTGTATGGTGGCATCTCCATTGACGGGCGCATAGACCTCTATATCATTCGAGATGGACCTCTGACTGATCGCCGATATAGGGATGAGATCCTAAAACCTATTGTAATCCCTTACGCCACAGCAATCGGAGATGACTTCATTTTAATGGACGATAACTGCAGGCCACATCGTGCTAACCACATGGAGGATTTCCTTTTCAAGGAAGGAATCATACGAATTGAATGGCCAGCGTGTTCTCCAGACATGAATCCAATAGAGCACATTTGGGATGCTCTAGGAAGACGAGTTGCTGGCCACCAACCACCCCCATAGACTCTAGAAAAACTGGAAAGTGCTCTTCTGGAAGAGTGGGACAGAATACTCCAACTCGAGATTAATAGCCTCATTGACTCCATGCCTCAAGGTGTTTAACGTTGCTGGCCGTCCGTGAAAACCATACTCCCTACTGACAATGACTTCCTTTGAAGATAACACCTTTTTTTTATTCTTTTTTTCTCATATGCACAAATTGTGTTTTCTTCCTTTTGTACAGAAATGCGCAATAAAATGCATTTTTTTCTGCCAAACATGTGTAATTTATTCTCATATAACCTACTACGTCTGTCCACCACATATCAATCAGCTAAAAAGTTTCCCAACCACAAGATCCACCTAAAACCGTAATATCCTTTAATTATTTTGAGCAGTGTATATATATATATATATATATATATATATATATATATATATATATATATATATATATATATATATATATATATATATATATATATATATATATATATATATATATATATATATATATATATATATATATATATATATATATATATATATAAAGATTTCAGTTTACATTGTTTTTCGTTCTGATTACATTTCAGTATTGAATGCTACTATGACCTTTTTATAAATTTTTATATTAGCAATATTATTAATATTAGTATTATTTTATTACCAATATTTATTAATATCAGCAATTTACAAAAATTTGAAATTATGGATTTAAAAATAAATTAAAAAGTATATATCCTTTGTTTGAAAGTTTTCAATATTTCACAATTTTTAAGTGAATGAATACCTATTGTTTTAAGTAATGAATAATTGTTTGCCATGAAAAGTAAAAAATTTATTCTTCCTGGAATAATTAAAACTTATAAAAAATGGTTTGGCAATTGTTTGTTGAAATATTTAAAATGTTCATATTTACAAAAATCATATAATTTCTTCAGGTATAAATGCGTTTTAAAATTAATGAAGTATAACAAAACCAACCATAGTTCTAAAGAGAATGTTTCAAACACTCATTAATTTCATCATCTAATTAATTATTAAAGAGTAATTAGAAAGGAAGCTTCAATGAGATTCAAAAAACTCTTTCAAAATTTGCCGATTGTTGTCTAAAAAATGAATAGTATGTTGAGCATTTATACAGCCATTTTAATTTAACTAATTGAATTATTTGTTAATAAACATTTTGTTTGGAGATTTAAATCACATTTAGCATAATTAAAACACACTTAACGATCAAACAAAGTTTATTTTTGCTTACATATTATTTATTAGCAAACAATAATTAATTTTGTATACGTCTATCATCTTCTGTAATAATAATTTACTTGCATATTTCTTATATTTTAATTCATGATACTTTTGTTTCATGTCTATTTTTTTAAATTAATGATATCAAAAATTATTTATGAATATTATAAATAACAGGAAATAACATCTAATTTCCAATTTAAATTTAAACATCTGAACTTTTAAAATTATATATATATATATATATATATATATATATATATATATATATATATATATATATATATATATATATATATATATATATATATATATATATATATATATGTATTGTATAAATGAAACAATTAAATATAAACAAACTACATTAAAAGATACTCATATTCATTAATTGGACAAAAGAAAACATTTCGTACTTCGCTTCATTCGTCATTAATGAATATTCATAAGCTGTTAACAATTTGTTTTATTTCTGTTTTTTATTGTTCTTCAATAGAAAAATATTTTAATGTTTGAGTTATTTATTTAATATGCAAATAGTACTAAAAATGAGGCCAATTTCAACAAACAATTTGGGTTAGAGTTAATGAGAACGAGTTGTATTGAACAATTAAACCATAGAAAACCTCTAATATCTTGATGATAAAGCTATTCAAATTCGCAAGGAAAGTTATAAAAAATAAAAGTTTATCCAATAGAAATTTGATTATTTTTCTGCTAAATTTACAGTTTATTTTCTGTAAATATTAACTGCTCTCTCTCTCACTCTCTCTCTCTATATATATATAATATTTTTCATTAAATAATGCATAGTTATTTTGGTTTGCACATATGATTTTTCTAAATATTATTCCTTAATTTTCTTTAATAAATACACAAATGTAAAATTTCTTCATACAATTTACTTTAGAGAAATTGTAATTTCAGTGTCATTACCTGCAGTAATTTTCTTTACTACGATTTTCTAACTCATTATTATTTTCAGAGAGTAGCTTATAGCTTTCTCTCCAAATCATTATATTCATAATATTCTCTGAATGAATATTTTTTTATTTATCATTGAAATCTGATTCTTTACTTCTTCTCATATCGGATTTACATTTTCAGGAATTTCTATGATTATTTCCGATTATTGGAATCTTTATTTTCGAATGAAAGTATTTTCTTACTTGCTATTTTCAGGATCACGAAATTATTTAGTAATACAAAAACTGAAATGCAAAGTTATGCTGTAGATTCAATAGATGATTTCATTTTTAATGGGCCCTAATAAACTATTAAATCTCCTAAGATCTAAGTATATTGAAATACTTCAGTATTAACTGTCAAAAAAGAAAAAAAAAGAACTTTAGAAAGTAAAGAAAATGCGCTTAAGAAAGGTAAATAAATGCTGCGTCCTGTAACTTCGATTAAAAATATAAATCTATACGGAATGGAAAAAATCAAACTTAGGTGATCCCTGTTCATTTACGATTATTGTTACTATTGATAAGTTTTGCTTTCATTAAATGCATAAACTTAATTTATTAGTGTATAGGTTCTTTGAATGGAGGAAAAAACAATTTGTGTGTGTTAAAAATCAAGCATGTTTTGAATTTTAAATCTGGAAGATTTTATGTGAGATAAACTATGCATTTTATTTGAATATATAAATCTGATATTTGTTTCTTTGGATTTATGAAGTTCTAGTACTAAAAAGTATTCAAAGGATTCTTCTATTAAAATTTGAACGATTTGAATTAGACATTTTTTGCCTATCTAATTTTTTTGACAGGGAAGGGCTTATTACACTTATTTACATACATTTACAAGGGAATAAAAATTAATGAAGTATTGTATTAGGTTTTAAAACTAAAAATTGGTCACACACATAATTTTTAACTGTTGCAGCATGTGAATAATAACATATAAATAAGTACATATATGTTTCAAGCATGAGTTCTGTGCAATCGTTAAATAGATACTGATGTTTAACAATGGTACTCTAGAACTAGATACTAAAGTGTGTGTTTTTAATGAGATTTGTGTGTGTGTTATAACAACCAATTATAATTTGCTTCATTATTGTTGGTTTCTATACGTTTTATTATTATTGATGACAATGTCTCAGTATTATGGAGGCAGTAAGAAAGTTTCTATTAGAAACTTAAAAAAAACCAACTATATCTTGATTAATAGAGATTAAATATTTAAGATGATTTTTCTTTTTGAAACTTACTGATATAAACATAGTTGTTGCCTTAACTGGTAATTTCCTTTTAAAGGAATTTACAGTGATAAGAAAAAGTACAATTGGGAAAGCATTTGGAACGGAAATAATAAGACATAAAATATTTCTGTTGCCCATGGCAACAGACAAGAATCAAATATAGTTGGAATGGGAATACTATCATATATGGGTTCATTCGTTCGGGTCTAAACTAGTTTTAGAAATCTTAACTCTGCTAGTGTGAAATTCAAAGGAAAATAAAAAATTCAAAGTCAAAAAGTTAGTTTAATTGAAATAATTTAAAAAGAATTTTCACAGTTAATTCTCCTATTTTTTCTTCTACTTTTATATCATGATTGCTAATTTTCTTCTTATTTATTGAAATCAAATGATATATTTTTTTCTATAAATAGGGAAGACTTACAGAAATAAATTTCAGTGTTTTTTCTTTTCACTAAAAATACTTTTTCTACTAAAATTTAATGCTAATTAAGATTAATATTAAATTTCTAGTTAATATTTCAAATTTTTACAGAAATTAATTACCATTTTTGTATTTTTGTTGTATGAGATAAGTGATGAATGATTGGTGATAGTATTGGATATAGATTTTGAGATTCATTGATGATAATGCATCATAACGTTTAATTGAAATCAAGTAATTTTAACATTTAACCTTATATATTCATTTTTATTATATCATACAGACGTCTAATTTAATTCGATTTTATTTCACAATACTGTTTATAATTTCACATTTTTATTTCATAATGCCACATAGTCATATAATAATTGGGACATTAGCAACATTAAGTTGAGTTCAAAATCGTGTTTTGTCAAAAGAACTTTATATAAATAAACCCACATACCTCGCGACAAAACAGGGAATTAAATTTATGATAGTTGTTTTCGATTTACTATTCTTGTCTTATTCATTTAAAAAAATCTACATGTGTTATCTAACACGAAATACTTTAATTTACTTGTGTCAGAATGAAATTGGAAAAAAAATTATAATGGTTAAACATTTACAACACGAAATACTTTAATTTAATTATCTGTCAGAATGAAATTAGAAAAAGAAATTATAATGGTTAAACATTTCTACTCATATATTTACCCACACTAATTTGATCAAGAAAACTACAGTTGATAAATACCCACTCCAAGGTAGAACTCAAACTCTAGAGCTGTTAAATGGAAAGCCAGAACACTTATCCTTCCTCTGTCAGTAAGGTGAATTCTCTTCTATCACTGAACTTGATTACTCGCTTTTGTTAAGATGATCTATTCCCTCTCAATGGTTACATAAAACAACAGTCCCTTTGTATTTTCCTAAGGTCGTGCATGAATTTGATATCAGAACATTTCTTTAATGAATTAAAAAAAATGATTTGTTTATTCAAATATTTGGTTGTAAGTATTCAGGTTAAAATCCTAGTGAGGAAATATCACAAAAGATTCACCAATTAGCATACGATTTAAACACGCGTGTGATCAAATAGGAAAGAAAAACAATGCTAAGTTGAGTAATCAAAGAGATCAGATGAAGTCGATCTCCTGCAAGCTGCATATCTGAAGCTCATACATGCATACATTATGGGTAACTGCAAAATTTAAACAATGATGTAAATTTTAAGTAGATTGCCATTAAATTGCAAGGAAGAGATTCTTATGTGATCAGTATAAAGAACACATAATTCATTAGAAAATTCATGTGTATGTAGATATTAGAAACAAAACAATACAGGCGACATGAACGTACTAAAAGCACGAGATTCTCAACGCAAATTGATTTGGGAAGAGGTTGGGACATGGTTTCATACCAGTAACATCAAGATCAGAGACCGTTATGGTGGCACTGAGTTGCTGGTCTGGGAAGGCATCATACTGAATTAGTGGACCGAGCTCTACGTTTACCACATAGGTTTATTAAACGGAAATCGCTATTATAAAGAAGTCTTCCTTTCTCAAGTACATTTTTTCAAGGTGCCATTGGGGTAGACCTGGTTCTTATGGATAACAATACACGTCCACTCCTTACAAAGCTGTTCATCATCTACTGGAAAGGAAAAACATGCTTTGAACACGATCCGCTTATCTTCTTATTCTAATCCTATAAAATTTGTGTAGGAAGCTATATGGAGAGGCCTTGCAACACTACGCATCATCCGGGGAGCAACTAATATCTAAAACAAATACTGATAGAGAAATGGGTTTCTTGAGGTAGAATTGTTGAACAATCTGATGCTGACCATGGAAAGACGGTGAGAAGCTACCATTTCTCAGCAAGGGGAGAGCATATAGCAAGAAAAATTTGCTTGTCTTGGACAGACAATCCTGTGTAATGACCCTTTGGGTTAAATAAACTCTTTTTTGTTTGATTCCATACTGTACGCATTGCATTCATTTTTGCTCACTTATGGTTTCCTTATCAATTAAGTACAAGACTTTGTCTCTCATTTCTGACTTTCATGTCTATCAGATAATTTTACATGGAGTTATGGCAAAAACAGCTATTTCTTGAGTTTTATACATCATTCCACGATTAAAGTTTTCGCTATTTTATTTTTTTTACATTGTAATAGTATTGTCATATCAAAACCTATTATGGTGATTATTGTGACACGTTTTCTGTTTTCTCTTAGAGACAAGGTTAGAACAATTGTGTGCTATCTGATATTCAATAATATATATTAGGTACATTCGGAACTTTATCTAAATACTTCCTAACACTAAGTTTTATACACCGAAGTAGTTTACACAATATGTGCGATTAATCTTTTCGAAGTATATGATCAATTCAGTTAGATTAAAAAGTAAATGATAGCAAATCAATTATTATTAAATGCATTGATATATGTGTGTGTTTTCATCAAATAAAGTAATGCTAAATAAATTACATTCATATTTGAAAAATGAGATTTAGGCTTAGAAGAACAATTCTGATCACATTTGTATTTTAATCTTTCAGCTTTTATTAACATTTAGTATCCTCATATGGTATTTCTTACACATAGGCAGTTACTTTTCTTTGATTTTGTAATTTATTACCCCGATTACATATCTCCCTTAAATCGAGATAGCTGAAAAATGTGCAAAGTTTCATATAAAAATATTTTGTATACAAAAGCACGTAAATACTTTAATGAGAAGAAACTTTTACATGTTTAACTATATTAACTATTTAAGTTTTAAATTGGGTTCGTTTTTTCCGATTTTTGACAAAGAAATTGAACTAAATTGTTTCCTGACCAGGTTAACAATCGGAAGTTTCCAATTTTGTTTTCATTATGAATTAGGCAAAGTTTTTGATATCAAAATTTGGTCTCATACAAATGTTATAGATAAAATATTTTATAGTTTAATGCAAAGAGTAGTCCATTAGAAAACGCAGAAAAAAATATTAAAGTTCGCAATTTTTTGATGTTGGCTGCAAGCCAACTAATACTCTTGTGAATAAGAGAAGGATAAATTTATCTATAAAGATTTCGGAGAATTCACTAAAACATTTTTCCTTTATATATATATATGTATACTTTTGCTGAAAAAACATTTCACCTGAAACCATTTATACATTATTATCTGTACGGAAGCTCACATGAAAAAAAATCAAATGCCAACCTTATTTTTTGTTTTATTTTTAGAATCTAATTATAACGAAATTAGATTTAATTAAATATATTTACTGTACATGTTATGTTAATTTTAATTGAAGTTATGCAATTCTTAACGTAATTACGAATTAAGTAAGAGCTCGTAATTTAATTACTGACTTCGTAAACAATTTTTAGAAAGCACGTCTGAATTCTTTTCTTGAGTTATTATCTCTTTTCAAGTTATTTCTTTGAATCACTTTTTAAAGCTAATTTGCGAGAGAAAACACGAAGCTGATAAAAACTAAAAACAAAACAATTACTATACATTTTTTGTGAAGAAAAAATATTCATGAAAGTTGTATTCAATATTTAATCCAATGAATCATCACAAACACATTGAACATAATATAAATGTTCATTCTGAGAAATTCATTCTGTAAAATTCATTCTGAGACTAAACTTTTTGAGACAAATATTTTCTTTATAAACTTAAAATAAATTGGGAATTTAATTCAATTTAAGACTTTCGAAATAAATATTTAATTCAGGAATACTTAGTTTTGGTGACTTGTAAGTTTGTGCTTGCGAAATTGAATATTCAGGCAGTTGATAAGTCATACATAATTAATTATTATTGTGGAAATACGTATAACTATTACATTTTAACACACACACAGGGACTTACAAAATTTATATCCAATTTATATCTAAAATTTATATCCAATGTGTGTGTGTGTGTGCTAGCCAATTTTCTCTTAGATGCGCCTTATTGTACATGAAGTAATTGATGTGCATTTATTAATGTAATTATATTATATATTTGCATGAAGGGTTTCTTCTTATTATTTGCGTTAGTAAAAAATTGAATGAAAAAAGTTACAAAGCAATATATTTGTAAGTCTCAAATAAATATATTTAAAATTTCTTTAAATTAAAATTATAGTGCATGTACTTTATCACTTCAGGTGTCCCTTTTTAATGAAGATCCATTTCGGCATTATTGTTTATTACTGTTGTTAATAAAGTTACAAAAAATATATTTATAAGAACTTGAATTTCGTAAATTACTTTTTTTCCCAGCAATAGTTAAAAAAAGCATTTATTTTACGAATTTTTGAAAATTTATTTGGAAATTTTTTAAAAATTTCATTTTTACAAATGCAGTTTTTGTGGCACTTGTGTATCTAAGAAATTTGGGCTCACTACCATTTCCTTAATGGTGCAAAACTACTCTTGAATATTTGTATTATTATTGCAACTGTATACGTATCATTTTGCGAGATTTTAATTTTCTATTTTTTTTGTAGAGGAATAGTTGAAAAAAGTCATTATTATGATTTTTACTGAAACTCTTCTAAAAGTTAATTAAACTCATGAAAGCTCATGGGAGCTCTATCAGCTCCATTTATAGAGTTCAGTGGTATGTGAAGGCAATCACACAAGATAAATTTAGAAAATGAGATATTCAGAGGTGAAGTGAAACTTACAAAATGCAATTCCATTTTAGGGTTTAATAGAAAATAATGCAATTAAAAAATAAGATTTTATTGAGGAAAATATTGTAATATTTGATTACGTAAAATGTAATAAGACCATGATATTGATAACAATATTTGTGTTTTAACGTTGATTTTCAAATAGCAATGTATCAATTTTGTAAATTTAAACTCACTTTCTGTCTTTTATGAAGTTTTTTATTTGCCTGTCTTTCTTTTTCATTTTGTCTTTTTTGAACTAAACATGTCAAAGACGTATTCATTTGAATCAATTTTGTCCTTTAGCATATTTTCATCATAACACATTGCTAGAGAACATATTCTGATCTTGCTCCTAGTCCATCTTAAAAATATCTTAAACTCGTTTCAGACATAAGAGGAATTTCTAAGCTTCAGTAGTAATTCATAGGGTACTAAAATAATGAGTAACAGTGCATAGAGTATGTGACAAAGCAGAGTATAAAAGGCTTTTTTCCATACTAAATTGTAAATCAGATATTCTATAAACTATATGTATTCAGCTTTTATAGGCTTTCTGCAACATTGGATAAGCAATTGCTCATCAAATTTGTGAGTTGGAGACATTTTCTCGTACTCTTATATTTCTTGAGCTTTGAAGAAAGAAAGCAGAATACTGAAAAATAAAACAAAATCTTATTTTTTATTTCTTTCGTGATACTATTACTTATCTCTTTAGTTGCTGCAGCATATTTTCTTCCTTTCGTAATTAAGTTTCTGATAATTACGATATATCTCTTTTGTTACTGCATCCATTCTTCTTCCTGTCTTGCTCTATTGACTGCATGAAAAAAATTATTTGCTTCCGAATAAGTGCTATATGAGTTAATGTTTTTTTGAAGCAGGTTGTATGACACATTGAATTTGTAGCATAATCTTGTGGAAAAGTGAAAGCTTAAATACAAATTCCAAGAATTTCAATTAACAGTAATTAGCTCCTATTCGATTTACTAAATTTTATGTTTGCAATCCAAAATATGGAAAAAAAAATTTAAAAGCAAACAAAAAAATCTGCATTTTCTAGATAATTTATAACAAAATAGCATACAAAGTTACGTAAGCAAAGGTTTTTAAATAAATCAATCCATTAATAAAATGTTGTTTATCATTTTTTGATTAAACATTTTGACAAAAATAATCTTATAACCTTGTAACGTATGTCATTAAGTTTATTTTGGTAATACAAATATAATTTTATTTTGTCAAAGCATTATGAATAACTTTAAAACCTCAAAACTGTTCCAGGGTTTATTGATGCATGCATATCATATTACTTTTTGGGAGTTATTTTATCAAAAATGCAGCCTTTTTCTGCCCTAGAGGGAGGAATTAAAAAAGCAAATATGCCGACAGGTGTGTTTGTATAAATCAAAAACACAGCATTTATTTACTAATGCTGAACAATGGTCAGAATCAAGACTGGGAATTTTCACTTCGGAAGAAAAAGCGATATTCCAACGATAGTCCTTAGTTAGTCATAGTAATGGTATTTAGTTTGTTATCTTACTCTCAATTATGCTCAGAAAATTGAAACAAATGTTGCATTAAGAAGTACAAAAAAAATCAAATGAAGTCATTGGTCTCCCATTTTTTAAAATTTTTTTCCGCCAAATGAGCCACCAGTAATCTACGAAATTCATTTATTTAGCAAATAATAAAACCTTTATCTTTGAATATAATGGGCACAGATAGGTTGAATTGAGGGAAAAATTTTGAAATGATTTTATCACATTTTTAAAGCAATAATTATTTTATGTAATTAAAAAAAATTTTTGTGGTAATCTGTTAAGATAAATAAAACTCTTGAAACATATTAAATTTATGATAGCTTAAAGAAAAAGGAAAAATCATTATTATTTTTTCTATGCATAAGGTGTGATGAGAAATAATGTAAAACATTTACTACTTAAATATTTCTTATTTTATATTCATATTAATGAATCAACGGAATGAGAAATTTTAAATTGTTTATCTATGTATTCTAGGTTTTTGTTCATTGGCTGGGAAGTGCTGCTAATGTAATTTAAGAGCATTCCAACACTGTTTTCCTTCTTCTCAGAGGAACTAAAAAGTTGAACATCCCTTTTCTAAATGTTCTTTGGCCCTTAGATCTAGATGTCGATTTCCTACTGAAATAGTAGGCAATGGAAACTCTTCAATTGAATAATGGAAAAAAGTAACGCAGCATTTTTGTTTCGTTCTAGTTTATTTGTCAGTATGGTGCACGAGAATTTCTAAATTTCCTTTATCACAGCAAGGGAATATTATGTGAGATTTATAAAACACTTTTTCAAAGACTTACGTGAGAGAAATTTCGAAGTTTGCTTGAGAAGACACTATATCCATATAAAAGTAACAAATTTTATTTAAGTTAAAATGTTACATTAAGGCAACAATTTTAATTATTTTATGTGTAGTTTTATATACGTAAAAGACTTATTTATGAAAGATTCTGAAAACAACCTTCCTAAAATCTTATAATTAAGGTTTTTACCAAAACTAATTTCTTACATTTTATTATTTTTTTTCTTATGCAAATAATAATTTTTAATTTTGAATTGTTCAAACTTTTTAAATGGCATTAGCCATTTATTACTATTAAGTAAAAAACATTTTTTATTCATCTTAGAAAATTTGAAATATAAACATAGAGCAACAAGAAATAATTTCTTAACAACACTTTTATTAATTTATTAAGAGTACATGATATGAATATTCAAAGAAAAATGGACTTATGAAGACTATAATTTTTTTATATATAATACAATGATTTTTTTAATCACTTTAATGCATGCATTATATACATAATTGAAGACATGCCCATAACTGAATTAAATATAATCATAGTCAATGTCATCTAGATTTTTCAACCATCAAGATGCAAAATTCATTTCCTATTTAGTGAAATAAAAATATTTCGAAACTAAAGGTAGCAGTTTTCCCTATTATTTTTGCACTGAAATAAATATGATTTAAATCTGTTCTTCATTTAAAAAATGTTTCTTTTAATCAACAAATTCAAAGATATGCTTTCATGAAAATTCAAAATATTGTCTTTTGTTTGTTATCGGGATTAAGTTAGTCATTTCTTAATTTTCCTAAGCACTAAGAAATAGTTTGGGCTTAAGAATTTAGTTTTTTCAATATCTTCTTATGTAATATTAATTTCATGTCTTCCAACTTTTCTGTAGTGAACATAGATAAGCTTTTTAGACATTAAATCCAATTATTATTTGTTTTTATTTCCAATCCATGCAAAATTAATAGCTAAAACTTCTACCACCGTACTTTTGCTCATATTTTTCAATTTACGTTATAGAATATATATTCTATAACGTAAATTGCTGATCTTTTTTATTACCTTTTACAACGGTAAGAGAATCACCATTTCTCAAGATGTTTTATATTGTCTTACTATATTTATTACTTTTTATAATTTAAAACATTCATGCCCAATAAAAACAAACATTAACTATTCTTCAAAGTATAGTATTAAGGTTTAAAACACTTTTGAACACATGTTTATATGCTAAATACAAACTGCACAAGATTGTTTTAAAATGGACTCCATGAACTGCAATAATTGGGCCTGCGCTTGGAGTGGAAGTTTCTATTTCAATCCCAGCTTCTGTAAAAGAATATGACATAGATAATGCGTTTGTGCGTGCATAAATGTCAGAGTGAGTACTTGTGAATTTTCAAACAATTATCTATTTTTAACTACTTTTAAACTCTTGAATGCGGCTCACTATCCTATAAAAATGACTTCTAGAAAGTATTACGCAATGTATGTTCAAAACAACCTTACAACAACTTTCCACTGTTATGTTATTCATTAGAGAGGGTAATTTAGTTTTGAAATAACTGAAAATCCATTATGAAAAGACGTGCTAAGAAATATCTCATTTTATATACCAATTTTAATTAAAAAATTTATCATTGTTTTTTTATATTTATTGTTTGTAATAAAACACAGAGAGAAAGAGAGAGGGATTTTGTACTTATATTTCTGCTTTTATTGCTGCTTGTGTTTAATCTTCAAGATTTAATTGGAAAGTATATTAATCACATTTTTAATTTTATCATCGTTCTTCATTCACGGTTGTTTAAATTTTTCTTATAGCCAAAATTTTAAACGCTTAAAATTTTTTTATACGAGTATCAAAGCGGGTTTTGATGTCCATAATACCCATACAAGTCAAGTCAATTTTTACTTGTGCTAAATATTTCATTTTTATTAATTGTTTCATTTTATAATTATTTACATTATTGTTTTATCTGAAAATAATATTTTTTATATAAATCATTATGTGATTTGTATATTCTACTTTTAGCCAAGTCATTTATTTTCTTTGGATACATTTTAAATTTTAGAAAAATTTAAATTTCATATTTGTCTATTCAAGTTTTAGCTTAACTTTAAACATATATGAAACAACAATAAAATGGTTCCTTTATCATATAATTCAATGGAGGGATATTTTAAATAATTATCATGTTTAGGAAAATATGCAAAATAACATATTTATGAAATAGCATATTTTATTAATTTTATACATTTTGTTATAACGTATAATGTTAATCATTATATATTACTACTAGTGAATGAGTGTTTTTGAAAAATGTCCAATTATTTAACTATATAAAATTATGTTTTTGTGAATTTATGAAATAATTTTATTTGTCAATCACAGGTTGTAAATTGTCACTGTTTCATAAATAAGTGACTTTATTAAGGTTTCAGAAATAAGAAATGAAACACCAGAAACTATTTGAAAACATATATTAACTGTGAAAATAATTTTTCTTGATAAAAAGAAGCTTATTTTATTCATTTTTGCGTCAAAACCAACCGTTTGAAGTTCAAATATTCCATTAAATAATCTTTTACATTTCAAAATTATTTTAGAAATACTGCTTTTACTTTCACATAAATGTGTATACTTGCTTTGTAAATATGTACATCTTCTAATGTAAACTCGAATGCTTAAATATGACTCTTTTTTATGTATGCTTACTTTTATGTCAATATTTCGATAAGAAGGAATAAATTCAACGAAATGTAGTGGTATCTGAAAAATTATTTGTGATAATATTTGCAATGTAAGTATTTAACATAAGTTATAAAGCTTAACTAAACAGTTTAACATTTTTTATTTTGCCCTTCACATTATTTAAAATTTTTATGAATAGTGAATAAAAATGCAAAAATATTTGTTTTACAAAAGATTCAGAATGTTGCATTACTGTTATATTGATCATGTTACTTAACAACTGATCTATTTAGCTATTCAAGATTTTAAATTAAAAAAATATAAAAAGCTGTAAACAGCAACTATTCTAATTCTAACAAATAACTTATTCGAGCCGAACATTTTCTCTTTAACATGGAAACACTGCAAAAGAAATTTGTTATGAAATTTTATGTATAAAAAAACTGGTTAGGTGTTTTTAAAAAAAAACATAATTAATATGCTGATAATTTACATAATTCAAGAAAGGTTTGGTTTGTTTGTCGCTCAACGGTCATTTTTTGCACACGAGGGCTAATTAGACCGGGACTTACGGCTTAAAGTGGATTCCGAACCACTACAAACATCCATGCCCAAGGTGGGATTCGAACCCACGAACTGTTGAACCGAAGGCAAGAGCGCTAACCATTCGGCTGCCAGCTCGGCTAATTCAAGAAAGTGAATCATAATCATATTCTAATGTTGGAAGGTAGTCTAAAGAATTCTCAAGATAAAACTATAAAAAAACAAAACTTGTGGCATGACAGTCCATATGTGGGCCAAGGCCTACAGTTCCCACATCTGTTTTCCTGATCGAGAACCCTGGAGTGCGAAGCTTATGTCCCGGTTAGGCGGTCAACCTAACGCTAAACTCCCAAGCATACTTAGCTTACTTTTTTTCCCAAGCATACTTAGTACTCAGTTTATCGACCCACTGAAGGAATGAAAGGCTGAGTTGACCTTGCCCAGCCCGAGGATCGGACCTCGGACTGGTGCCTTGGGAGCTCTAAGCGCTACCACTTGGCCACCGGGCTTCCAAGGTAAAACATAATTTTAAAATTTGTCGAATAGTTGTATCGAAAAACAAATTTTCTCTTGCATGTATTTACTAACAATATATATCTGATAAATGACAAGTAAAACTTAATACTTTATACCAGTGATAATATTCACAATTAATAAAGAAATTGCTTCTTTGTCTTGATGATTCTTTTTATAATTAATATAAGCTAGCTAAACGGAGAAGATATTTCTTAGAGTTTATATTCCTGTAATGTGCTTAAGTATAAACTTTTACAAGTAATGCCTAAGTAGTTTACTAAATTTTACATTTAATTGAGCTTAAAAGGAATGTCATTTAATGTTGAGAAGAATTGAAGAAATATGAAAATAAACTAATACTTCTCTGTCTCTTTCACTATATTTATTTCTTATACAATTTTCGTAAATGAAAAAAAAAATTAATTTTTTTCAACATAATCATTTTGTAAAATTCTTTTGCAAATTTATTTATTTATAAATAACTGTAAAGATTTTATGAACAACAATTAAATATTTTTTCAAAAATATTATTAAAAAGTCGATGAATTAAAAAAACTCTTAATTTTAATTTACAGTTTTCACGGCAGCTTTTTTACATAAAGTTACGATGACCATGATTTCCTCAATTCTTGACAGTATATCACAGGCAAGAACAACTTCAATAGTTTTATCAACGATGAACTAGGAAAGAGGAATGACGCGATGTCGCGTTTTCAAATGAATCCTGATTCAGTTTATAGAATCATGAGATGATTGCATTTGTTTTTAGCCACATCTTGGAAACAGCACATTGCCATGCATTCAATATTGTCATAGTGACCCAACTACAAAAGTGATGATATACAGTGTGACGTTTAAAGCAGCTCGGGGACCATGGCTTTGGCTACCCTTAATGTTACATCACAGTTAGAATCACTTTCAATGGCGTAATCAATGACAAAACTGGATTCAAGAATGGCTTGACGTCATGTTTTAAGACTAATTGTGTACTGTTTACTGCCTTATGATTATCATACCCATGTTTGCGGCATTATGGAGAATTCTCTTTTCCGACGTGCATTCTACATAGTCTCACTGGCCCATCATGTAGAATAATGATATAGGGTTTATATATAGGATACATGCTTCAGCTTCTTACTCAAATTAATAGCACTGTTATCAGCGGACATTATATGTCTGTTATGTTAAGGCTAAAGATTCTTTTATTCATTTTATTTCTGAGAAATTACAGTACTAGCAACACTGGATAATCACATGCTGTCAGTATTGTGTGAACCTTCTTTGATACAGCAAATGTCTTGCCAAGTGTTTGGCTCGTCACCATACACCAGTCATTACGATTGATGAATTGTGGCATCGTTCTAAAGATGCATGGACAGCTGTACTTATGCTAGTCTCTGTTAGACGCAAGTCCTATAACTGCTATTATTCCTGCCTGAAATGGATGTGTCTTGGACAATCATTTAAAATCCAAGGGAAGTTATTGAATTTTGAATTTCCTCTCAACTATAAGCCAATTAAACTTGAACATCATTATAATATTTATTTTTTAATGTATGATGAACCATAACGAACCATTTGAATCTAGGATCTAACAAATAAGGTGGATAGGGCTATTGCTGTAAGTTTGGTATTAAATCTTGATAAATGTTTTTATTGTGGATTTAAAAGAATTAGATATTTTTAGTACAAACTTTGAATCAGGCTTTAAAATACAGATTTTACCTTCTTTTATAATAAAAATTACATTTTCTATAATATTTTGTTGTTATCTAATAATGCTTAAATGAAATTATAAATTTTATTTTGAATAAAGAATGCAATTTTACAATTGTAATATTTGTTAAAGGTATTTGAGAAATAAAATATTACTATAACTAAAAATACTTCCTGAACTTAAGATCCTTACACTGCATTTTCTTTACATATAAAATGAATTCCATAGAATAAAAGAAAGGATATTCCTGAGATATGTTAGAGCAAGATCGAGCCTCATTTTATCGATATTAAAGAAGACAGATAAATAATAGCGTATTATTTCGGAGATACTTTGAATCATATAAGCTAATTACTGCATATTAATCTCTTATACATGTATACAAATTAGATAGAAGTTAATTGAATTACTTATATCCAGTTTCGTATTTTTCTGATGATTTCTAGTAATTGTTTTACCGTCCAAACTAAGCATTGCAATTGAAAATACTCATTCGGCAAGTATTTTTATAACAACTGAGAAATGTGATGGCTGTTGTTGCCTTAATACGAGAGAATAAATTGTCATTGAATTAGTTTAAGATAGAAGAATGAATACTCAATTCATGCATTCATTCACACACAAATAAAATACAAATACAAAATTTGCGAACGATTGAATGTATAGTTATAATTATTTGTAGGTATTTTAATATTTTAATATATTTTAGGTTTTAGGCCTTTAGGTTTTTATATTTTAATATATTGTCACATAAAAACATATTTTGTAACTATTTTCACAAAATTCGTGTCACAACATTCATTTAATAAAAATATATTAAATATGAGATGGCTAAATATTTTAAGCTCAAATTAGCTAAATTCAAGAAAATAATTTTTGAAACTGATGTTATATATGAGTTAAAACTCATATATCAAATTATCATAAAATGTAAAAAGACCTATCTGTATACTACATAAGTAAAAACAAAGCAAAATTGAAATTGCTTAATTATAAGTAATGTTAAAGTATTGCATAAATTATTTGAAAATGACGATGGATCAATAAAGCTGGAAATCGAGAAAGGATGTATTATGCAGAGTAAAATATATTACATTTTTGAACTAAAAGTGTATTTAGGAATTGTGAGTCGAATTAAATATGTACTAACGAAAATATTGATGAGATTAGATTCTATTTAAATTCGAGATTTTATCAATGTTATATAAGTATGATAAGAAGTAAAAAAAACATAAATGATCCAAACAACGTGCCGTTCCTCTTATCCAACTTTGTACTTGAGAGCGTAGCAAATTTACGAGACATGCATTTTCTTTACATATAAAATGAATTCCATAGAATAAAAGAAAGGATATTCCTGAGATATGTTAGAGCAAGATCGAGCCTCATTTTATCGATATTAAAGAAGACAGATAAATAATAGCGTATTATTTCGGAGATACTTTGAATCATATAAGCTAATTACTGCATATTAATCTCTTATACATGTATACAAATTAGATAGAAGTTAATTGAATTACTTATATCCAGTTTCGTATTTTTCTGATGATTTCTAGTAATTGTTTTACCGTCCAAACTAAGCATTGCAATTGAAAATACTCATTCGGCAAGTATTTTTATAACAACTGAGAAATGTGATGGCTGTTGTTGCCTTAATACGAGAGAATAAATTGTCATTGAATTAGTTTAAGATAGAAGAATGAATACTCAATTCATGCATTCATTCACACACAAATAAAATATAAATACAAAATTTGCAAACGATTGAATGTATAGTTATAATTATTTGTAGGTATTTTAATATTTTAATATATTTTAGGTTTTAGGCCTTTAGGTTTTTATATTTTAATATATTGTCACATAAAAACATATTTTGTAACTATTTTCACAAAATTCGTGTCACAACATTCAATTAATAAAAATATATTAAATATAAGATGGCTAAATATTTTAAGCTCAAATTAGCTAAATTCAAGAAAAATAATTTTTGAAACTGATGTTATATATGAGTTAAAACTTATATATCAAATTATCATAAAATGTAAAAAGACCTATCTGTGTACTACATAAGTAAAAACAAAGCAAAATTGAAATTGCTTAATTATAAGTAATGTTAAAGTATTGCATAAATTATTTGAAAATGACGATGGACCAATAAAGTTGGAAATCGAGAAAGGATGTATTATGCAGAGTAAAATATATTACATTTTTGAACTAAAAGTGTATTTAGGAATTGTGAGTCGAATTAAATATGTATTAACGAAAATATTGATGAGATTAGATTCTATTTAAATTCGAGATTTTATCAATGTTATATAAGTATGATAAAAAGTAAAAAAAAAACATAAATGATCCAAACAACGTGCCGTTCCTCTTATCCAACTTTGTACTTGAGAGCGTAGCAAATTTACGAGACATTGTTTTATTGTATAACAGCACATATTGAAATTTAATGAGGTTGTAGATGCAAACAGCACTTTCAACTCTCTCTTAAAAATAAAAGAAGGCATTTTCATAAATAAGGTAGAGAATTTAGAAATAATCATTTACAAGATTTGATATTTAAAGACTAAATACTAAATTTGATTAATACATGTTTAAATTTTACTGAAGTAATATGCATTATAGATTACTCAAATGTATAACCTTTCTTTTTTATTAAAATTCCATCAGCCAAGTTTTCAAAACACAACATAAGCTCTCGTCTACATGAAATTAAAAAAATATATATTACGCTATGCACCTAAAGGAAATGTACTTAACATCCTTAAAGTAAGCACACTGTAATAATTATGAAAAATGTTAATGGTTGTTTCTTGTGCAACTAATCCTCAAATGGTTTCTTAGTTTATGAAATATAATTCAAAAAGTAAAGCTGAGATAAAAAGGTAAAAATCCCTATTAAATTATCTTATCTTGCCAATTTTAGAAAATGCAAGGTAAGCTTTAACCCATTTAAATTCTTCTGTTGCTTGGAAAAATGTATTAAAACTTGAGATAGATTATTTCAAGAAAAATGGTTTGTTTTAAATTTAAAAAAAAAAAAAAGTTGAAAAGATGGCCGTGAGAGGATTCCTGGTTCATTAAAATTTTCAAACAGGATATTTCATACATGATGCACAAATGTTGTTTGTTTCAATTTGTTTTAATTAAAAGTTGACTTATCTTGCTAGTTTTTTTAAAAGCTTATGATAAACAGAAAAAAAGTAATGACAATCTCTTTAGAAATGGTTGAAAATAAAATATTTAATATGTATTTGTAGATTACTTTTTTGAGAGTAAAATTTTATGTTTTATAACATTATAAAATAATAATACTATTTTTTCTTATTATGTTATTTCATAAGTCATGATTTAATTAACAGTTAGCATTAACTATAATTTAGAAAGATTGAAATATTCAGTGTCGATAGACATGGTTGAAAGGAGTTCAACGACATACTGTGTGAAAAGTTCTTTCTGTCTAAATGGGACCTGTGAAGATTATGCAAATCATGAGCTTAAATGCTTTTCACAGTGAATCGAGGAAATTTCATTCACTGTGAGCTGATGTTGAGAGAATATTTTAGCCTAAAGTTACAGTTATATTAAATAATTTTCATTTAATTTTATTATTGTGCTGTACGCAATCAAGTATTTGGTTTCAGTTTCTCTTAAAAATTCTTATGAATTTTGTTTCTCTTGAGAATCATTCATTTTAAAGAATTTTTTATAATGTTTCAGGACTTTAAAGTTCATGCGCTTGTAAAACGCACCTACATATGAGAGCACATTCATTTGTACACAATGCATTTTAGAATTGTTTCATTACTTGCTTTAATTTTATATATTTTTATTTATTTCATCGATCCGTAAGTCATTGGAGCATCTGGATACATTTATCATGATTTTTTTTACCTGCTTATAATCATCAATAAGTTCCAAAGTTTTTTGATTAATATGAATAACTAATACCGACTAGTTACACATAATATATTATCGTAACACACCTATATACTATGAAAAACTTAATTCTAAAGCCTAAATCTAAATTTTATTGTGTGTGTGTGTTTGAGTTAAAATTTGTGTGATTTAAATTTTAAAATGAATTAGGAATATTTTGAATTACTAATTTCTGAAGCTTTTATATCAGAACAAAACAAGATAAGTTGTTCATTTAATATTAAGGGTTCTTAAAAACTGAAAATTTATTAAATGATTATCATAATTATTAACGAAGTTATAAAACTATACAAATCTCATTAGAAACATTATGATGTTTATTAAAACACAAATATAATCCTTTATCAAATGTATTAAATAAGATGGAAAAATAATGACATGACACTTTTGAACCATGGAAACATATAAGAGTTAAGGAATCTTTGGATGAATATTTTATGTTTGCTGAATGCACAAGAATATCTTAAAAATTATTATGGTTTTACAATATAAAAAATATGCAACGTTTCTAAAAATGAAAATTTATCAAAATTTATTTCAAGAAATAAATGTTAAAACTATGCTATGATTGTAAATGAACTGTAAAATACACTTTCTTATTGATGATAAGGAAGAAAATAAGCTTTGATTTCAATAATTTTTCTTTTTGATGTAGTTTAGAAAAATGAACAATTGCAGATTGGAGTATTTACTCTATATGTCAGAAAATTCATATATTTAATCAAAGATTTCATGTTTCAAGACACATTTTTATGTTTAACGTTTTAATATTTGTATCCTTTTTTTTACAATCTATTTATTTCTACTACTACCAAATAGTTTAAGAAATAACTGTCATTTTTAATGAAAACATAACGAGTAATTGCTTCAAAAACAAAGGAATATAAATTCCAAGTTTTGCTCTACCATAAAATAGACGCTTGAATACGTTAAATTTATGTCTCGATATTTCTTCGACGTAAAAAATTTCTCTGTCACATAAAAACAAATAAAAATTACATTTTCACATACTAAAAGACTAAAATATTGCTTAGCTAAATTACTTTTCTCCTGAAAGTATCATCCTTAATGATGTCTTTAAAAACATGTTCAGTCATGTCACTTTTATTGATAAAATAATTAATCTTTCCCCTGACAGGTTATGATTAGAGATTTTTTTGAAATTATACTCACTTCAAAAGAAACACTTTTCTTTTTAAATGAAGTCTTTTATCACTATTTTTTCATCAAAAAACAGAAAAATTTGCATAAAGATCAATTTTATTATTTTTTTCTTGAATCAACTCAATTATTATTTTTATCGTGACAGATAAGATGAAAATTCTTTTATCATGTAACTATGATCCAAATAATTCACAGTTGACCCGTTGTGGGATTTTCATATGAAATAATGTCAGAATATTAATTAATAGATTATGCTTCATCTTAAGTTTACTTTGATATTTTCATTTAATGATATTAATTTTTTAATTTTAATTTTTTGTGTTTCCTTTTATTTATATGGAAACAATGCTGTTCTGAAGAAACTTTGATAATTTATTTATAAAGGAAAAAAGAATTTATGAATATATATATATATATATATATATATATATATATATATATATATATATATATATATATATATATATATATATATATATATATATATATATATATTCAGAATCAATAATTTTATTTTACTTAAAGATGGTTTGTGGTTTTAATGCATTCTTTGCTGAGCACACACACACAAATAATAATGAATGTCTCATCTTCCAAATGAAAATAACTATAAGTCTAAATGCAAAAGATATAGCTGTTCTACACAGCTTAAAATAGGAGAGTAAAACTGTAGAGCCATAAATAATATAAAATGAAAAGTATAGATGTAATGAAATATAATACAGATAAAAAGACGAAAAAATGTTATAGATAACTTTTAATCTATGAAACAATGAATAGGAAATACAAAAATAATGCAAGAGAACAAATTGGTTATACATAAAAATAAAATCATTGTTTTTAAATTATTTAAAATGAGATACTTGCCTTTAGAATAGTTATAACAGCCGCCAATTTGTTTTGCAATGAATGCGATACAATGAATTTATCAATGAAACTCTTTCAGGAACACACACTTCTTCATTTTTTAAGAAATATAATCTACAAGTCTCAAATATTAGAGTAAGTATTGTTGCTCTGCTGTCCAGCGTTGTTTCGTCACGTTCTGTCTTGAGGTCAATGGAACAAGCGCTTTTCGCTTACATGTATAAAAGAGTGCCCTGTTGAAGCTAATTTATTTTTATATGATTTTCGGAAGTTTCTCTCGGTTGCCAAAAAATAAAAAAAAATAAAACAGATTTGATAGGTAAATTGCTTGTTTTTTGGACAAACATTTAACAGGGTATACAGATCTTCATTTACAGTGGCAGCACATCAATAACTTGGTTCTGGTAATAATCTAATATTCTCCATTTTTAGAATTGATTCCGAAGTCTTGAATGCCATTGTTTGCCACTTCAATAACATTGCACTCTTCGAGATATTTATTCATTTTCCAATTTTTCTGTTTCACGCTGAGCTATGAATTCCGGTAAGTTGTTTTGTCCCAAAAAGTAAAAGCTGAACAATTAATTTCCACAAGTGAAACAGAGAATAGAAGTATCTGCTTAGTAAGATTTCCCCACTTACGCCAATTTTCTTGTTTTTGACATCTTGAAAAAGTTAGTGAGCTATTTTCTTCCGTTTTCTGTAACTCTTTAAACTGTGGATGTCTTATTTGATGTCAGTAAACCACTTGTATACAAGTACTTGCAAATTTTTGTTGGAACCACGTGTTTCCTTTATTTTGTAAGCAATGCATCTAAGTCTCTTGAGATGATGTAGGCACGCATAGAGATCAAATAATAGTGTAGGTTATTTATGAATCATTTTAGTGGACTGTGTTCACATTTGTTAAATACTATTCTATCAGCTATTCGCCATTTACAGATTTATTGAATAATATCCTTATCCAACTTTTATATTCTCTGCTCTAAAAATGTAAATATGCAGTACATGGTTTCGACTAATATTGGAATCTAGAAGAAAAGGAATATTTAAACAAATTTTATATTTTCAGCTTGAATCTAATATGTTTTGTTACAAATATTAATTATATTGTTGACATATTGGGAATTGGTTTACTTAGTGATTGTTATTTGTCAAGGACAAAAATAACAAGATAACGCCAAATATGTATTAATTTTGTTGAAATCAATATTATTTTCCCAGAACTCAAATTGTTACACTTTTGTTATGTTAAAGAAATGGGAACCTTTCTATACCTAAAATCCTCATTTGACCATGTAGAAATCAGTAATTATTAACATTGGAACGTGAATTGCTGAGTTGAACACTTGGTTTGCATCTCACTATTAGTTCTAGTTAGTTTCTGGCAAACATATAATTAATTCATTTCCTACGTAACGCTATTTTTTGTTTTCAATAAAACAACTATTTAAACTATTTGTAAACTTCAAATTTATTGTTTTAGTCTTCTTAAAAGAGATTTATAACAAAATACAAATTTACTTTTAATATCTAATAAACTTGCACTGCTTAAAAATGCATATTGTAATTAATATGCGTTTGCCAATCCCTGAAGTTGTCTTATTTACTTAATACAGAAGCTTAAAATTGGTTCACACATAAATAAACGTATTTCTTATGTATAGGTATTTTTAATTTTTATCTAATAAAAGAAACATATTCATACATATGTACATAATGACAAAGATTTGTTAGTATCGTTACAATGTAGGATCAGAAATATACTTCAATAAAATTCTAAACTGGCTTAAGCGCAATCAGATTAGGTAAAACAGTTTTAACATTCAAATAATTGCTTAAAGCATATTTGGCTAGTAAATTTTGGGAAAATCTGGGCAAAAAAGAAACTAATTATGCATGAAGTGATCTAGAATAATCAATTTCATGCTTTCTTTACGACAGAAAATTATTTTTCGTAAACTGCTAAAATATGTTTAATCTGGAATAAAAGAATATATTTATGAATCTAAATGTTTCACTTTCTAAAAATTACACACATAAAATTTGATAAAAAATGTAGTTATTATACAGTAATTAAGGAAATACGTAGACTTCACTTTGTTATTTTGTAGCTTCCATTACGTAAATTTTATCAGAAGCTAAGAGAGCAAAGTATTGAAAAGTGATCAATCAAAAAATAAACTAAGCATAAAATTTACTCAGAAGAACGAAAAAATTGTTGATTTCATTAAGTAATATCGTAAGTGAAAGTTCAAGCCAAGAAGTAAAAAAGTTAGTTAATATTAAGGGCGATGCACGTATATCGTCATCAAATTTAGAAGTGCATTTTCGTTAATGGATGTTAATAATTACAAGGACAAATTTGAATAGTATGAGAATATAAAATTAATGATGAAATACTTTATATGTGTGGATGTGAAAGAGAAATCGTGGTATTTATCGTAAAATTTATACTTTTAAATGATAATTAAATCTTATTGTGTGTGATTTTTTTTATACATTTAAACATGAAATTGTATTTCCTGATGTTATTTGCTTACATTTTTATTCCAAGATTGCGCTGAATTTCTGTTATCGCTATGATTCTATAGAAAAGATTTTTCTGATATTGACAATTTAATAAAATCGCTACTGCATGTTGAGGAATGACAAAAGGTATGGGTTAACATTCAAAGTATCAAATGTAATATTTTCTTTCCTTCAGGATGTTTCTTAAGGTTTTAGATGATAGTAGTGTTAAAAATCTTGCTTTTTTGTACACAATGAAATTGGAATAGGCATTTATCCTCTTTTACAACCCTATTTTTAAAATGAATTTCATTTAATGAAGTGAAAGAGAGAGGAAATCTATAGTATTTGTTACTTTGAACATCCATAATAATTCTCTAAACAAGTTGTTGACAAAAAATAAAGAGATATATTTGATTTTAAAATTTACTTATTTAATCTCATAGTGTTTATATATTTAATAGAAAAATATATCTTATAAGGAATGCTTATTGATTTTCCTGAACTTGTTTGGTTATATATATGGTTATAGTATTATATATATATATATATATATATATATATATATATATATATATATATATATATATATATATATATATATATATATATATATATATATATATATATATATATATATATATATATATATATATATATATATATATATATATATATATATATATATATATATATATATATATATATATATATATATATATATATATATATATATATATATATATATATATATATATATATATATATATACATATATGTATATATATATATATATATATATATATATATATATATATATATATATATATATATATATATATATATATATAACACACACACATATATATATATAAACATATTGCAAATATATGAAATGGTTCAAAAGTAAATAGTCACAAAATAAGTATGGATAATTTATTTGATTAAATATTAAATTAAGAAATGATTTGCTAAATCTGTTGCGTGGATGAAGCAAAAGAAAATCTGTTACTATTAAAAGATGTATTTGATTTACTCAAAATTTATAGGAAAGAGTAAAATTTTAACTGAAATTCTTGGTATTTGATATGCTTCATCCGGAAATCATACTACAGTTCGAAAAACATCTTTGTAACTGAAATTAAAAAAAGAGCGACTTTTTAAAACATTTTAGATTATTGATAATAGTTTGTCCCATTATATACAAGAAACGGATAATGTTTTCACTCAAAAGGATTCTTGTAAAAACTCTAGCATCATATTAATAATTTCTAAACTCGAACTATTGTTAAGTATAAGGAACTGTATGGAAAAAAATTTGGATTTAATATTTCATACATTCAATTCTTTATATTCTTAATACAATTTTTTCATTTTTTACTTTCTTGAAAAATCACATTAAATTTTTTAAATTTATTTAATGAATACAATGTCATTAACAAACAAAAGAAAAAAAACTGGTCATGAATTTTGAAATTTTGAGGGCAATTATTGGTGACATCTTTAATAAGAGTACTGTGTATTCCATTCAATACAATTTAACCTTAAGAGAAATATATAACACAACATCATAACACTTTCGATATCTTCAAAAGCCCTTTTGATTAATCGATGTTTTCTCAAAAAATATCCTAAAATATCTGGACTTAAATTTGTTAATTTTTTCGGACGTTTTTCTACTAACATCATAAATAGTTTTTTTATATTAAGACATTAAATATTGACTTCAATGAATTATTAAATAGTGATATTAAAAAATTGACGTAATTAGTAACTTTCCCAGAAAAAGGAATGAATACATTAAACTCTCAGTTCGAGTATATTTTGTTTCTTTGGCATTACAATAAAAAATTATTGAAGGAAAGAAAGATTTTAAGCATCTGTGTGAAGTTTATTAGTTATCATTCAGATATAAGCTTTTGTTAATCTGACAACAAATTGTTATATTTGTAGTGAATCTCACAACTTATACTACCAAATTTTATTTTTGTAAAATAAATTTACTTTATTTGACACTTGAGATCATAAGTCATAACGTAATTTAATACATATTTTTATTTTTTTTTATTCTATTAAAAACTAGTAGTCTATCACACCAAAAATTGATGTCTGACATAGAAAATTTCCCTGGTAAAATAAAATGAACCAAAATCAAGAAGAACGTAGCACTCTCAGCACAAAACCAAAGAATGACTAAATTATGAGGCACTCTTTGGTATAAGGGCAGTCTTCGGAGCAAGGTTTGGATTTGACAGTGATGAACGATTTCCTTTTGACTTAAGTCCTGCTTATCAACGAGACAGCCCCTTTGGGAGAAGACTCCAGAAATCTAAAAAAGAAAAAAAATCTTCAGTAAATAATATAAAAAAGAATCACTAGGAAAGTAAACACATTTTCGCATCGAACATATTCGATGAAATCGGCCCATTTAATGGAGCAATTTCTTTCGTAGTCCAATTTTGTGCGTGGTTGAAGAAATCCTAGTTCTTTCCTTTTCTATAAACTTTGTGGATGACTAATATATCTCGTTAAGTAAGAGCAGTGAAATCGAACATCTGGGAGGTCCACAAAATCTGAGTTACTTCACTAGAAGTATCTCAAGAGATTCCGTTCTTTCCTCAATCATAGCTTTACCCAGTATTTTCCGAAATTTATTTATTTTGTTATCGAAGTGTTAATCGCATAAATTCATAAGGTAATAAAAAAGTAGTTTTTTGATTTGATAAAAAGTTTAAGTGATTCGTACAAAGTCAAACGATTATGTAAGAATATATTTAGTAGCATATTTGGGAAAATCATACAAAAATGTTGAAAAAAAATTGATTTATGTAGATTTTTGATGCCCAAAAATTTTTTTGCATACTCCTTTATTATTTGAAATGTTTATATTAATAGGAAAAGAAGTATATTAGGTATTAAGAGCATTACTTTATTATTAAATATACTTTAATGTTATTTAGTCCAATACCAAAATGCTTCTCATTCATATTATACAACAATGGAAGTATTTACTTAAAATACATTGGATATCAAATTGATATAGAGGAAATATATACTACACAAATAATTAGAGAGATTATAGTTTTTTTATATTTTAAATATAATTATAATTCAAAGGATTGCCATTTTTAATGAATTAAATTTATTTGTCGTGTTATTTTTCAAGTGAGACATTTTAGAAGTTTTAGTAGAACTTGTAAAACAAAGGTGTATCATTTGAGGATTACAGAGGAGTAATGTTGACTACAGAGATTTTAGATTAATCTTTCGATAAATTGTTATAGTGTCGGAAATAGCAAAACAACAACTTTATGAAGAAAATAGACTTTTATAAGAATAAACACCTGTTCGGACAGTGACTTAAGCATTTTCGTCCCATAGTACACGTAACGACAAACATCTGAGCCCATAGTGCCCATGAAGAACTTAGTTACAGTGAATACAATCTAATCACAAAAATTAGGGCCCATAAGTAATGTTATTTAAATTTTTATTCCTAAATTCCTTCACACAAAATAAGAATATAAATGGATTCCAGTTTAATTTCCTATTCACACCTCATGAGAACACATTTAAAAATATAATTAATACCAAAATATTAAGTGATTTGTAAGTTATATAATTTCCACATGTACAAGTAATTGATTATTTATTTGCAAAATATTTTGACTCTGAACGATGAAAATTAATTACGGTAGAAAACATTGAACATATAAATTCGGCAATAATTTTGAAATTAAATATCCGTAAAATAATGTTTATCTTTCTTTATTTATAATTAATATTAAATACAATAACAATTATTTAATCTTGTTAATATGAAATTAATAGTTCAAAGTGTAAAATTTTGGTTCGACACACTTTGTTAGAAATTCAAGATCATAATTTGAAAAGAATGAAGTGTGTCAAAATCTGATGCTTGGTTCAGAAACATCAAAAGTATGTGTAGACGGTGAAATTTGTAGATTAAAGTTGATAATTAGGTTATCAACACAATTAAATATTGTTGATACTCTAGAGAAAATTATACTTTATATTTTGACAAAAAGCAACACATCTTGTTGCTAAACATAGCTTGAATTTAGTAAAGTTACTCAATTCATAAATTCTAAATGTTTATCAGAATTTAGTATAGTCGGAAACATTTGAAAATATATTACCATGCAAATAAAAATAGAAATAATAATTTTCGAATGTAAAACTTTCAAAGAGGATTTTTACCCGAACTTTATATCTGAGTTTTCAAAAACTATTGGATTGACTGGATGGTACTCGCTTGTATGCCTTTTTAAGGAAAGAAGACAATAAAAATATCTTCTTAAAACAACTTCAACTAATGCAGAAAAGCTGATTTTTTTAAAAGTAAATTTCCACGTGTTTTCTTTACAAATGCCATTGCATTGTATCAGAAAAAAGAAATAGAAACGTGAATTTTTCATTTGTGACTTCAGAACTTAAAAAAAATCTAATAGATGCATTTCTGTATTGGAAATTCAGGATAGGAATTTGTATATCCTGAATTTTCATTTTTGTTATATTCAGATATGTAAAGTAAGGTATTATCTCGGCTGGAAGATTGCGAGTTCAAAACTTGGGCTAGCTGAAAATCACCGTGTTCACTAATTTAAGTTCAGCATGGAAAAATTGGCTTTTATGTGGAATACAATTGCTTAGCACTAAAAGAATTAACAAAAATTAAATCATTAAATTACTGCTTATAACGACGAGAAGCCGAAAATGGTTGGGCATTAGCAAATAACAAACAGCATTTACAGGATCTAGATTTGTAAGATCATATTACAAATCCTGTATCATTTCTGCATGAAATTTTGATTGTTTCTTCAAAAGTGATTTTTATTTTGTTAAGCTGCTTAAAGATAATCAACCAATTTATTAAAATTAAGGACATTTTAATGCAGCTATGATCACAATTTATAATGCTTATGGAATTTATAGGGAAACATATATTAATATAATTCTATTTATATAAACATTCATGAAACACACTACATAAATATAGGTAAACGTATGTTTATTTAAAAAAAGATTTTTAGATGGAATAAAATTGCTTGGTTCTGAAAGAATTAACAAAACTTAAATCCTTTAACAGCATCTGAAATTATTTACCTGCAATTAAGTTTAATTTAAATAGGATAAAATTAGTGCAATTTTATCAATTAGACCTACATTCTAAATTTTCATCATATATAAAAAGAAATTACTTTATGACAGTATTTTTTAAAAACTCCAGGTCAAAATGCAGTAGAAAATTATTAAAAAAAGATCAGCCTATTTTAATTAAAATTCAAACCTTTGAAATCTCTTTCTCTCTCAATACATATGATTGTCAATAAACTTCTTATTAATATATTTTATAACTAATAAAGAATTTAATAAATATGTGATATAATTAAAAACATTGATAAGATAAATGAGAAAAATTTATTAATAACTTCCATAAAATTTGCTCACTGTATAAGCGTGTCACAATAATTATTTTTTTTCTGTAACAAATTTCTAGTTTTTTATATTACTGAGGAGGAATAGTTCATAGTAAAAGGTTTCTTTTTAATTTTTATCTTTATTAAAATTTGTGTATATATATATATATATATATATATATATATATATATATATATATATATATATATATATATATATATATATATATATATATATATATATATATATATATATATATATATATATATAAATTAAAATAACTATTTTTTTATTCGCAATTTATTAAAATTATCTCTTAAATCAAAGTAAGGAAATTCAAAATGTCTTGCTACTTAATAAAAATTCATTGTCAGTGTAACACAAAATTTTGTTGGATAAGGAATAATTTTCACCTATTTTATAGAAAATGCTGAATTGAATGGTAATCCAAATCTATTTCTAATGCTAAAGTAAATTATATATATTGCATAACACAAGATAAGTGAAATAATTTAAAAATAATTATTAATCTCTTACTTCTTTATAAGGGATTCTACATGGTTTCAAAGAATTCAAATGGAACATGTGTTTTTATTTTATTACATACCATTTGACTTTTTTGTTGTTTTTAGAATTGATAAAAAATTTTACATGCAGAATTTAAAGTACCGTTTCTCCCCAAATGCTTAAACTATTGAAACGTTGCATGTTAATATTGTTATTAACAAGATCAAAGGTGGAAACCAACATAACCGAAGCCCATCTTTAATTAAAATTCTTTTTGAACACCATAAAAGCAATGAATACAAGAAGGAATTAAACAGTGCATTTCTCTAATTTTGTTAATTTGAACACAACGGAAAGCCACATATATGTTTAATTTTAGTGATATTTATTATTTTATATATTCATAAACATTCAAGAGTTTTCATTTTAATAAACAAAACTATTTTATCAAATGATTTATTTCTCCTAATAAAACATTGCTGAAAGAGAAATTGATTAGAATAGTGAAGTAAATAAAATGAATGACAATCTAAAAATTTTATAATTTTTCAAATTTTGAGTGTCCTCTACTACTATCAGGGCTAAAATATAATAATATGTCATAATAACATACAGTGATTAATTTTAAAAGAGTATAAAACAGTTGTAATAACTTTTTGATTAAAAAAATAGAAATAAAACATATTTCAAAATAAGTTTGTACTTATTTTGAAATATGTACTACTAAGCTGTATTCTTGTGGGATAAAATTATTTTATTTATTCAAATAAAACCATCTATATTACTTTTGATGTGAAAAAGAGACTCTAATAGGTAGAATAGATTACAGTTACAGGCAAGATGCCTAAAGCAGTTCCCTAATCATATCTGATGAGGTACTTTCATGATCCATTACTAAGTTACGGTTTCAGGATGGAGTTCTCGAATAGAATTAAACCACTAGCACACTGCGAAAAGTTTGCACGAAGTAGAATAGTTTATTTTGTTTCATTTTATTTGCTGAAAAAGTAAAATGCTTGCAATTATATATATATATATATATATATATATATATATATATATATATATATATATATATATATATATATATATATATATATAGTATGTATATATATTACAGAGTATGCTGGATGTTTTCCATTGGAAAAAGTAAAAGTTAAGATTGATTGATATTTCGCTGCAGGATTATTTCCTTAGGATGAAATCCTAAAATAATCCTTTATTGTGATTATTATACAGACTTGTATGTTATGTTAAGTTAAATAGCAGTGCAATTGGTGATTCAAAGTTACTATGTTGATCGGTATTTTCATAACTCTTAGAGCATAACAAAATACATTTGATATAGAAGAAAATAATTTTTGATTTATTGAATAGTAAAAAAATATCGCTTTATTAATTTGATTTTTCAGCCCTATCTAAAGTATATTATCATAATTATTATATGTATGTATATTATGATGTATTTACACTTATGTATATTATATGTATTTACATTTATGTATTTATGTATAATACATTACTCACACGTTTTTTGAGTGGCGATATTAGGTCCCTTTCTTTTCAACAGGGCCAGAGAGTCTTTCTGGAGTGTCACTGGTGCAAGGCTGATCAGGCCTCCCCGAGACAAAATCTTGACTGTCTGACTTTTACTGTGAACGAGGTTTTGGAGAAACCTATTTTATTTTTAGACTTTTTAATGATTTTTGTTTTATGGAGATGGTTTAGCTTAGCTACACCATCTGGGATTAGAAACAACAACAACAACAACATTTATGTTTATGTGGAACATTTGAATAAGATTAGGAGTCTTAGAAATATCTGAAGCCTTTTATAAGTTTGGCTCATCTAGCATTTTCCTCAGATTTGAATCAATACCATAATTTAAGTTCACCATTCTAAGCTATTTTCTATTTCAGCCCTATTCTAAGTTCCGAATAATAATGAGAGAATGATGTCATCAAATTTTTTTATTTTCTTCAATTTGATGATTTGATTGGTTATTACAATTTGATATAGGAATTTATTCTTAATATTATGAATTTGTACTGCTATTACAGCTAATGCTATTCATTTCGTTTTAACATCAATTGAAAAGTGCTTGTTGGATTCGAAAATAAATTATTAAGTCATGTTGTAGATCACATTAATAATTTATACCAATAAGCAAAACAATTATCAAATAGGAAATCCTCTAATTGGATAAAATTAAATGCTTAAGTTAATCAAATATTTCTTTTAAACCAATGACAATTTTTACTTATTTTAGTTATCTCTCTCAGGTAAACAAATATTATAATATAAATTCAATATATATTGATAGTAAATACTTAAATCTATAGGAATTTGAATAATTAATATCATTTTATTGAAAAATTCCCTATTTCTTGGATACCACTTTTTGAATATTAAATGTTATTTCCAATCCTATGAGATATTTGTTTTTAGCCATGCATTTAATGTAAACATTAAAAGTGTCTGAGAAAAGTTTTTTTACCAGTTGATTCTCATTTACAAGGGTTCATAGAGTGTAAGGATTAATGAGTGTAGTGCGCACATCTTGATCAAAGTTAAAAGAAGAAAACAATGATGTATTTCTTCAAAAACTGGAAGATAAAAAACAATTTATTATTCATATGCTTTCAATTTCTCCTTGCAAAATAATTAGACACTGATAACACATCTAGTAAAAGAACAGTTAATATGAGCAACTAAATATTTTTCATATTACTTTTTTATAGCATTTTATTTTTGTTCTAAGATGAATCAGAATTGGCTTTGCGAAAAATACACTGTATAACATGCATAAATTAAAATTCTGTTTTTAGTGTTTGGTATGACAGTTTTGATGATTAAGAATAGGTCATAAATGAAAGGTAAATTGAAGAAAAAGTGATTAAAAATCAGTGAATTAAAATTAAACAATAAAATAGTTTCTCGAAGTGAATGTGTGAGTGCACTCGAAGGTACCTAATTTTCATTTTTTTATAGTAACGAAATGTTAAATTTCTAGCCAATGTAAGCAAAGTATGCGTGACGTCAATTCACTAGAAAAGAGTAACTATAAAAGAGTTGAATAAAAAAAACAATTTCTTGGATAAATGTAAAATTAATTTATGATCCAAAAAATTAATACTATTGTTAACTCTATTTTCTGGAAAAAACATTGTTATTTTTAAAATGACTATTATATTAAGGTTTGTTTAAGGTACAAGGAGAATTCAGGTATTGAAGTCGAATCAGTACCATGATCTTCATAATAAGCATTCTCTAGAAGACCTTTCCCTCATAATATTGGTAATTCGTCTTTCTATCAGCAGAGCAGCTCTCTGTTCTAACTAGTAACAGCACATTAGGCTGGTTTCGATTAATAATGTAGACATGATGGGTTGGCCAGTTTTTTACATGGTTTCAAACATACATAAAATACTTGAGATCATTTGTCCAGTACTGTTCACAAGAGTAATACATAATAATAGTATAATAAAACTTAAAGCTGAAAATTAACCAATAAATGAGAAGAAATATTAATAAATATTTAAATTTAAAATATTCATCATTGATTGTGCTTTGAAGAAAATGTGCTGGTTTTAAGAGAACAAGTAGACTTTTCTGAATATTAGTGATTAATTAATCAATCTACATTATATATACGTGAATGAAATATGAGAAAATGATTGTGATTAAAAACACTGCATGTTCCTTTCATTTTGAAAATGATATAGCAAGATTTTGAATATAAATTTTAATAATAAAGGCAAATTAACCAGATATTGAATATTGACATAAATACTATTTCTTAAAAGAAAATTGATGATTTGTGCTAGATGTGTTATTAACAATTTAAAATGAAATCAAGAATTTTTATTAAGTAGTCACCACATAGAGTCATTTGCTCCGACGTAAAATGGAGATAGACACTACTGGAGCATTCCACCTATGTTCCATATTTCAGACATAATAATACCATAGCATGGTGATGCGACCATGTCTTTTTCAGTTATTTGTCCTTGGTTCGATCTTAGTGGCTGTAAAGTAGTAGGAAATGAGTGCCCTGTTTTTGCTTTGTTTCATGCATGTTTATTGGGCTGAAAGTCTTCAAATCTTTAGAGTTTTCTCCATTGAAAGATGCAACTATATATTCTAGGAAAGTTCTCTTAGAAGGAAAATATGCAAAAGATACTCAAACAAAAATAATGATGATTTTCAGTTATTAGTCTATCATCTAGGTGATGTCAAAAATTTAATTATTTAAAAGAAACAGTTAAAAAGTAAAACTTTAGTTGATAGTTTATGATGAAACGTTTTATGTAAATTTAATATCTTCATGAGAAATGGATGTCTTTGAGTAAATTTCAAAATGTTTGGAGTACATATAATTGCTGGACTACTAGAAACATACTTTCAGTAATAAACATACGCTGAATTTAAATTACTGCAACTTTTGTTTTCCATAAATAATGCTGTTTTTCTCAAAACATTAAAATAAGCAAAATAAAAAACATTTACTCTCACTTCTTCCGGAAAAGCACCTATCATCTTATACTAGGCATGAGAATAATATATTTATTTTCTATGTAATTAAACTGTCTTATTTTTTAACAGTAAAAATATCCAGTTTTTGGTTGAAGGATCAAGAATCTTATTTTAAGCAAATAAATGTAAAATAGTTCTTGATTTTGTATCATAAAATATTCCATTTAAAATGTTAACTCATTTAAGTTCAAACTCTAAAAAAAAACGGATTAAATATGCAAGTTATTTTGAAAGATGAAAAAGAAAAACAAGTACTCTGTTCACGAAATGTTGTATGAAATGGTCTTTTCTATGTATGCTAAAATATATATGTTGCTAGATCTCTGAAATCGTAACAACTATAAAAGTAGGTTAAATGTTGCGAAGAAAAGGGATGCAAGATTTCTTTTTCTTCTTTTTTTCACTTTGAAATAGTACTTCCTTCAGCAATTTTTCATTTCACTGAATTAGAAAATGCGACGCCCAAAAGTTACAATATCTTAGAATATTTTGATCATGCTCGAGTTAAACTTATTTTTCAAAAGAATACTTTTTTTTATCTAGTTTTTTACTTTTTACATTAAAGTTTCTTTTACAAATGTAGAGCGCATTATGCTTTTGTTAAATTAGATTTTTTAACGCTTGTATCGGAAGAGAAGTAAGAAAATGAGGGAGGAAAGCTGATTTTTTCTGAATGAAGGTATACAATAAAGTATCCAATTTCTCTCGCAAATAAGTATATGAGCCAATAAGCAATGTATTTGCTTTAACTGCTACATCATTGTCATTTATTAGGAATGAATCAATTTTATTAATAATTTTTTTAGTTATTTTTATTGTTATAAATTAAGGCAAACCCTCTGTCTCTCTCGTAGGAGTTGTGATCGATTCCTTACGAGAGATGATCTCACTATTTGAAGATTAAAAATCGATAGAATGCATTAACTTATGATCTACATTGCATCCATCTTTAATCATCAAATAGCGAGATAAAGCATTCAGCAAAATATAAATAGTATAATTGTTTGCAGTTTAATATTTTTCACAGTTTGCAATCGTTGAAGTTTTTAAATCAGAGTTGAAGAATAAAATTATGATTGAAATTATTTAAGGTAAAATTTGTGTAATATAGCTTTATAATTTGTTGTGGTAGGTTTTATTTACAATGAATAAATTATTTTTGGTGTAAAAAATATTATATATTTTTCAAACTACCTGTTGCTGCAATAATTGAAAATGTGTGTTTCTTGTAAAAATAATTATAAGTACAAAATCACAAATTTTAAAAGAAAATAAATAATTCTATTAATGACTAATGTTAATAACGCCAGCATATATATATATATATATATATATATATATATATATATATATGTATATATATATATATATATATATATATATATATATATATATATATATATATATATATATATATATATATATATATATATATATATATATATATATATATATATATATATATATATATATATTAATAATATTTAAAAAGAATCTAATGAAGCTTAAACATAAATGTTTTAATTTAATAAAACTAATCTAATTTTTTTCAGTTTCATTTTTGCTATAAATTATGAAGCTATAAATTTTCTTTTAATTCTTACAAAGTAGAGAAAATTAATGGGATTCTTTTTCCTAACGTATTTGGTTTTATGTAAATGAAAAAAACTTTTAATGCTTGTCTGAATTGCTATAAGTAAATATTGGGAAAAATAATCATTAAATTTTACCTTATTTTTTCATTTTTTATTTTATAAGCAGTTTTATTTATTCATTCATTTATTTACATACATTAAAGACTTCAGATGCATTTAAAATATAAAAAATAAAGAGGTTTCAATGCGTTTATAAAAACATTATTACAAAGTATTCTTTTTACTTGTAAAGTATATCTAAATTAAAAATTTTACACCGTGTAATTTAAAAATTGGGAGAATTAATTTAAATATTTCTTTGTATATTTTTTAATTGAAAGTAGGATGTAAACTTAAAAACTAATTACGCCAGATTTTTACCTCACTATAGTGCTTTTTTTCTCAATATATTTATACTTTTCTTGAATTTTTGCAAGAAACAATCTCTTGCTCATGTTTTCAGAATTTTTATAATTTAAATGATCGACTGGAATGTTTTTCAAGATAGACATTTCTCATTTATTCCTTCTCTTCATTTACGAATTGGCTTTAAGAAGTTATTTCTACTTTAAGAATGAATCATGTTTTATTCATGCTAACTGGTAAAATATTTCTTGATGAAATGTATTTCATGATCCACATCGATGCAAAAAAAAAAAAAAATACTTAAATTTGAGATGTAATATCTTTAATTCAGGTTTTAATCAGAATATCTTAAATCAAATATTTCCTGTTTTAATTACCTATTTGTTTTTTTCTAGTTAAACTAATGAAATGTTTCATCCAAAAAAGCTACAAGGATTTGTAATTTATGTGTTTCCTATAAGGCATTTCACATAAATTTTCCTTTGATTAACAACTTGCACGGGCCGTTGAACCTTTTTACACAAAATGTAATTTTTGTAGTAATAAGGAATAACTCAGTTAAATTAAAATTTTTAATAAATATTTCTTTGCACCTAATGATATGATAGATGCATAATAAAGCGCATTTAAATTATATAATTTAGAGGAAATTAATTTTCTAATTTTTCATAATCCTCAAAAATTTTTGAAGTTTTATTCAGGATTTTTAATTTTAAAATTTGAGCAATATCATTTAATCTTATGATATATCATACGTTTTCTTGGTCTACAAATTTATTAAATTATTCTTTTATGTTTTAAATAAATACTACTGATTATAACCATTTGATATTATCAAGCAAAATTTTTGTATCACAAAATGTAAGTATTTAGCATTTTTGTTCGATAAATTGATTTTTGTTTGCGAATATTTTCGAAACAATTAAAATTTCAATGCGAAAGATCTTATTGAATTTATATTAATTTGAAAAAAATTATTGATTGATTTATTTACTGTAATCTACTTCTCGACATATTTTTCTAATTATTCAAGAAATTATATTCATTTTCAAATGTTTAAAAAATTCACAGAAATTTTTAAATTGCATTTACTTTTCTTCCTCTGAAATAAATTAGATGATTTATAAACTTAGTTTACAATTGTTATTTACTTTCGTTATTTTGTATTTTATTTTGCTAAATTTCAAATGTATGTATGTTTATAATTTAGAAATATTTAGTACTAAAAACAAAATTTTAAACTTGAGGAACATTTTATAAATCGACAATTAATAATTCAATGACAAAGTTTTAAATTCATAAGATGTTTTTAATATTAAATATTTTTAACTTTTCTTGAAATCAAGAATATTTGTATTTACACAAGAAAATTGAGAGAAATAGAATTAATTATTTCAAAGCCTGAAATAATTTGCTTCACTTATTGAATTATATTTTGTTAAAGTGGCATAATTATAACTGGTTTTCTGTTGAATCTATATCTATCAAAAAGAGTTTTAAAAATGCATTTTATCCAATCTGTAGTTTAAGATTTGCCTTAATCCATTCTAAACACACAGGAAATCAAATATAAAAACAAAAATGTATCTTCTTCTTAATTTATATGAAGTATCGTAAAAATAAATAATTTATACTTAGGCTTCACACAATTTTTATATTTAATCAAGAAATAACTCATGAGTCATGTTTTATTCTTCTATTACAATTATTAATCCAACCTTTAGGTTTTGTTTAATTTAGAAGTAAAATTATTCTTTTTTCAAATTGTTCAATTAATCTTTCAACATTTCAACATACGGGAAATTAATTTCAAGCTTAGACTTTGCTTTTAATAAAATTTGATAAATATGTACTGGAAAGCTTTTTTCATATACAAATACAAAATCGATATATTTAGAAGTTCTCTCCTTCCCTTTTTCAGTTAATACTTCATATTTCTTTTAAAATAATATAAATCAAAGTTTGTTTTCCGTTATAATTGTAGTGCACCTCAATTTCAACTATATAAAATCAATCAGCATTCACAAAATATTTGCAGAAAAATTCATTTTTTATAACCTTCTTTTTAAAACAAACAGTTCATGAAATTTAAAGTGTAAAAAATAAGTGATCCTATTAAATTTTGCATAAAAGATTTTACTTTAAAAAAATAATGCAATTATCATTTATGCCAAATATTGCTTATTTTATTTACTAGACCCATAATTTTATTTATAAGGTTCACTTAGATCAGTATTGCTATTAAGATTAATCTAACGTCATGGATAATATGATTTACTTATTAGTATCCATCAAAAATATTTTTTTCACTGAAAACAAAGGGATTTTTTGCCTTATAAGTAGAACAAATCTTGTCAAATGTTGATGACTCTATTCTCCCTTTTATTAATCTTGAGATCATATGAAATCATTTTCATAATAGTGTAAGATTTGTTTTTAATTCAATCTGTATTATATGTTAATTTATGAATAAAAAATAATGCATGTTATTGCTTCTTATTTTTGAAACTAGGTTCAGGACAACTCATTATTTAGCTAATTCCGCAAACATTTATATGAAGTAGCAATAAAAATTAATAATTAAGTTGTCTGTTCGAAGTTGGGTAAATAAAAAATTATTAAATTTTAAAATATTACGTTTAGTATTGTAATGCACTATACATATACATGAGTAGGTGTTTCAAAAAATAAGGTAATAAAAACTCTAATGGGTGTGCAAATTAAGATGGAGATGGTTGTCCAGTAATAAGACAAAATCTTAGTTAGAAGACGGGTGGGTTAAAGGAAACATGGTCTGCATTTGAAATAAACAGTGTAATAAGGATTTTGTGTTTAAAGAAAAACTCTTCAGCTGAAACTCACCGGTAACTGTTGGAAATGTATGGTAAACGAGTTATGTCACGAAATTAGGTCTCATTTTTGTGCACGGAACTTGACAATCGCAGTACAGATTTACGAGATGAAAGTCATGTGGAAAATTTGTGAAACACAATAAAATGTTATATTTTATGCTGATCCTCTGTCCTTTTTAATTGTCCTCACGTTTAGCCTATCTACTACCGGTTATTAATTCTTGCAATTCAAACGCTGTTTAGGGTTTTTCACAATTGAGATCCCGTCAAAACACAAAACATTTGGTTTGGCTATTTGATATTCTTGAAATTTTCTCACTGCAGCCGTAACTACTTGAGTGACACTGTTGTTTTCCATATCATTCTTGAGCATATACCTCAAAATACCTTATGCCAAAATTTCATTAAATTTTTGTGAATGGTATGATAGTTAGGGGCAAAATGTCGTAATAGTCTTAAGAGTTTTATTGTAATCGCCCTATATATATATATATATATATATATATATATATATATATATATATATATATATAAATAAATAAATAAATAAATATATATATATATATATATATACGTATATATATATAGTTAATAGTATACTTTATAAAATACAATGAATATAATGATAGAAAATACAATGAAAAATGCCAAATGGAGAATAGTACATTAACAATATTAAAAGAAAACAATACATTGAAAATATCAAATGGAAGGAATTACATTGAAAATACTTGAAAGAAATTTCAAAGAAAAATATCAAAGAAAGACAGATATAAATAATAAAGTACCAATATGGCCAGCTTCGTCAGGGGGTGTTGACCACATTGGCACAAATTATGGCTTTTATGCAATGGCCCAAGACATGGTCTTAAAGAAGCTAGTACACCTCAAAGCCATATCAAAAATTCAAACTAAAGTATCAGACCAGAATAAAAGACGTAGAATTTAATCTAAAATATATAAGTAGAATTTAATCTAAAATATATAATGTATAAGTCAAAATCCAATGTTGCCAAAATACATTTAATTTTTAATAATCAAATTAAAACCATATCTAAATACAAATCCAAATCTGCAAGAACCTCAACAAATACATAAATTAGTGACTAAGTGTAAACACTATCGGCATTTCAAGCTTCTTATAAGACCTTCAAGGCTTGGGTGACCCTTCTGTAGCATAAAACTACGCCTCTTATAAGCAATGCTCTACTAGCCAAATACTGTTTAATAAATTTAGTTGGAATGCCATTATGAGTTAAAATATTTTCTAGTCTATTTATTTGTTTATTGATGTTATTTAAATTATTACATGTATTGTATATTCTATTAAGTTGATTAAAAATAATATTTCTATAAATTTTAATTGAAATGTTTGAATTCCAGAAAATCAGTTTATTAACTTTGAAATTAAAATTATTAGTTTTATCCTATATGTCAGTAAATGTGTGGTTGTCTTTTATCGTAATTGAAATATCTAGAAATTCAGTTTTTAAGTTATCAATATTAGTTTTAATTAATTTTAATTCCTTAGGATATATATTATTGTAAATTTTATTGAATTCTAGGCAATTAAAAATTATTAAATCGTCAATATATCTGTAAGCAAAAGGCATTTGTATAATAAATGATTTTTCATAGTAGTTTAAAAATAAATTTGCCAATATACTTGAAAATTTGGAACCCTGGGGAATGCCGTTAACTTGTAAATAAATATTTTCTCCATAAGAAATATAATTATTATAAATACAAAATAAACTTAGGTCTTTCCAAAAATTTATATCGACATCCAATATTGAATTAAAATCATAAAAATAAAACAAAATAATATCAAAAAGTTTTTCAAGTGGAATACTGGTGAATAAATCTTTGAAATCATAAGTGGAAACATCATTAATTTTATTGGCAGAAATAAATTCAATGATAGGTTTATTATTCTTAATTATCCATGTATTATTTGAATTAGTAATGTTATTTAAGATTATATTTAAATAATAAGAGAATAGATTACCAAATTTGTCTGCATAAGTGTTGCTTCCACATGTAATGAACCGATATTTAACAGGTTTTTTTATGGAATTTCGGATACATTGTAATATATGGAATTTTAAAGTTTATGTTTTTAAGTTTTTTAGCAAATGCAAGAATTTTTTTAAAAATTGTTGTTTTGTTTGAATTAATAATTTTGTAAATAGTTGAATTGGAAATTTCTTCGTTTAGTAATTGGTAGTAAAATTTTTAACAAATAAAAGCATAAATATTAGATGCTTTATCTACCGGTGTAATAATGAAAAGATTTTGTATTTCTTTTATATGCTTTTTTAGAAATTTTTTATTTATGCCTTTAAATTTTAAATTATTTATATTTGCTTTAAATTTGTAGTAGAAATTTCATTTCTATTGTGAGAAATATTCTATTGGAATTGAATAAGTATTAGAGGTTTTAAAAATAAATGTATCGATATCATTAATAAAAAATTTTAGAATTTGTTTGTGGTTATAATAATTATTTTCTAGTCTATTTAAATAATAAGATATATATATATATATATATATATATATATATATATATATATATATATATATATATATATATATATATATATATATATATATATATATATATATATATATATTTACTTATTCTAATTTAATATATTTAATATCTTTATTTCATTCCTATTGCATTTCTATAATTTAAGATACAATGCAATTTAAGAAATAGGAAACTAATATTCACACATATTCTCTTTATAAAGTATCACAATATATTTATACGGAACATTATGAAGAGTATAATAATTAAACTAAAACAATACCCTTTAATGGATACCTTGATCCTTTGGATATCAAGAGCGAAGATATTTGTTTTAAGCATTTTAATAGAGAAGGAGAGAGCGTGTGTTGCTCATACACACTGCTTTGATAAGATTTATTATATGAACACAAATAAGCAGTAGTTTGTTACGAATGGGGGAATATATCAATTGTTTTAAAACTGTATATACTGTGAAACTATTGGAACATATATATATATATATATACTTTTTTTGCAATTGAAATCTACAGGTGAGGAAATACATTTGATAAAATGGTGGATCAATTTTCGCGATTCATCCTTTTGAAATTTGATTATGGATCCAAAAACAAAAGTAGAAAAATGTTCCCCACCCAGCAAATTTCTCTTCGGAAATTGTTCTTGGAAGCAAATAAAATGTAAAGAAATAGAAAACGTGAGACATTGAAGTAGAAAAAGGATGTCCAATATACAATGTATCTACTATCCTTAAAATGTTATCGGATACCGTTGATTATTTCAAAAGTATAATGCATTTTATTACCCTACAAATTAAGTTTTCCAATTATAGAAGGAAACTGTTCTAATATTTTTCTTCAAAATAAAAATTAAAGACTTCAATCATTAAAATTTCCAAAGTGATGCTGAATGTATCGTTACTGGATAAAAAGGCTTTAAAAATTCCTTTTGGGAGCATAAATAAAGTTCAGTGCCTTCTATAAACAAATTAAAGACGAATTGAAAGTAATAAGTTTTGTTGATTTTAGTGGAAGTGACTTAATGAATACATAAAATTAATATATAAAACAATAAAGTATTAAATACACTGAGACCTTTCAAAAGACAACACTCTGAAAGAAGCATGAAAATCATGTGGAATATACATCATACATTTGCAGCTATGAGATATATGCAAATAATTAATATTGCAGTGATTAGGCTCATCACAGGTGACTATAATGTCACCTGCAATTGCTGGACAGCAATTGTTTTTTCATGCTTTCTTTCTTAAGCTATTTAACTGTGTTCGTGTAGAAGACATTTAGCGTCTTTCGAATAAATTTCTGAGTTCAACAGAGGAAAAATAGTAGCCTATAGGGATTTCGAATCATCCTTCAGAGAAATCGGGGATTGTGTTTGACAAAACCAACAATCGTTGGATGTTGGAGTGAATTGCAAAAGACGGGACAGATCGCACCCTCCTGGTTGTACCACTACGCAGGATGATAGATATGTTACAGGCATGGTGGTGATGGATAGAGCGGTCACATTACGAAACCCTTTCACATGAGTTTCTATTTGTTACGCAACTCACGGTGCCCGCTCATACCATTCGACGTCGTTTGCAAATGAGTGGATTCTTCACAAGGCGTCTATTGTTGTGTTTATTATTGAATCGAAATAATCGACTTTTCAACGACAATGATGCATTGAACGACAGACGTGTATTAAAAAGCACTTATAATCGCAACTCAATTCCAGTCATGATTTTATTTACGTCTGTACGTTTTTATTAAGAGTCAGAAGCTTTTCTGCAGCACATGGACATTTTTGCATATTATCTTCAAGATATACCCTTTAAAAAACTGAATTTTTTCACAGATTCCTGATAGACATTTAGAGATTTCTCTGAGATATTCAGGATTAGAGTACATTACTTTCTGCATTGAACTGTTATCATTTGGTTGGAAATACAAGATTAAACTTGAATTCGAGTTAATGAAATGCATATCTTTTCAAACCTTCATTATTACTATTTACATAAACTTTCAGAAATAGTCTTATTCAAAAATAGGTGTTCATAGTCATTTCATAGTAACTAATTATTTTTCAAGAATATAATGCAAATAAATAAGTATTCGTAATATGAACTCAGAACAATTTTGGTTTAGAAACCAGAACTTTGTTAAAGGCCTGTTAAAATATAAAGAAGTTTTCTTGTGCTTAAAAAAATATCCTGGTGTAAATAAAATATAAAATTTTCTTTTTACGTCATTGAAGTAAAGTTCTCTCATAAGTACTAATTTATTATATTTAAATAGTTCCATAATTAGTAGTTGATTAGAAATATCCTTTAAATTAATTTAGTACACATATTTAAGTTGAGTAATACATATGAAAACGAAATTCTCATCGAAATTTAAAGATTGAATTGAAAGACTGCTATAGCACAGTATATTTTAACTGTCAATAATAAGTGGTATTATTTGTAAATATATCAGAATAGACCTCTGATTATTCTTACCAGTATAATTTTCAAAAATTGAGAAGCTCAAATTTTTAATATGTAAGTATAAATCTAATTCTTATCTACTATATATTCTTTAGGCAACGTTTGTAAAAAACAAATTTTACTGTTTTGAGAATCATGATAGTAAATACAAATGTAGAATAGTGGTTAGTAATAAGGAAAATGTTTCTATTTAAAAAATTAAATATGTACTTAATATTTTACTGAAAGAGAATATATGTGGTACAAAAATAAAGAAGGAATTCTTAAAATTTTAATTTCATATAATTATAACTACTATAGCAAATAGAAATTAAAATTTTATAAACTTAAGAAAGTCAGTCGTTTATTGAATAAAGCTATGTATTTCAAAAGGGCTTGAAATAATCGTTCAAAAATATTTAAATATTTTAATATCAATTTTAAAAAGAGTTGTATCAAAAAATTTCTTATTAGGGTTTACAGAAGGAAGAAAACATAATTGAATTTTTCTTGCTAATATAAAATATAAAAATATGTACATGCTTATTAATAAGAGAGCAAATTTTATCACATTCCACTCAAAAAAATTACATCAGCTGTCAAGACAAAGTAACTTCAAAGAAGTGTTTTAGAATTTTTTTATAATAATTTTGTAAAAGTATTCTATTATGTCTTCTTTAAATTCATGAAAGTAAAACAGTTTTCTCAGAAGTGACACATTTTTTTATGGAATATACCAATAGAAGAACACAAAGAAGACACTTTTATATAAATTCTTCTGTACGTTTTTTAAGCAACTTTTTAAAGGAAATAAATTTCGATCGTATAAAGGGACAAATGACTCCAGTTTTTCAAAATAATCGCGATTTTCTACCCATTTAATAGTAACAAAAAATATGAAAAATCTTGAATTCATCTCTCGTTTCATAAGAAATTTGTTTTTATCTTTTAGACGAATTTATTTCGTAAATATGAAGGAATAAAAAATATGAAATAGAGTAACATGTCACTTACGACTCTTAAATTTAAAAAATTTTTCTATCTTGAAGATCTAGTCCAATTAATATTCTTTTAGAATGCAGTGAATTTGAGTGCTTATAATGTATGATTGAAGCGAGCTAAAAAAATCAGAATTTCTTAACAATATTTTTTCGAAGCTGCTTATAAAAGGATAAAAAATACATTGAATATTATGTAATGATTTTTATGCAGGATGTAATTTGTTATTAGAGCAGAAAGAATACTTCTTTGCTTATTTTCCTTAAAGTTTCCCTGTCATGTTTATGTTATGACCAATTTTTAAATATGCTTGGTAATTTGACATACACGATATGCTGAAAATTGAATGTTCATTAGTTTTGCAAAAAGTAGTACTTGAGAGAAAATATGCAAAAACAATTTCATTTGAAAATGTATGTTGCATATGTTGGGGAGTCACATTTTAAAAAGTGAATTACGAATTTGAAATATATTTTTTAAAATTTCTCAGAAGGAATGTTCATAAGTAGATACAGTGAAATACAATAGAGTAATTGATACATAAAAATGCTTAAGCTGAAAAATTATGTATATAAGTGACATAATTTTAAATACTAGAAGGTTCAGTTCATTTTGTTCTGACTGCAGGAAAATATAATGAACATTATTTACCCATAAACATTTTTTGCCAAATTCACAAGTTGCGAGATACTTGTGTGTTCTCAATTTACAATTAAACATACTTTTATAACGAGATATGGAATTACAAGGACTCATTTGATTTATTTTGTAAGGGATTTTATTGCACTAAGTTAGAATTAATTGAATAAGGCTAAGAAATAGGTAATTACATTACTACTGAACTGAACTGACTGAAATTTCAAATATGAATCTCATAAATCATGTAACTTAGATTTCTATTAGAGAAATAGTTTCAAATTTCGTCTCAGGTGGTGCTTTACTAAAAGGAAAGGGAAAATAACAAAAATGGCAAGAATTTTTATTTCCTAGCGTACCTTCAAACTTATAGTGCATGCATTATTAGTTAAAAATATTTTGAAAGCATACCACACCGTTTTATCAACGGCCACATACAATATATCGATAAAAATCAGAAAGAAATGTTAGACGGTACTAAAGCTTTGAATTACTTCATGGGTCTTAAATCTTTGATTTACAACATTTAGCGAAAATCGCATGATTAAGAAACAAAGTGTTGCTTATCTGAACCATTAGTTATATTAAAATGTGATCGACAAAAAATATTCTTCAGGGAAAATTCAGTAAAAACACATCAAATTTACATATTTCTCTATGAATATCGAATCCATATGCTTGAGAACTACAGAAGATAAACGGCGTTCTTAAATCAATTTTGAATTCATGGTTCATGATTAGTTCTCTGTTTCATTGATTTGCAACTAAAGAGATAAGAAACTAAAATTATGTAACTTTATTTAAAAAGTAGATGACTTAAAGGAAATTTGTGAATCATCCATATTCTCTGAAATAGTGATTAATGTGTAATAATAGTAAAAGAGTGATTGTGTATTGAATGAATAATGGCAGTGAAATATGTAATAATAGTAATGTGGATTCATAAAATTCCACAAACAGAAGTTTTGTTTTATCATACTTTTACATTTAATCGTGAATATTTAGTTATTATTATCTGTTTGTCTTAAATTGAAATTGAATGATTTTTCGTGTTGGAAAGAATGTGTCGTCTAGAAGAAAATAATTTATTGATAATAGTTTTGCATTTTTCTATAATATATATATATATATATATAACAGAAATGGATTTTAAGAAAATTTATTTAGCAAAATCATCCACGTATTTCTCTTTCATAAGAGATGTTCAATGCAGAGACATTACTATCACACCTCTCCTACTCACTTTTATAAATTTATTAATAATTATTTTTTCTTTGAATCAATATTTTCGAAGAGACATTAAGCATTTTATCATTTTACTAAAAAGGATATTATTGATAGTAAGTTTATTTTGTTGAATATTTAAGATTTATACATATTTCTGCAAAAAATGAATGTTTGATGAAAATATCTCTATTTACTGTACTATTATGTGTGTACATAAGAGGATTATGTTCTCATAGTTAAAATTTTCTGTTGATGCTCAATGTGAATTAATAAAAATGACTGCATATAAAAATGATGACCGAAATCAAATCAAACCATTCTGAGAGTGTCCTTTCTTCTTTATATGAAATTAAACGTTATTTAACTGTTGTGTAATGTAATTGTACAAAAAGCACAAAATTTGTTTCAAATTTGTCATACATTGTGGTGCCTTAAGATGCTCTTTTAAAAAACCCTTTTCTTCTAACATTGTGTTAAAAGATAACTATTTTGTGAAAATTTCAAGACAAAGTGAATAATACCAAATTTGGCCTGTGAGTCATACAATGTGGTAAGGTTATTTTTATGTTAAATAGCATATATTAATGACATAAGAGTAAGAAAATATTTGACCAAATCTACAAATAAATTATAATTTCCTATGTATTACAATATTAAATATAGAAAATTATGATACACACTTGTATTTCAATCGGATACATATTATGAATATGGTGGACGATAAAAATTGAATTTTCAATATTTTCGTTCTATAACTTAACTATTTTACAGAAATATTATTTGAGTTCTCCACTTTTCAGACTTTTCTAAATTTTTTAATTTCATACTTCATAAATAATTTGTTTCTATAAGTTCAGTTAGAAGCAGATTTTTAATATTTGTAATTTCATTAACTTAAAATCGTGTCAAATTACTTTTTGGTATTATTATTAATTAGACATATCCTTAAGCAAAATTTCATTTTCGCTGTTTGTTTTAGTTAAAACTAACACTTAAACCTTAAATATAGTAAGTTAAAAAAAGATAATTTACTGGGATTGAGATAGCAGAAGTAAAAACATGGGTAGTCAAAATTAGGAAAATGAAAGTTATAGAAAATTAAAAAGGCAAAATTAAAAAGCCTATAACAGTAAAAATTACGCACTTCCTGCTCAAAATGAATGATAAGCCTGAAGTAGATTTTTTGCAATTAGTTGTTCCTTTACTTGAAAGATGTTGAAAATTATAAATTCTTAAAAGCTTTTGCTTTTTGTTGCCTGAAGCAGGATATAATCTACTATTTTTGAACTTAACTTTCACTCTGGACTACAATAAAGAAATATTATTAATCTAAAAATATAACAAAAAAGAAATTGTGCTCCTAGAAGAAAATAAAATTAAATTTCCTTTTACCATCATAACTTTTGATAACTGTTAAGAGGAATTTTGTCTTACACACTTAATTACGAAAAGAACATTTTTTCCTTTCATTTGAAGAATCTTCTCACCTAATTAATTGCCTTAAATTATACTTGTCCATATCGACATTTTCTAAAAGATAAGAGAAAGATGGATGAAATATGATGAAAGTTAAACTTTCTCAGTAAACGCCTTTAAAAACATTCCATGTTCTATATTTTGCTTTAAGGAAATAAAAATTGATTTGCTCCAATTTTCGAAACAATTAACTATAAGACGTATACACTATACGGCATTGTTGCAGAAAATATCATCTAATAGAATTGACCTAAACTGAGATGAGTAGATAAATTACTTTCTATCACCCTCAAAGGAAAATGACTGGAGAAATATAGGAGAAATAATAGGATTAAAAATAATACGATTGAAAAAAGTTGTATATAACAGTTAATTACGAAGAGTAATGGACCAACGTAGTAGTGTACAGTTACTGTGGTGAAGACAATTATTATTTATCATTTCTACATATGTTATTATATATATTTTTTATTCTACTCCTTAACTTTCCCAATGAAATAAAAGTAATGACGTGTAATGATGTCCTCAGACAATTATGGAAAAAAATTTGAAATTTGAATCATGGTATGTTGAGCATGCACCAGATCGAAATGCACATTATGGGGAAATATTCTTTCCCATTAGTTGAAGAATTACTTTGACAAATAAATTTACACTGGTTTTATGTATACATTTAATTTACAAAGTGGATTGCAGTGTTTTTTGAAACTGTAGCTAATTGAGAAATACATAATTATTATAGGTAATTTATTCAAAATAATTTCTCTAATGTATTAAATTTCTCATCAAATATGATAATTGTAGAAATATATCTGTTTCAATTGTTAACCATAGCTCTGAATTTCGGAAGTAAGATTATCCCATAATAATAGAAAGACATACTTTGAGCATTTTTGCATTGGTTTGATAAGAAACCTCATTAAAAACCAAAATTCGCATAGCAGACCTTTTAGATAATTGTAATGAAAAATGTTGATTGGAATCTTATAAATCATGTAATAAAAATAGAAAAATTAAACTCGTTTAAATGTTAAGTGTGTGATGTTCAATAGTGATGTGTGTGTATTCTTATATCAGTTGATTTTAAAGAATTTATCAAGAAGCTAAATAAAAAATGTTCTCAAATTTGGTACAAGCCAAAATATTTACTTATTTCAACAGCAATTTGTTCTAATTATATATTTATTAGCAGAGATTTTTTCTTACATTAATCTTTGAGAGAGTTATTAAGATCCATCTTTGTTTTCCTGCATGTTACTTCATATTTTCAGCTCTCTAATATGATGGTTATGAACATGGAAATAATAGCTAAAATAATTCAAATTTTGATAATTGTACAGCATTTTTGTCCTTCTAAATCCTTAGTTTTATAATTTTAAAAATTTAAGAAATAATATAATAAATTATTTCAAACCATGAAAAAGTGATGAAAATGAAATGAAATAGACGGGTATTTATACTACTGAAATTACGTTCACAGATTGTATGAATATTATTACTGTTTCAATCACGCTACAATAATATATAGGAAAATAAGTATAAAACACTGCAAATGATTTTATACTTATTTTCGTATTTGTGTTGATATCCTGTAAAAAAAAAAAACGATTTTTTTGTACCAAGAACTATTACTTTCATTTATTTTTAATTTTATTAACGTCATCAATTTTATAGAACGTTTTTATAAAATTAATTTATAGTACTTCAATAATAATGTAATTGCCAAAATAATTCAAGTATAACTGAATTACAATGGGCAAGTATTATGATTTAATTTGGAATTATTTTAAAATTTTTTGAAGAAAAAACCAATGAAACATATTTTTAAAACTAAGTTTTTTTAAATTATATATTATTAAAAAAGATTTTAAAAAATTGGTGACAAAGGTAGTTTTTTTAAAATTCTTATTTAGAGCATAAAATTTATATTTTTATGAAAACTGTGGATATTTTAATGTATACAAAAATGAAAATTATTGTTAACTTAAATTTTCCTCAAACTATATTTATGTCATGTGACTAAGTCTAAGAGTTTTACATTCAAATTACATATATTTGGGCTTGTATGAAGACTTATATAGTCCAGAAGTAATTATTATGTTAAAACTTATAGTCAAGAAATAATTATTATTTTGAAACTTATAGTCAAAAAATGATCATTATGTTGAAACTTATAATTAAGAAATAATTATTATGTGTATCATTTATTTTCATTTGAACTGTAATTATAGTTACTTAATCTTAACAAATTATGCCCTAATGTAATTATATTTTAATAAGAGTTTGATCAAATTTATTGTCATTATGATTGAGTTTTAGTATCATTTTTTAATAATCTTAATTAATATAATTTTTGTAACCTGTATTTATGATTTTGTTTTTATTTTACATTATATTTGAAGGTTAAGAGGGGTATTGTTCCACCTGCCAAAGAAAGATTTAATTGATTTTTTGTTCCTCATTTCACTAGCTGCAAGGTAGCTTTGTTGAATTGACTAAGATTATTATCCTTTGAATAATCTTTTATGTTTACTTAAAACAAAGTTTCATATAGTTGTTGATATGTGGTCTGGTCATTTGGAAAATCTTTTTATATGAAACGAATAGTCTTAAATAAGATAATAGTTATAAGTCAAATATGGTTTGAAAAAGTGGTTATTATTGAAATTGTGTCTTTGAAACAGATAAATTACATTTTTAAAATTAATTTTGGTTGATATAGCAGATAAAGTTTATACAAAACAAATTTTTCAATCCTCTGCAAATCTTTTCACAAGGAATTAAAAAGTAATTACCAGTTTAGTAAATATAGTTCTGAAATGTTATTGAATTTATTTTTACAGATTTTATATAAAACTCATTTCTTATTTTTAAGTTTTGGACAAAACAATTCATCATAAATACTAAGAGTTTGATTTATAGAGATTTTTCTGTCATTGAAGATAAACAGAATAGAGAAAAGTCAAAATCCTTCAAATTTTTTTCCTGTATTGAAAAACTCAGTTTTTTCAAATTACATTTTTGCTACATTTTTTTGCAGTAATATTTTCATTTCTATATGTTTTTCTTATACCCTTGTAAAAGTATAAAGTTTCTTGTTTGTCTTTAAGTTTTAAAAGCTTAAAATGCAATCAATCTTTTATAAAATATGATATAAGATTATCTGTTTTATGTTATATGTGCATGAAAAGAAGCAATCAAGGGATACATTTGGAATTTATTTCGGAAATTAAAAATGTAATTCTCTATGTCTCATAAAAGGATCTATTTTTAATCCCTTTTATTTTACATTTGATAAATTGAATACTTTTCCCTATCAATTTGTGTTACATAATGACTTACTTAATAAGGTTATATAAGTCATTATATTTTACTTAATGTAGAGTAAACATTTATTCTTCTACTGCTTGAGAAGAATTTGGACATAGGAAAACTACCAAAGTAAGCAACTTGTTTTTCAAAAGTAACAATATATTAAGAGATAGCAATTTATATATATATATATATATATATATATATATATATATATATATATATATATATATATATATATATATATATATATATATATATATATATATATATATATATATATATATATATATATATATATATATATATATTTAAACTAATAAAGCATTTGCTTATAGCACAAATAAACATTTATTTTGGTATTTTAATTAAAGCAGAATTTTCAAGAAGGCTTAAATTTTCTTTTATTCTCTATTTCGACGATGTTATTAAAATAGCTCATGCAGATATTTTAATTTTACTACCGACATTTTTCATTGTAAAGTTTATTGCATATTTATTTTGTTGATAGAAAAAGCCACTCTCTAATTTAACTGTTACAATTATGTTTTTTTGCCTTACTTTTATAAATGTATAGTTTTGTATTAAGAAATTTATATATTTAATTTTTGATCAAACTTGAAAAGCAAAGATTTTTGACCAAGTATGCAAGTTTAAAATACTTATTATCTGCTGTTAAAATGTAAATTTATGTTGGTTCAAGTGAAATTATTAAATTAATTAATTTTTTTGTTTATATGTTTATTCTGAAATTTTTACTGAATTTTAACACATTCCTTTTTATTAGTATAATATAAAAATTTATATTTAAAAAGCATTTGATAGATCTTATTATAATCCAAATGTTTGATAAAACTAATAAAACACATTTTTATTATTCGTTAACTGAAACAAATTTATAATATATTTTAAAATTCATTACAATACATATTTGTTCGGAAAATAGTGCAAGGTATATTAACTGTAAGTAAAATACACATAATTCATATAAAATTTTTAAGTTGGGATTTTTTCAAACAAAATTCCTTATTATAACAATAGATTTCAAAAGTAATTTATTTTAATAAAAAGTATGAGTTACATTTAAATGTAGAGTATTTGTATAATGTGAAATATTTTTAATTTTCAATAAGCTGGCTCACTTAAAATTCAACTTTTTATTTAAAATAATTCAATGTAAATATGTATGTTTTAATGAAATAAATTAATATTTAATTGGAGAAATCATTATTTCTTAAGTTTACTGCAACAGTAAAAATTTAATTTGATTATAAATTAAATTTGTAAGTAAATTAGAATACTGTTTAACTTTTTCTTTCTGTTTTGCATATTATTAAATAAATCTTAAGAATCAATTTTAAATTCTTATAATCGATTAAGAATTCAGCTTTTAAGTTTCAATAAATATTCTATTCAATGAAGAAAATTTTAAAATGTTAATCTATTTTTGAATATCAATCTCCGGGTTCTATGAAATTTTGATAAAAAATGAAAACTAAATCATTAATTTAAAATAATTTCTACATCAAGTTATATTACATAAACAATACATTTATATCGATACATCGGCATTAAGATATTTTTAGAAAATGTTTGGCATGTGTTAAGTGGACGTATAAGCGTACAGACTGGTAAGATAACATTAATTGATTACCAGCTGAATCAAAAAATTTAAAGATAATGACAGTTTCTAATTTTAAGAGTCCTCAGCATTTCCAATTTCAGTAAAGGAGCAGTTTTAAATACTCTTAGTGTATTCACAATTTTATCAGAACATATTGCTTCTAGAATATAGATTAATTTTCACTTTTAAAAATAAAAGCGGAACATGTGAATACGTATATTTTTAGGTGATTACATCATGATGTTCTAATATTTCTTCACTTAATCGATGTCTTTGTCTCGTGTGTTATGGTGACTTGTATTGCTTTCTGTTATGCATTGAGTTATAATTGAAAGATCAGAAAATTGATTTTGAAGTTGATTTGCCCTTGATTATCTTCTAATTGTTCTTATGATGATTTCTCAAAAGTTTTCTCCCAACTTTAACTAACTGAGAATTTTGCTCTTCTTGTGTCACAATACTATCGGAATTAGGTATAAATAATATTAAAAACTTTAGCTTTTATAGAAACTAATATATTAAAAGTGTTAACTTTTTTGTTATCCTTAACTATTAATATCTAAATTTTGATCATAAAGCATAATTTTATGAAAATGCAACTGCAATAGGGGAATATTATACATCATCTATCGTAAATTTCCAATGAAAGCCATATTTTGTTTTGAAAGTTAAGATTAGAAGGTATTACGAAAAAGGCTGATGCATTTCACTGCAATTATGAAACAAACAAACTAGGCAATTTTATATTTACAAATAAAAATTTAAAAGTCATTAACAATATTATTTTTTATCAAATAAAGTATTACTTAATATGAAATTTTAAAAAAAGAATCATTTACATTAGCTTTTTATATAAAATAAAAAGTTAAGAAACTTTCATAAAATTTTATATTCAAAATATTATATATTTAAAATATTTTTAGTTTAGATAATTTTAAACAATTGCTGATACTACATGCAGAAATTAAAAAATTATATACAGAAATTATATTTCGAGTTGTGGCAGCTAAGTCGGGAGAGCGTCGTTCTCTCGACCAAAAGTAGTTAAGTTCGATCCTGGGAGAGCCCAAAGACCATTGTGTTAACAAATGTTGGTTGGAGCACCTTAAATATGCCGAAGTCTCCAAGTTCCCCCAGTTCCCATCCAAATCAATTCTTTTGGGGGTAACACACCAAGGTCTAGGTACTTCTATTTTGTGTCTACTTTGAAAATAGAAGATCCACTACTGGGGCATGTTGTATTGCCATCTAGTGTCATCTGAACGAGGAAGAAATGAACTCTTCAGACGTGACAAGGAGCTATTCTCTCTGTCAGCGCAGCAAATGTCAAGATTGAACTTGCCTGTATTTGGGATTGGTACAAAATGCTAAATAAGCACAGATGCTATAGTCCCCAAATACTTGTGTACTAAAACAAGACAAGACAATATTTCCTAATAAAGAAAAATAAATCTAGGCATTTATCTATTCGTACATTCGAGAGAATTAAGGAATATTTATTCCCTGTTTTAAAACAAAATAAATGAAGTAATTCATACTTTTAAATAACACATTATATATTTTCATATTATAATACATTGTTTGAGTTGTGGAAATTTTGCAGAATTTTCAGTTTCAGTGGAGATACAATTTTAGAGCCTAAGCAAAACCATAAATCATTATGATTTTAAAAGGAATTTTATGGAAAGCAATTTGAATTCTGTCTGTAAAACTATAATGGCTTTAGATGTTTATTGAATTATTTTTTATAAGAATAATTTCACCTTTATAAATATTATAAAATGCAGTATATATTATTCTGATTAGTGAAACGTTTATTTTATTGTATAAAAAACAACTAAGAAAAATCTATTGTAGCTTTATTTACTTCTAGAAGCGTTAAATACACTTTCTTTGAATATATTTATTTTTGATATATATTTGCATAGATTCTGATGCTTCTAAATATTTGCTACAAAAATTATCCGTAGAAATATTTGTTATTAAAAAAATTTAAATTTGAAAAAATTACATTTTGTGATTTAATAAACATAAATTTTTCACTCTTTTCATTTAAAATAAAATTTGATAAATCTAGCAATACCTCAACATTTAATCCTTTTCATAATTAATTAAATGATTTAAAATCTCTCTCTGAAAGTGATTTCTTTTATAACTGCTATTTCTAAAATATATCTTTAACTGTTTATATAGCTGTTGGCAAGTCATCACATGCAGCTGCTTGAGCAGCTGAATGTGATGATGTGGTAATACTTCAATAAAACAACAAAAGATTTTCTTCATCTAA